>CM038363.1:27024251-27156751 GCA_021464625.1 Proterorhinus semilunaris
CACCCGTGTGAAGTCGGCCCCCCATCCGATTCACCGTTTGTTATGACGTCGGTTTTGGTTTATTGATCCCCATAGTGCAGGGGTAGGCCACGTCAGGCCCGGGTGCAGAACCCCCCCCCCCCCCCCCCCCCCCCCCCCCAACTATGAAACCGTTACATCTGAACTCAGTCATTTTAATCCTACAGATATTATCGGAGTTCTTTTTTCTGAGGGGTGGGGCCGGCTTGCAGCGACCCGGCTCTGGACCCAAGAGGATTTATAAATATTATTATGATGCAAATAAAAGATCAAACCCCTGAGTTTGAATCTGTTTGGACCAAATGGCTCAAAACCTGAACATTGAAAAAAAGAAAATAAATAAAAGATAATGTTGTTTCGCTATGTCCCATGTATTAATGTCCTCCGTAAAGCAACTACAGGTGCTCTGAAACTGTTGTACATGTACTTATAAGTTTCATATATAAATGTGTCTTTGTGTCTTGCTCAAGGACACAGCAACAGTCCGCACGTGCTGATCCGCTGCTCCAGTTCACTGCGGTACGACGTCGCCCTCTAGCGGTTTGGTTTGGCACATCCCCGTGAAACCAGATGCATCCAGGACCTTCTCACTGTGAGCTGTTTACATATGTGAGTAATATTACAATCAAGTATCTGTACTTTACTCACCACCGCTGCTGTTCCACATGAATCCACCAGGCGGCGCTAGTTACATTACACTTTGGAAATAAACATGTATTTTTAATATAGATTTGATCTTTACGTGATTTGAACTCGCCAGACAAATATTGGCCAATTGAATAAACTGGCCAGAAAATCTATTATAATATATTGATACGAACGTGAAGGTAAAGAGTTGGTTCTGATGTCGGTCATTTTGTATAAAAGCAGATCAACACAGATTCAATTCACAAACATGTCCTGGGTTTTTTAAGGCTCTGGTCCAGAAGAATCAATGTACAATTGACTCTGTGCATAACTTCAAATCATAACAACGCCGCTCAAGAAGTGACTTCCTGTTTCGATCCAGCACGCCAAAATAAAAGCACAAAGCTCTTCTCATGGATTAGTTCAGGAGGCACTTGCAGCGTTACAAGAAGATCCTTAAATACACACATTGTACGTGTTTTGTCTGTTAACAGTTGGGCAGAAAGAAAGTTGAACTAATAATAAGATGGCGCTTTTATTTTGGCGCGCTGGATCGAAACAGGAAGTCACTTCTTGAGCGGCGTTGTTATGATTTGAAGTTATGCACAGAGTCAATTCTATAGTTTTTGTTTATTATTCGGGACAGAAACAGTTCAATGTGAAGGTTCCCCTGGTCATTATTGGACAGCGATCTACTGACCAACATCACGCTCGTGTTTCTGAATATTGTCTCCACGTTGAGACGCCTTTATGAGGAAATGATCCGACCTCAGACAGAGAAGATGATGAACTTTGGGACAGTTTTTGTTTCATGTGAATCGGCCTCAGGAATCAGAGACAGAACTCTGCATGAAGACGGTTCCCATGGTTACAGTGCATATGACGGGTTTTAAGGCTTTTGAAAATATGACATATTTAGAAGAATAACATCAGTTACAAAATTATCATTTAGCGATTTTAATGAAGAAAAGTTATTTTTATTTGTATGTTTGAGCTGCTGACAGGAAGTGACCCGGATAACCCCATCCCGAACAGTCTGGGGACCAAGGCCGAAGCTTTTAGTTTGTTTAACGTTTATTTACGGATCCAACGCGACGCCATCTTTAAATCAAGCTTCAGACCGTGTTCTAAATAGCTCCGCTGGTAATGAGAGACATTCAGCACAATACACGAGTATCGTAAACCACACGTCTCCACCGGGACATGAACGGGTCCCCAGACTGAATGTCTCTTCTGATTTGAGTCTGGGGTTTGCCGGGCTCATTTCTCATCGACTTAACACGGTCGGCACGGCGACATTTTAAAAAGGTTTACCTTCTTCTATGTCACTTCCTGTCGGTGTCCAATAAGGAAGTGAAACTATAAACGTCAAACTAAAGAAAACCGGGTTCAGTCATTAGTAAAAATCGTTAACCATGTTTTAGCAAGAACTGTCTCTAATATTTCAAATGCACTTTAAGAGTTTTCAGCCACAAATGTCTGTAAATAGTAACGTTTTATATTTAAATGATACTGATTTTCACAATAAAGTAAAAAGTGGCTCCTTTTACCCCATTATTAATCTAATGCACCGCCGTGAAAACTGTAATTCTAACAAACCTTTGACGACGTAAAGCTGCGGCGACATTTTGAATTTTCTCGTCCTCAGTTCTACTCGAGTAAAACGATTTCCTCCGTAAATCACAGAAAACACCACAAACGCTTTTTCTCTTCAGTCTTCAGTTTAAATGTGGATTTTTAGACAGAAACACAAACGTCTGGGTGAGATCACAGAGGAGGACGGGACCAGTCAACGAAACAGAGACTCATCTGTAAAAGCTTCAAATAATAAACACCAACCGAGTTTGGAAAGACGTCACAGACAGGGGGGGGGGGGGCTCGTCTTTGGCGCCCCCTGTGGGTGAAACGGGGCAGACATCGACTGAGCACGTCTATGCATTAACGTTATTAAGACTTCCGTTGGTTTATAACGTCTTTACACTTTTATATCGTTATTAAATCAAACGTCTGAGCACGTTCAACCAGGCTGAAGGTTTGAGGTCCAGCTGGGATTAGTCTGTGGACGTTCACGCTGACTCAGGTCCTGAAATGAGGAACAGCACGTCCAGATTCACTGAGGTTTATTCAGACTCCATAAGGCGGAAGAACTTTGCTCTTTCACCCTGAGCTGCAAGAGCAAAGTCGTAATGGAGTATGAGGAGCCTCTGATCGGTGCCTCGTGTTGATTCTATAACTTTCAACGTTCCTTTAGTCGGACACTCACGTTCCAGATGTGGAATTCGTTGACCTTTACATGTTTCAGCCGCGAACAGCTGCAATCGGAAGAAAGAACAGCTGTGATTCTGAGGCTGAAACATGTTTAAGGAATATTTCAGGACACAGGGCCTCATGTCCTCGTTATCCAGAGTGTGGTTGATGTCTGGAGATCTTTTTTTCTTAAATTCATGCAGTTCTTATATTTGAAGAGCTTAGTGGCGCTAGGCTAATGCTAGGCTAGCACATTTCTATGGTATCAGTTAGCCTGCATTAAAACAGTCTGACTCCACAGGGCACCTGAGGCAAATCACTTATAACACCAGACTAACCATATAAATGTCTGTGTTAAATTAGATTTTTTTTTTTATATAACTGACCTTGTATCACATGACTTACCGCATTTTGAGGGACTATTTTCTCGCAGATCACTCCGCCGCTGCGTTAGCTTACAGCCACGAAGCTGACGCTGCTCAAATGTAAGTTATTTTAAATTATTCTATCGACACAGACATTTATATGGTTAGTCTGGCGTTATAAGTGATTTGCCTCAGGTGCACTGTGGAGCGGGTCAGACTGTTTTTAATGCAGGCTAGCTGATACCATAGACATGCACTAGCCTAGCATTAGCCTAGCACCACTAGACTCTTCAAATATAAGAACTGCATGAATTTAAGAAAAAAATATCTCCAGACATCAACAACACTCTGGATAACGAGGACATGAGGCCCTGTGTCAATAATCCTGAAACATCCCTTTAAAGACAACCCTAAAGTTAACACAAATGAATGTTACTAAGCTACAGTTAAGTGAGGGGGCGGGGCCTCACCAAAAGTGCCCGGACGTTTCTCCCATATAACGGTTAAATATCCTTCTCACCATACAGTTTTTTGGACAATGTGCAGCCCTGGACGTCTCATTTGTTCAGGACGGAGACGAAATGTCAAAGTGAATGATTTGAAGAATAACTTATTTTTCGCTACAGCTGCCGTTTGTAAAAGCAATTCCTCAAAAACCGTCAAAACTGATTTCCGTCACTTTGCTACAGTATAAAACATGACTTCTCTTGGTCAGCTCGTGGTCGGTGACGCCTTTCCAAACCCTTTCCCTTTTCTCCCCCCGAACTCAAAAACATATCCTGAAGCAGCAACAGGCAGAAAGACTTTTGGTTTCTAACATTTTTTTTTCTCTATGAAGGCAGCGACTTAATTAGTGCAACTTTCCCAAGTTTTTTTCTTCTCCTTTCTTTTTAAACAGAACTGGACGTCACGAGTCGTCGTCGTCGTGTGAAAAACTGGACATTTGAAAATAAAAAAAACAAAAACAAATGATCTTCATAATGTAAACAATAAAAACACAGAGGTTAAGTCACGCCCGGTTCGTGACGGACTTTTCCCAAAGAAATGAACTCAGAAAACAGTCGTATGTACGGAAGACCATTAGTGCCGAAGCAAAGAAAAAAAACATAAGGATTTAAGGCGAGACGCTGCAGGCGAATAAGGGAAAAAATAAAATGTCGATATATCGATGTGTTGCTGTAGGTTCCTGACATAAACACAACAAAAAATATTGCAAGTTTTCTGCCATTTCGTTTTTTCTATAAAAAATAAGGCGTTTTATGCAGAAAAATGCCGATATTTTCATCAACAAAATCTGAATTATGAGCCAGGTTTAAATGTGTCGTTTTATTTTGTGACATATTAGTTTTGCTCAGAGGGATTTTGGATTTTATTTAGTTAATTCTCCTTGGTTTTATTTGGGTTCACAGCTCAATAAATCGGTCAGAAATGTGATATGTAAAAATCACTATGAAAAAGCTTCAAATGTTAAGGAAAAGTCTGTCATATTTAATGCTTTTTAAACCCTAAATACTATATTTTCAATTTCGAAACATTTGTAAACATTTAATCAAACAGGGGAATGATGGGAAATACTAAAATAAAATCAACAAAAGGGGAAACTTTGGAGCAAAAGATGTTTGTATACATGTCAGTCACAACTGCAGCTGAATTTGATTTAAACCATAGCTTTTATGTTTTATAAAAATGTATGCAGTAAAAATAGTAGAGTGATGTCAATGTCAATGTCTCCAGGGATAAAGTATATTTCATTAATATTTAGATTTAATGCCATGCCAGTATTTAAACATATGAGTATTTGTGAATGAATAAGCGTGGAAAAGTCCAGGGAGCAAATTTTCTAAATTATTCAAATTTTTTCCAAACTTAAAAAAAAAATAATAATCTTAACGTTTTCCAAAACTTTTCCCAATTTGTTTCCAAGCTGTTCCACATTTTTCAAACAAAATAGTAAAAAAAAACATAATTATTCAAAACTTTTGAATTTTTCCCAAACGTTCCAAATTTTTCAAAAATTGTAAAAAACAACATTCAAAACTTATTTCTAATTTTTTTCTAAACTTTTCGAAATTATTAAATTTTTCCCAAACGTTTCCAGTTTAAAAAATGTCAATAAAAAATAAATAAAATAAATACAAATATTTCCAAAATTTTTCCAAATGCTAAACATTTTTTTAAACTTTTCTAAACCGTTCCAAACTTACTCCCACGTGCTGGACAAACTTCCCATCCTAAATCCACATCCTAAAGTGAGAGTTTGGTCCGTTTTTTGCACACAAAAAATCTCACCTGCAGCTTCTCGACGTAATCGCAAAACAAAAATAATCCGGGAATAGTTTAGTTTGAACTTTCAGGCGTGACTTAACCTCTTCAAACACAGGCACATTTTCAGAACTCGTTCCCTCCGCGACGAGAACAGATTCAAAATAAAAAAAACAAAAACAAAAAAACAAGCGACTTTATCAACCCTTTGGTACGGAGGACCAAAACCGCCATTTCACACTTTTAGATTTTCCAAACGAACCTAAACGTCCTTCACTTGTGATTTAAAGTCATTGTCGTCAGTTCCCGGCAGCCCGAGGCTTCCGTACGCCGGGCCCCCCCCCTTCATTGCACGCCGTCCCGTCTCAGGGTCAAGTGCCTCCGTCGAGTTGGCACTTTGGTAGAAAATAAAATACAAAAACATGGATAAAAAAAACACTGACATAAGCGCTGATGCTACACAGAGGAACGCGGCGGGTCGGGCGGGGGTCGGCGATCGCTGGAGGTCAATGGGGTAAAAAAAAAAAAAATGAAATGTGGAAATGTCGATTTGAAACTTCTGCTGTAGATACGGATATAAATATGAGCGGGAAATGTATTGCAAGTTTTCTGTCATTGTATGTTTTCATATAAAAATGAGGCGCTTTGTGCATAAAAATCGACAGAATTGACTCAGCCACAAAATCAGAGCCAGGTTTAAATGTGTGCTTTTGTTTCGTGACTCCAACATGTCTGTGTCGCTCCCACGCTTATTCATTCACAAATACTGAGCTGTTTGGTATCCACGTGTAGCAGGAAAGGCTGTGGCCGAGATGACGCTGTAATCCAAATATGGTTGTTTCCATTGTGGGAGACAGAGCGGCTAAAGACGGGAGGAATAAACACTAGTACTACAGTGAAAAAAACTGTACAAATTCTTCTTGTTTTTCTGGTTCAAATCTCATTGAACGTGTCAGGAATCAGATCTGTGAAAACCCTTAAAGGCCTTCCAAGTGTGGCTGAGTGGAGTCTGTAAAGTGTGGAGCGGAGTCTGTAAAGTGTGGAGCGGCGTCTGTTAAGTGTGGAGCGGCGTCTGTAAAGTGTGAGTCTTATGGAGCTCCTAAAGTGCAGATGTTGTTAAAGTTCAGTCCCTGTGTGTGTTCCTCCCGTCTTTAGCCGTTCTGTCTCACACAAAGGAAATGACCATATTTGGATTACAGCGTCATCTCGTTCACAGCCTTTCCTGCTACACGTGGACACCAAACATGTCAGTATTTGTGAATGAATGAGCGTGGGAAAGACCAGGGAGCCACACAGACATGCTGGAGTCACTTCCTGGATAAATCTCAGAGAATCAACATCGTTTTCAGCTGCAGCTTCTCTCCTTCAGATCAAATGTAGTGCGAGGTGGAAACACTCCGTTTGCTTCGGATCCGGTGACGCTGTCGAGGCTTCGATTTGAAAACTGACCAACGATCGCAGACCCTCGTTTCTGTTGTTACTCCACAGACATGAGCAGAAATCGGCTCAATGATCTCGTTTCCTTTACTCTGGACCCCAAATGGAGAGCAGACTAGGGTCTCGCCTCAAACGAAGTTTTAAATTAGGTAATAATTAGAAATGTAAGTCTAGGGCTGGGACCGTTAAACGATACTCGTCTGTATTGGAAAAAACGGTTTAGGTACGACTGGAATCGCAAAAATAAAAGTATCGAAAGCAGGAGCCGAAAAGAAATAGAAAATCTTTATATTCAAGTTTTTAATGCTGTTGGTCATCGACGTTTAAAAGACAAAAAGGGAAAGATAAGTTGTAAAGAGTAAAAAAAAGTTAAAAAATGAAAACACATTTTTGGGAAAAAACTATGAGAAAAACATTATTTGAAAAAAAGAGAAAACAAATTGGGATTTTTTTTTTTTTACATTTCGGAAAAATTTGGGGGAAAAATTAAAAAAATTGGTTCAAAAAAGTTTTAATATAAAAAAATAAAAAAAACATAAAATTAGGACAAAAATCAATTCATATTATATGGGTATCAAAAAGTGTGGTTCAGGTATCGGTATCGAAAACTAAGTATCGTTAAATTACCGGTATTTAAAACGATGCCCAGCCCTTTGTAAATATAAGTTTTTTCTGAGGTCAAAACGACTCAAAATCTGCGGACGTTTGTTACGATTATCACGATGCAAGAACTGTTGAAATGTGTCTCTGTGAAAAGTGAAAAACCGCCTCAGAACGACAGAAACGAGATCATTGGATTCCAGCGCCCGTCCCGCTCATGGAGGAGGACTCTGAGATGATGTGGACGTTAACATTCTAAGATGCTGTTGACGGCCGCCTCCAGCGCGGAGTCCGTGTCGTTCTGCGGCGGCGAGCTGAGGTCCCGCTGAGCGTGGGGCGAGCTGAGGTCCCGCTGAGCGTGGGGCGAGCTGAGGTCCCGGTGAGCGTGGGGCGAGCTGAGGTCCCGGTGAGCGTGGGGCGAGCTGAGGTCCCGCTGAGCGTGGGGCGAGCTGAGGTCCCGCTGAGCGTGGGGCGATCTGTAGTGTCCCGCGCAGAACGAGGAGCTCTGCAGTTTGAGTTTGAGGTCGTGTCTGTGGGGGTTAGCGCCGTAGCCTCCGCCCGGGTCGGAGTACGGAGGCTGCAGCGGCTCTGTCCTGGGGGAGGGGCAGGGGGAGGAGTCCGGCGAGCGCGTGTCCGCTAAAGAGGGAGGGGCTGGGGAGGGGGCCGGCGGCGTGGGCGGGGCCGAGAACAGGCTGGATCTGACGCCGCAGCAGAAGTCCTCCAGGAACCCGTCTGCAAACAAAGAGTTCAAACATATATGAAGACGCACAAGATCAAGAGTAGAGGCCGATATATCGGGCCGATATACAGTATATCGGGCCGATATACTGTATGGGTATTTTACCATATCGGCTATCGGCCGATATCAAGTTGTTATCAAGGCCGGATTGATGAAGGGGCTTACAGGGGCTAAGCCCAGGGGCCCGGCAGGTTGAAGGGCCCCTGGGCTTAAGGAGAGAGTTCCTTCTCTCTCTTTGCAGACTCCCTCACGTGTAAGGCTTAATCAGACCACTTTTTACCCGAGACTAAACCAGGTCTAAACCAGGTCTGAGCCGTTTTCATTGAGTTGACACTGGGAACAAATAAAATGCATGAGAATGCACCGAATTGCACCATTAAAATAAAATAAAAAATCTCTGGGAGGACCCCCAGACCTCCCTTTTAAATACGTCCCCCCACCAGTCTGGCAGCAGCAAAGGTTCTTCCGCGAGGGCCATGGGGCTCAAATTGGGGTCCTTATGTCAAACTGTTTTTTCACAAATTTGGCATTTTTTAAACTAGCACTATGTTTAAGAAGTTGTTTCTGCAGGTTCAAAGTAAAATAAAAAATATTTCATTTATCTTTTTAATTTTAGAGAGAGAGAGAAATCTGACAGACAGACGGACAGTAGATAGGGGGGCCCTGAAAACGCTTTAGCCTTGGGGCCCATTTCACTTAAATCCGGCCCTGGTTGTTACTGTATCTCCGGAACCGAAAGTCATACACAGTTTTTTGGAGAGTGTTATATGGAAAGAGCTCGGGGTCAGAGCCTTAAAATGAGCCTCCCACAACTTCATAGAGAAACATCGATCACGTCACACACCGGATTATAGACCAGGCATCATGTGCAAATATGTGCAAATAACATTGTGCAGCTTGCTCTTCCTACAGAGGAGCAAAAGGGCAAAAAGGAAAAGCCCAGGCTACGAGTCTCCACAGAGCTCCTGTCCATCAAAGACTCAGGCTTTTGAATTCTAAAGAACATGGGTCATAGCAATGTCCTCTTTGGAGCCAGGCTTAGTACAAACCAGGTCCAAAGCTTCATAGGAACACTATTTACCAAGTGTCTTTTGGAGTCGCCCCTGACCACCAGGGGGTGGTGTTACAGCACTGTCAGCTCCATGAGGACCAAAGAGAAGCGCTTCCCCCGTCCGTCGCTGAGCTTTAAATCAGCGGCAAATGCAGTGATTGAACCCGTGACCACGTCTCAAAGAGTTCTTGCTCTGAAGGCACTGCCCTCGGAGCAGTTCCTCCTAAAGCGGCCCAGGGTCATCCCGGGCCGTGATTCTGAAATGGAGCGCAGTAAAGTCACCTGGGTCCACGAGCACGGTGCGTTTGTCCTGCGTGAGGCCGCCGCGCTCCTCCTGGTTGAACGTGCGGTCGATCATCACGATTTCTGACGACGGACTCGACCTCTGAAAGACACAAACATCTCACACGTCAGACTCCGGGAGCAGCTGAGAGACTCCAAGCACTGGACTCACCTCGGCTTCCACGAACAGCAGCTTCCTGTATTTGTTGATCATGGCTTCAGTTTTACTCAGGACCTGCGCCGCCACCGCCTCGAACTCTTCGTCCACTGACACAGAAACAGGTGTTAAAGTCAGGTCCATTTGGCTGACGCAGGGTTTCTACAGAGGCTTTATTCTTAATGCCACAAGAGCAAACCATTTGTGCAGATTTCATTTCTTGCAGAGAAATTAAAGGGAAATGTCCTTTTCAAAAGCAAATTGGACACAAGGTGAAGCGGAGTCTCTGGGGTTTTGTGATTGTTTCCAAAATGCCAAAAAAAATTCGGGACGTTTTTCCAAGAATTTTTTTCTGCTTAAAACAATGTTTTCTTTGCATTTACCGTCAGAACAAAGTGATGGTTTTGTCCTGACCTTGTGAGAACTGCTCGCAGCTCGGCGGCGCCCCCTGGAACACGTTGTACGGCAGCAGTCGGTGCAGCGTGTCCTCAAAGGAGGTGAACCTGGAGCGCGGCGGCCCCAGGACCCCCCCCTGATCGCTGCGCACCTGCTGCAGCACCCTGCCACAGGAACAAGATTGTTGAGTGAGATCATTTCAAGACTTTTTGTAAATGTGTGGCTTTTTCACAGTGAATTGATGTGATTTTGTGGAAATATAAATATGTATATATGTGTAGTGACTCACATTCCTCCTCGAGTGAGGGGAGGGGGCTGCGACTGCACTCCGACCTGAGGAGACAAAATACAAACTTTATTTAGTGAAAGCACAACTTAAAACGTTAATTTTCTGTATAAAAAAGCAGAGTCGTCAGTCTCTCAGAAATGTTCGTCTCTGATCGGGCGAAGCTTTGGAGCTTCTTCTGCGCCGGAGCCCGTGGATGAAAAATCTTAATTTACTTGAATTAAAACTGTAGTTGTTTCATCTTTAGATGCTAATGCTAACCTCTGACTGCGTTAGCCGCTAATGCTAAGCTCTGACTATTAGCCGCTAATGCTAACCTATGACTGTGCTAGCCGCTAATGCTAACCTCTGACTCCGTTAGCCACTAACGCTAATCTCTCACTGTGCTAACCGCTAATGGTAACCTCAGACTTTGCTAGCCGCTAACGCTAATCTCTGACTGTGCTAGCTGCTAACACTAACCTCTGACTGCGGTAGCTGCAAATGCTATTCTCTGACTGCATTAGCAGCTAACGCTAATCTCTGACTGTGTTAGCTGCTAACACTAATCTCTGAATGTGTTAGCCCCTAATGCTAAACTCTGTGTTAGCCGCTAACTGCGTCTGCTGCTCCAAACATTTGCGATCCCTGCACGTGTTTGTGTTTACACCATAGGTATAGAACAGGGGTCTCCAACAGGCGGCCCGCGGGCCACTTCCAGACCATGAGATGATTCAATCCGGCCCCTGACTTGTAAAGGACAAATTCCTCATCTCCCCGCCATGAGGACCATAGAGAAGCACGTTCCTCGCCCATTGGTTTACACGGTGAGGGGCATGTGAGGGGGGGGGGGGGGGTGTCGGGGGTGGTGCTTCTCTGCTTTTCGGGACAAAGTTAGCTCGCTCTTTCAAAGGTAGGCTAGCGATACAACGGGGAAGGCAATCGTTACGCAAAATGGAAGAGCTGAGAGCAGCTTTAATATTCAATTGATACATGTAAACGAATGGTGCTAAGCTAAGCTAAACTAAGCCATCGGAATGAATGGGTCTCTAAGCTAACGTTAGCCACGCTCGCAAATTATACAGTTTTATATATTAAACAAGAGGCTCAGTCGCCCATCGCTACAGACAAACACACTTTGTGAAGATTATGGTTAAATATATATATATTTTTTTTTTTTCAGAAAAGGCTGACGCACCTGAGAGATTAGCGTTGAATCTTGGAGGGTTTTCGAGGCTGAAATATCGGAGGAAACGTTACATTAAAAATATAAACTATATTATAAAATAAACGGTAAGGCGGAGGTTTTACCGTGAATGGGAGTGAGCTTCAAGGCGGGGGATGAAGAGCTCTGGGAATCAGAGAAATAAAAGTTTAATATGAGCCTCTCTGTTCCTTTGGCAGTGGATTTAAATGACCTGAGCTTTGTTTTTAGGCCCTTCGTTTATTCTGTTTTTAGGAGTCGGACCCAGACCTGCAGATTCAGGGTCATCACTGTCAGGACTCACCTGCTCCGGCGTCAGGGCGGGTCCCGGCGTTAAAGGCGACAGCGAGGCGCAGTTCACCGCCTGCGTCACCAGGAGGCGCTGCACCGGGCTCCCGGACACTTGGCTTTGCCCAGCGACCAGCGTGAGGCGTCCCGGAGCGGGGGAAGAGGCGGGCGCTGCGCTCGTGACTCCGCCCACCTGGTTCAGAATGAGCTGCCCTCCCGCCACGATCTGCATGGCGTTCTGCGTGGTCAGTAGCGTGTTGGCGTTCTGCGTGGTCAGTAGCGTGTTGGCGTTCTGCGTGGTCAGTAGCGTGTTGGCGTTAGCGTCCGTGGGCCCGTTCTGAGCTAAGGCCAGCGACCCGGGGAGGAGGTACTGTCCGGGCGCCGCGTTCGCCTGATCCAGAGACGACTGCACGACAATGGGCCCGTTGGCGACGTTGGTCACGTTGGCAACCGTGTAGGTGACGCCTGGCGCCCCCGTGTAGGTGACGGCCGGCGCCCCCGTGTAGGTGACGGCCGGCGCCCCCGTGTAGGTGACGGTCGGCGCCCCCGTGTGGAGAGGTTTGGGCTGGATGGGCCTCACCAGCGCCTGCGTGCTGCCCGGCCCGCGCTGGATGATGATGTTCTGGAGCGGGATGTTCTTAAACCCGCCCGCCGGCGTCTGTGCCGCGGTGGGCGTGGCTAACGGCGGCCGCAGTACGATCTGTGGCGTCCGCTCCAGGTTACTCAGAGTCATGACGCCTCCGCCGGCGCCGAAAGAGCTCAAGACCTGGATGTGCTGCGCGGATCCGTTCTGCAGTTGCGACACGCCTTGGATGAACTGTCCCGCGGGAGTGACCACGCCCACGGCGCCGCCCACGTTGCCCGGGGCGACGGCGGGGAAGGGGACGGGCGCCTGTACGAGCGTGGGCGCGGGCTGCGAGTCCAGCAGCGCCTCCTGGGCCAAAGTCTGCTCCGTGATGTCGGCCTCCAGGAGAGACTTCTGCAGAATGTCGAAGGGCTCGTCGCCCCCTGCAGGCGACTCAGGGGATCCCAGCTCCTCCTCCATGAAGGACAGGCTGCCCGCCAGCGGCTCAAAGTCACTCGCCACCGCATCTTTGAGGCCGGAGTTCGACACTGGCTGAAAACAGAGACCAGGTTAGATTTACATACCACCATCTTTGTATTTCAACAGTTTTAGAGACGCTCTACAAAGAAAGCTCTACAAACAAAGCTCTACAAACAAAGCTCTACAAACAAAGCTCTACAAACAAAGCTAATTTATGTAACCGTCGCGTTTTAAATGTGATTATTCGTGTTGTGACCGTCCGGAAAAATCAAAGCAAAGGTAGAAACTCACCGTGTCGGTAGAGAAGAAGGAAGTGTCCGAGCCATAAGCTGCGTTTGTCACATCGTCCTCTTCGATCTGAAACGTGACCCGACGTTTAAAGGGGGGGTATTATGCTTTTTTCAATCACATAGCACCAGTCTATAGCACTACAATGATGACCTTCTGTTGGTCTGTATATGCAGTAAATTAAAATAACTGCCTTGAATAAAATCGCTCTCTCAAAATGGCCGTACTGAACGTCTTGAAATAGGCCTCTGTCTCTTTAAGAAGCTTTCCGACACGCCCCCTTCAGCACACTACTGTGGCATTGAAACAACAACACTGTGCGAGGAGGGGGCTCTGCTGAGCTGAGGAGCAGTGGTTGGGGGCTCGGCTGGTGACGAAAGGTCCAGAGGCGTCTCCAGGAGGTGGGGGCGTTCCTAGGAGGACTGAGGCATAGCTACACCTAAAATGGCCGCCGTCTAAGTTTTTACTGATTACTCAAAAATATGTGAATGAGCCGAGGCAACACTCCAGGCACGTGTTTAATGAGGGAATGACATAATAACATGATATACAGCTTGAAAAAGTAGATTTTACATAATACCCCCCCCCCCTTTAAACGTATTTATTTTTTATGTATTTATTTTTATTTATTTGAACAGGGACAGTGGACAATATACATTAGCCTCAGAAAGGGGAGATGCATTGTACCAGGTAAAATCCAGTTTAACAAATGTAAAGGTACTCACTGATTTACTGTTGTTGCCGTGGAGATAGTCGTTTAACGCGTCTACGTCACTGTCAAAGAAAAGAAAAGATGGAAATGCAGCTGGTGAACATTAATCTCACATTTTTAAAAACCAAAATGTTGATTTTGTTTTTACCCTAAAATATCCAGCAGTTGGCGGTCGTCCTCATCGTCCATGACATCTGCAGAAACAAAACAGTCAAACTGAAACTGATCTACGTGGATTTATGAACAAGGCAACGAGGTCCGGTGAGTTAATAAAACCTAGACAGAAAATTCAACTGTATTTTAATGGGACCAAAACAACAGGGAGTAAAAAAGTCAAGCTCTTTATAATCATAGACAAACTATATTCAGTATATTGACTCAGAATAGATTTTATTTTTCTTGACGCGGACGTGCGACATAAAACATATAAAACAGAATTTAGATAAAATGAAGCTATAAAACTTTAAACTGCAGGACACCGTTCTCCTACGGTACTTGATCAGAAGTCATCGTTTTAGTTTTGCTTTGATCGTTTCATTGATACACCAGCTTTACATAAGAGTCTGAAAAGTATTTGACATTTATATAAACAACAAAGTCCAACAACCAATAGTTTAGAGTCGGTGCAGGTAAAACTCCTATTGTGGTAACTACGGTAACGGGACTTGGTTTATACAGTCCTGATCAAAAGTTTACGACCAGGTGAAAAATGTAAAAATCAACATTGTTTATGAGTAGAACTTCAATATGCAACAAGAACAAAAGGCAGATAAACCTTTTTATTAAAACCGAAAGGTTAGGACCAGGTATTGAAGCTTTAATCTTGAGATCCAACTAGGATTTCTTTTTTTCATTTTTCAACTGGTCTTAAACGTTTGATCGGGACGGTATCTCTGTAACGGCTGGACTTTCCACATGAAGCAAAAACTGTCCCAAAGTCCAGCACCTTCTCTCTCAGCACAGAGGAACTAAGGTCATGTGACTGTGTGTCATGTGACTGTCTCAGAAAGGCGTCTGAAAGTGGAGACGATCTTCCAAACAAGACTAATGTGGCAGGTTTGTGAATCCAAATGATCAGGGAAAACATTTGGACATTTCTTTCCAAAACTGTCTCTCCCCTGCCCCCCAGCTGAAAGCACAACATGATATTCTAGAATGTCATGAACACCAACATGTAGAAGCTCTTTAACCCAAATGATATTTTGTAAAGTGAAATATAACTTCATGAACTTTTAAATGGACTGATTTAGGCATTTCTTGATTAATGTGTCAAATTTAGTTACTGACTTGCATTCCTGAAACAACAGCAGCTGTGATCCAGGTCAAACAAAAACCGTGGATCAATGGACTCATTTTAGCCTCATTCTTCCAGAAACCAGGAGGAACTGACAGCTGGGTCTGGAAGTTTGTTTGCTCTTTAACTGAAACGGTTTTGTCTCTTTAAGCTCATTTAATTTACCCCCATGTACACTGCAGATGACTAATGAATGACTATTAGTTCAGGCCCGGATCTACAGAGGTGCAAACGGGTGCATTGAATGTCTCCATTGTGAGATCAATAAAGACTATTATCTTATCCTAGTTGCACCGTTTGAAAGTCCAATGCACCCTCAGTCAGTTTGTGCTGTACTAGTGAAGCCTTTAAAGCTGAAATCAGGATCAAAACAACTCAGTAATAGTCACTTTAACTCCGGTGGTATTTCTCCTTGGGAAAGATTTGCAAAAAAAATGGGGAAAGTGTTTTTCTGCCCTTTTGTCGTCTGTTTGCACATTTTTACATATCTTCATCACCCTCGTTATTGAGAAAAGTCCCCACAAATATAGAGCTTATGCTGTGATTTCATAACAAAATGTTGTTCTTATATTTTCTATTCCTGCATGTGTTATGTTATATCTATGACTGAACAACTCAAACCATAACATAAGCTGCCGTATCAAATCGATTCATGTTCTAGAATTCTATTTCAGCCGGAGCAGGTGGCCATACAACTCTATGGGAGAGAAAGAAAATCATTATTTGGCAGTGATTGGATTCACAAACCACATTCTTCTTATTCTACTGACCAACGTCACGCTGGTGCTTTTGAACATCGTCTCCACTTTTGGACGCCTTTATGAGGAGATAATCAGACCTTAGTTCATTTGAGCTGAAGAGACCACTTTGAACTTTGGGACAGTTTTTGCTTCACGTGAATTGGTCCAGAAATGACAGAGAAATGAGCAAAAAACTAAGACTAGAAATCTGCATAAAGATTTACCGCCTCAATTCTACACGATTCACTTTATTCCCAGATTTTAGCGCTTAATGAACTTCGCGCTCTCCCTGCAGAGTCAATACACAGGAAATGACGAGACAAGGCAAAAGCGGGCGGAGTAGCTGCTTTAGAATGTAATGACATCACACGAAGACGACCTACTGAGGGACAATTCAAACAATACACCACAAGAATGACATTGCAGAGAAAGCCACTCAATTTCCTTATGGCATGACACGCATAAGCTCTATTGAGATATTCATGTTTGTCAACATCGCCCGGCCCTGGTTTCTCTCCACGTTTTCAGTACCTACATTAAGTTTCTGGGAAAGGTTTGAGGCCCACAGGTCTACGAGGTCAAAGGAGGCCGTGCGAAATATACTGTTTGTGGTTATTACGAGTGGAAAGGATCGTCATGAGCTGGTGTGTGGTGTAAAAGGCCTGACAGTCACTGATATTAGAACAAGAATGGCTCCTGTAACGTCTGAACACTGACCAGCGCGGGGATGACAGGCGGTTATTGGCCACTCTAATGGCTAATGCGTGGTTAGTGCTGTGTGTTTGTATTAACTGCCTAACCCCCTTCGTTTAGCTGCTGAAGGCATTGGAAACAGTTCTTAATAGAATCTAGCACGTCAACAGTGGCTGCAGTCGGCCTTGAGCTTCACATTTTGTTGTTTTGTTCCTGCAGCCCGCATTCAGGACGGGCCTCATTCTCTCCAATGGGCCCGTCACAGCAACCCCCCACCCCTGCGCCGCTCATGTGACCGTCCTGTCTGAAAGGGGGGACAGTTTTCAGCAAATAACCCTTAACCTATTTCAGCATTTCAGCCTCATTCGCCCATTGTAGCACTTGTACGCAGACCTGAAACACCCTGGCGTGTGGTTTCATGTCATGTCAGCGCCAGGAAGTCTGTCCGTGGGCCAGAGCGCAGAGACAGGGCAACGTTACACACCGAGTACATCGGATTTGCTTGCTTTGTGTGGCTGTTATTTCATTATAAACGACGGGATTGTACCATAAAGGCCTCGCTTCTGCATTCCCCGCCTCGTCCGGGGAGGATTGCAGGCCCGGCTGGTGTGATTGCATGCGACCTGAAGGGTTTTGTATGAGTAATATGAGGAAACGTGGGTGGAATATAGCTCAGTATTCCTGACAGTGCAACTTGTTTTACAACTGCATTGCTTCAAAATGGCTGGTATCAGGACAGAGGCGTCTTTACTGCTCTGTCACGTCCAGCCTCCATCTTTGCTTCGGTCAGAACAAAGAACCACGGGGAGCTGCAGCCTCTCTGTCGCTTTCACACGCTATTTTATTTATTTTTAATAGGGAGTTGTGTCGTTAAAAGGATTTCGAATTTTATTTATTTTTTACGTTTTAGTCGTGTATTCGTGCAATGTTGTGGTTGAACATGCAGGAAATGTGTCGAAATCTTCCACTGCCCTGCTTCCCTTTACCAAAATAAACAACCACAAAGCGACTTATTGATCATTAATTACGCAGCTTTATCACAGAAGTTTAATTGGACAACTATTTGAGGTCAAAAGCCGATTTCACGTCATTTTTTCACTGGCCGCCATTGCCGTTGGTGCATAATCTCTCGGCTTTAACGGTTTTTAACGACGATTTTCCGAATGTAAAGAGGGGAAAAAAATAACGTTAAACGGCGAAATAAAAGAAACCAGAAACACATTTCGCCCCAGTTTCCCAATGGTCGTCGAGAAAACGTGTATCCGGTGATGAGAAATCAATCTTTAAATCGCTGGATGTAAAGCTATTCTTCGTTTTTTTTGCGACTCGAACTAGCATAAACGCCCCGAAGAAACGCGAGCTAATCCCGGTCGGGCGGTTGTTGTTCTCGTCCCGCGGGCTCTGGAGTTTGGAAAACGCCAGAAAAAGGAACAGCTTTACACGATTTATTCCCAAGAATAGCCCGGTTTGAGGGGACGGGAGCGGCTCGGACGGAGACGGGTGTCGAGGGTCGTGTTTTTGTGATAGCACTGCGCAGTTCGAGGGCTGTGAGAAAGGGCGGCTCTCGTCTGTTTAAAACCCCGTCGCCTTTGTCTCGTTTTGTCGGACCCCCGCGTCTCTTTTCGGGGGGTGTTTGTCCCCGGGTGGCGGGCTACTGCGCCGGCATTCCCCGCATGACCCCCGGCCTGGTTGGGCGTTTAGCCGCGGCCATAGCCTCCGTCGCAGCTGCTGTTGTTCGCGTTGGCGACGGGCAAAAAACGCCACGAAAAGACGACGCAGAGCTATAAATATTTATCGGGAGTAGCTTAACATAAAGCGGCGCGAAAGAGGCGAAGCCAGCGGTCCTTTCTCACTGCTCTTGAAACCTAATATCTCCAGCTTTTGGCAACTTTTAATTCGCTCCCCCTCCTCCCGTGCCTAACCTACTCCTCCTTCCCCTGCCTTCTCCCTCTCCCACTCAGTTTAGTCAGATGGGCTTCTCCTCGCTGTCCCTCGGATAGATTTGGCGTCTCCTTCCCTCCCTGAAGGGAAGGCAGGGAAGGGGAGGCAGGAGTAAGCGCGGCGTGTTTTTTCCTTGAAATTTTTATCACTAAATTAGAATTCACTCGGAGCGAACTCACCGTCTGAAAAAGCACTGCCGCGTCCACGGGGTTTCCATGCCATGAGCGCAGGGGCGGCGGGGGAGGGGGTGGGGGGGGAGAGTGCGGGAGGACACGAAACGGCCGCGAAAACACGCACCGAAAAAGCGACATTTTCTGCCCAAAACACCGAGCAGACCGGGGCCCGGGGCGGGTTTATACTCGTGTTTCACAGTTTGTTTGTGTGGTTTGGCGTCAGGAGGCGCGAGGAACGGGGAGATAAAGCTCATGTCCGGGAATTTCATCACCGGCAGCGATGGGCGGGACTCAAACTAAAGCCACACCTCAAACTGACACAGGTATGAAAATGATGAAGACGGATGAAAACACAGAGACAGGGAGCGCTCAGTTTGGATTTTGGTTTTGGAATGCAATATTAATGCCATTGCACAGTTTTGTATTATTATTTTGTAGGAGGCCCCAATGCGCCCCCTGGAAACCTGAAGGCGTGTTTTTGGACACTCAATTCAATCCAATCCAATCCACTTTATTTCTATAGCACATTTAAACAACAGAACAGTTCCAAAGTGCTGCACACAAAAAAAAGTACAAAAAAAAAAAAAAAAAATAGAATAAAAAAATAAATAAATAATCAATTTATAAAATCAATAATAATCGTAAAACACTAAAAAATTAAAAAGACACAGGGACCACACAACTCACGCGGTGTTAAAAGCCAGAGAATAAAAGTGGGTTTTAAGACGAGATTTAAAACACTCCAATGTTGTGGCTGTTCGGACGTGGAGGGGCAGAGTGTTCCACAGCTTAGGGCCAACGACGGAGAACGCTCTGTCCCCTCGAGTTTTACGTTTCGTCTTAGGAACCACGAGCTGGAGCTGGCCCTCAGACCTCAATACTGTGTGCATTTCCATATTGTAGAGGCCACTTTGAAAGTAAAGGCCTCATGGTTCTAACCGGGCCTGTTGGTCTCTCATAAGGGGCTTCTGAACCGCTCTTTGTCTGACCCGTCACCTAGGACCTGTTTGCCCTGGGAGACCCTACCAGGGGCACGAAGCCCCCGACAACAGAGCTCCAGGATCATTCAGTCAAACCCTCCACCACGTTAAGGTGGGGGTCCCAGGGGGGGCATTAAAAATAATTTTGATAAAAAAGATATACAATTTGCGGATTTTTACTGTATAATCTTTCCCGTCGAACCATAATGACCATTTTCTGTGATTGAATGTTGAACTTAAAGCCACACCACGTAGAATGTTAATAAATACAATTTAAATAAAATATTTATTTTATGACAGATATTCTCATCATTTAACAAACACACATGAGCTTTTGCTGTAAGTGGCTCAGCTCTCCTAAGACCAGGCTGTAACTTTGCGGGAGTGGGGACGTCTCCAGCTCGTCGCCATGGAGACCAAAGTCAACAGAAGCATGTTCTGTGTGAAGCTGATCATCAGGAGCATGTTTTATTTTAATGACAGTCAAAATGTCACGATTGAATTAAACATATTTGCATATTTAAAGGACCTGTATCATGCTATTTTAGCCATTCCAAAGTAAAGTATAGGCATTTATATGATATATTGTACCTCTACCACTACGGAGCACTAATTTTTGTGATAAATATGAGTATTTTCTGGAGGTATTTTTCCAACCCGGAAGACAAAACGCTTGGATTCAGTTAACTCCGCCCCCTCTCGCCGCTCATACAACTTTAGCAGTAGTAGAAATATATATATCACAGCAAAAAGTGAAGTTACTTCATGATGCTGTTATAAGGAGTTAGCTTCATGGCTAAATGGCTAACACACACGCTAACATGCATTTTGATCGACTCACCACTCTGATGTTTCCATTATAGGACTTGCGCGGGTTATAAAAGTGAATCCACTTTGATTCTGGCCAAGGTTCACCAAGCCTCCATCAGTACAGGCTCAGACAAACACTATTGTGGCTGATAGTCGCTGAATCCCGGAGGGAAAGTCCAACTTCTATGGCCTCTTCTTTGGGAAGGTTGAATAAAGTCCAGTCCTCGCAGCCAAACGCGGTTTTCTCCGTGACATTATCGTGAGGTAAGAAAAAAAGAACAGGTGTCCAGACTCCAGAGTAGGTTAGAAAAAGCTCCTCTTCACAACTTTCGGTGCAACATGACATGACCATCTGTTCAGACCGTTCGGACGCTCAGGGGGAGCGTTTGTTTTCGGTACAGGGGCAGCGCAGCGTCAGGCACTTACTCTTTTTTTTTTTTTTTTTTTCATTTTATTTTTTTATTGATTTTTTCTTACGACAGAAATAATGAAAAAATCAATTTTACAAATGAAAATCAGGCCGTAAGGCATTAGCTTACAGACGTGGAGCACTTCCGTTCCGCTGTGACGACACAACTGAACATGCCAGTCGTTCACCAGGAGAGGGCGGATCAGCTGCTCAGAGAGCAGGATTCAGGAGGATTACTGAGAACTGCGTGAATGAATCCAGAAACCACTCTGGGGGTGTTTTTGAGAAGGAAATAGCATAACAACATGGTTAAAAGCTCCAAAAAGTCGATGTTGCATGATATAGGACCTTTAAGAGTCTGCACAACCCAGATTTATATATTTGATCGGAAATGTCATTGACCCATTATTATTATTTCCTAAAATATTAATACCCCACTGTCCTCTACCACAAATATCCAGCAGGTGGCGGTGCGATGCTCTGACGCTGCAGTGAAGAAGACCCTGCGTCACTTCCGCCACTGTTGACAACATGGCGGCGGTGGAGGACTACGAAGCAAACTGTCCCGAAAACAACGCCTCTAATGTCCCGGAGCGGCTCACGAAGAGGAACCAGAGCCGCCTGGAGGACGCGGAGAAGCGGAGAGAAGCCAAGGACAGCCACAAACCGGAGCAGGAGCAGACGGACTTCTTTAAATCGGAGTTTGACCGGGAGAGAGCGGCGGTGGCGGCGCTGCTGACCGCCTGCGCCGGGGCGGACCGGGCCGCGGCGGAGGAGCGGCTGGAGCGGGCCACGGCACAAACCGCGCGGCTGCAGAAGTTCCTGAACGACAGCGTGTTGTTCCTGCCGCAGTACGAGCTCAGGAAAGCCCAGGCCGCCCTGCAGAGTCTCCAGGCGGCGCTGAACGAGGCG
Organism: Proterorhinus semilunaris; assembly: GCA_021464625.1. Taxonomy (NCBI): domain Eukaryota; kingdom Metazoa; phylum Chordata; class Actinopteri; order Gobiiformes; family Gobiidae; genus Proterorhinus; species Proterorhinus semilunaris. The sequence continues at coordinate 27,046,187 of CM038363.1, forward strand.
CGGGACGAGGCGCTGCCCAAGAAGAAGTTCGCGTTCAGGGCGCGCAGTAAAGCGACCGAGAAGACGCGCACAGACGCACAGGTACTTTGACTTTAATATGATGTCAACCGTGATGTTTGCTCTAAAGCTGCACAACTACATGTCCGCTGGTTTTAATTTAATGACAATAAAAGGGGCAGATGTCACTGACGTCACGATCACGGCGGCTTTAGCTCAGTTTAAAAACATTAACGTGGCTTAATTTTCACATTCGATACATAAATGAAATAAATAAAACGACCTTTCCTCATTCATAGCTTTGAACCGGAGCTGCTGCTGCTGATGTGACGTAGACGCCGCTCCATCTATACTGGCCATAATTATGACAAAAATAGAATATCACGATTTTCTTATAGTAACTAAAATAACTTAAATTACACACTGAAGAAAAATATTCAATTGATATACTAATTTATTCAACTTTGTGATAATCAATACAGCAAAAATAGACTTAGAACTTAGACTAGACTTGGAACTACAGCAAACTAACTCTATACATTAAAAACAAACACAATAAAACTCCAGAGAATAAAAGTAAAATAGAAACACCAAGTTTGGTAAAGGCTTGTTGTTCGTGTCTGTTGCCGTCTGACCCTTTCACAATAAGAGTCTTACTAAAGCGATAACATACTGTGTCTTTTATTGTGTAAAAGGATAACAGGAAGCAGATAGTTACCATGAGTTATTACTTGATCAAGTAATTCACCAAAGTTGGACATTAGCGTCCGACATTAGCGTAGCAGTAAGTTAGCGGCTTGGGTTCACGTGTCTGTGTGCAGAAGTGCTTAGAACCTGATAAAACGATCCCGCAAAAATGACCGATCGTCAGCTCTGGAGATCGTGAGACGGTCTAATGTCGCCCAGGCCTAGCCATAATCGAGTCCCGTTACCATAGGATTCTGAGCTGCACCGACTCTGTTTGCGTCTGTGTTCCTCCAGGACTCGCCGCCGCCACAGTCGGCCGTCACCGACTCGGCTAAAGCGGCCCTGCAGCCGGAGTCGGAGCCGTGCGTTTTCTCCGACCTGAGCGATGAGACGGTGACCATCGCGGCGGCGGAGATCGACGGGCGCGACGTGCTGCTGATGCGCCTGAGGAACTGCCGGGTGCGCCTGCTGGGCTCGCCCGGGACGCTGCACCTGAAGGACATGGAGGCCTGCGAGGTCCTGTGCGGCCCCGTGTGCAGCTCCGTGTTCGTGGACCGGGTCACGGGCAGCGTGCTGGCGTTGGCCTGTCAGCAGCTGCGCACGCACAACACGCGGGACACGGCCGTCTACCTGCACGTGACCAGCCGCGCCATCATCGAGGACTGCAGCGGCGTGAGCTTCGCCCCATTCGCCTGGACCTACCCCGGCCTGGACCGGGACTACGAGACCTCCGGGCTGGACCGGGGCCGGAACAACTGGAGCGACGTGGATGATTTTAACTGGCTCGCCGCGGGGACGCCCTCGCCGAACTGGAGCGTGATCCCGGAGGGCGAGCGGAGGGTGGACTGGGACTGAGCGTACGGGGACGTAGAGGTTAAACCAATGGCCTGAAGGCCGGACGCTGCAGGGGGACGGAGGACGAGGGACGGAGGACGAGGGACGGAGGACGAGGGACGGAGGACGAGGGACGGAGGACGAGGGATATGACATAAATACATAAACATGGGGCTGGAGGGACCGACGGCTCCTGTTCGTCACATTTACCCCACACTCGTCAGTGAGATGTGTAGAGCTTTTATTTGTTATAATGTTGATTTTTATGGCTCAGTTTGTAAAAAACCCACAATAAATATCACATAAAACTAGTATATTTAAAAAATGGACTGTAAGCCATAAACATAACAAATAAAGGCTCGATATACGTCGCCCGTCATGAGTCTATCATATATTAGTTTCACATTTTAAGCTGAATAACAGAAATAAATTAACCTTTTCATGATATTCTGGATTTCCTATAATTGTATATTGCATGCAATACATAAACTGTCCACCAGGTTTCAAATTGATTTAATGTATATTTCCCTGTTCACCTGCAGCGTCTCATTTAACATTTACCAAACACGTGTGTAGAATAAAAGCCTGTAGATGTTCTCGTGTTAAAGCCGTAATGACCTTAATGACCCGCTGCTCACTGGGACTTAATGCAATAGTTTGTAACATGTTTTCTCTTAAAGTCTTTGTTTTGAATCGTCCTCATGTTCCGCACATAATAAATATTGCCGTGGCTTAAAACAGTTTGTAACTTTTTATTATTGTGAAAGTCTCGCAGCTTTTACACAAAAGCAACAAAACCGTGACTTTACTTTGCAAAAGTTTGAGCGATATTGACAAATGAATATATTAAAGGAACAGGCCGGCGTGTTTAACATGTTCTCACCTGAGCTCAGACGAGTTGATGCGTCGCTGTCCGGTCTTCACGCGTGTGCTCAGTCACGCTAACCGAGCACAGAGCCGTATGTTCATAACATCAGAAATATGCAAAAATGTGACGAAAACAAATGAATTTACTCTCGTTTAAAGGATAATGGCCCAGAACAGGTTAGGGCAGATAAAAACACTTTTGAAATTGTTTTTTTCATTTCCCCAATCTTTCCCATATTTCTCGAAATTGTAGATAAACTCTCATATCGTCCAAACAGCAATTTCGATAAGATCTTGTCTTTATACATAGCTCAGCTCTTGTGTGTGGGTTTAACGCACCCTGGTGGCTCCTAATAAGAGCGACAGGTTCTGTATTCCTTATTCAGATTGAGCTTTTTTGCTCCTTAGTTTGTGTGAAGTGACTTAAAGTAAAGGCCAAGGCCCCGTATCTCCAGCAGAGGGCGCCAGAGCGGTTTATACAAGACTCGAGAGAAGTTCCTCTGACAGATGGAGATCCAGCCCCGATCAAGAGTTTGAGACCCGATGAAAAATGGATGTTTCAAAGCAGAACTTCCATCTGCAACGAGAGGAACTGGGAGTGAGACAAAACACGTTTCTCAAAATCAACAATGAAGTGAAATATTCTGTTTTTGCCGCTGAGGCAAAGTTTAGGACCACCTGGTTTCAACCTCTTAGGGAGTTCACAGCCTATAGGCCAGAGTACCGCCTCATTTGAAAGCTAAGACCTACAAAACGGATAACTTTTTTGTTGTGTTGTTGTAGATCTTTAGTCATATTATTATTTTGTTGCATGACTTTGTCCGGATGCAAAGGTTTCGATGGTGCTCGGGTGGTCGAGTTCAGACGGGACGCAGTAACTCAGTCATTTAGAATTTCTTAAAAGATCCTTTTTATGTCTCGGCTTTTCTTTATTTTGTTCAGTTCAAGCCTTTAAAGTTTGAAGTTTCTCCAAATAAATCTGTGGAGAAACTTTGAATCAGTGAATAATGACTTTTTTTTGTTTTGTTTCCGAGACCTTTAATCCTGTGGAAACTCATGAGTTCATTCTGCGACGGTGGTGCAGGTGGTCGAGCGAGACGTCTCATGATCAGAAGGTCCAGGGTTCGAATCCCAGCTCCTGAACATGCAGACTGTCGTTGTGTCCTTGGGCAGGACACTTCCCCCTCCTTGCCTCCGGTGTCTGCTACACTGGTGACGGGTTCCTCTCCTGCTTTGGGAGCATGTTTCATAAATGAACACCTTCAGTGAGAAGCTACGATGGAAATAAAGCTAAACCAAAACATCAAAAATGAAAGTATCGAAAGCAGAAACCGAAAAAATATTCCATCCTTAGAATCAAGTTTTGATGCTGTTGGGCCAAATTGATGCCTCATTTTTTTGCCACTTTTATTTATTTCTTCCCCAAAAAATTCTTTCAATTTTAGAGTACATGGATTTTTGTCTAATGTTTGCCCAATTTTTTCTTTTTTTTTGCCCCATTTTCTCTAATTTTCCCAATTTACTTCTCTCATTTTTGCTCATTTTGTATCGCTAATATTTTCCCTATTTCCCCCCATTTTGTATTTTTTTTTTTTTTTACAAAATGTGTCCTTATTTATTTGTCCTTAAAATGTGTCCTTTCCAATATACGCAGACACTGGAGGCCAGTAGGGCGTAGTGTCTTGCCCAAGGACACATAGACAGTGTGCATTTGCAGGAAGCGGGATTCGAACCCGCGCCCCACCGATCGTCTTCACAGTATTGCTTCCTGGTTCTGGACGACCCACGCTTCAGTATCGTTCATGTATCGGTATCGCGATGCCCCGCCCTGTTCGCGTGTGACCCGTGTCCAACGCCGTCCCACTAAAGCCACTCTCTGCGTTCCCCCTCCGGCCCCTGAACCACACGGGCCGACCCGGGCCAATGGGCTTTAGCGCGCGGCTCATGGCCCGTCAAACGGACTTACGCTAATGGGATGTAGCTACTTAGCGACGGATTAGCGTGACGCACGGCGACTCGCGCGGCTAATCGTCCCGCAATCCCTCTTCAGCGCTCGGGACGAATCCAGCAGCACCTCGGAGGAGCCGCTGAAGATCTAAAGGAATATGTGTTGTTTTTCACGTTCCTTCGGGAGTTTGAAATGAGCTAACGCTAACGCTAACGTTTAGGCGGGAAAACCGACGACGCTAATTCTTGAGTTATTTTTTTTGGGTTTTTTTTTTTTTTCGGGGGAAAGATGGCGCTGCTGACGGTGAAGTTCGACCTGAAGAAGCGCGTGAAGCTGGCGCAGACCGTGTGGTTCATGTACTGGTTCGCGGTGATGGCGGGCGTCCTCGTCTTCAGCATGGGCCTGTTCTTCAAGATCGAGCTGCGCAAACGCTCCGAGCTCATGGACAACAGCGAGAGCCACCTGGTGCCCAACCTGCTGATCCTCATGGGGCTGGTCGTCTGCGCCATCAACGCCGTGGGGGGGAAGATCTGCTACGACTCGCTCGACCCGGCCAAGTTCTCCCGGTGGAAGTCGCTGCTGGGCGCGTTCCTCAGCGGCTGCATGGCGTTCAACGCGCTGCTGCTCTTCACGGCGCTGCTGTGCTTCCTCATGAGGATCCCGCTGCAGTTCACGCTGGCCGAGGGGCTGAGGAACGCCGTGAGGTTCTACAAGGACACGGACACGCCCGGCAGGTGCTACATGAAGCGCACCGTGGACCTCATGCAGATGGAGTTCAGGTGCTGCGGCAGCCGCGACTTCAGGGACTGGTTCGAGATCCAGTGGGTCAGCAACCGCTACCTGGACTTCAGCGCCAAGGAGGTCAAAGAGTGAGTACCAGAGGTCTAATGTTAGTGTGAAGTGAAGACGAGGAGGTCAAAGAGTGAGGACCAGAGGTCTAATGTTAGTGTGAGGTGAAGACGAGGAGGTCAAAGAGTGAGTACCAGAGGTCTAATGTTAGTGTGAGGTGAAGAGGAGGAGGTCAAAGAGTGAGGACCAGAGGTCTAATGTTAGTGTGAAGTGAAGACGAGGAGGTCAAAGAGTGAGGACCAGAGGTCTAATGTTAGTGTGAGGTGAAGACGAGGAGGTCAAAGAGTGAGTACCAGAGGTCTAATGTTAGTGTGAGGTGAAGAGGAGGAGGTCAAAGAGTGAGGACCAGAGGTCTAATGTTAGTGTGAAGTGAAGACGAGGAGGTCAAAGGAGGTCAGAGAGTGAGGACCAGAGGTCTAATGTTAGTGTGAAGTGAAGAGGTCAAAGGAGGTCAGAGAGTGAGTAAAGTCTAATGTTAGTGTGAGGTGAAGACGAGGAGGTCAAAGGAGGTCAGAGAGTGAGTGAGGTGGGAGGACATTGATTGTTTACAGGATTAGATAAGTTGGACTAACGGGAGATTTAATCACGTGATATTAACGAATCAGAAACAAGACTTAGAATCATGGATGATCGAGAGTGAGGCCCTAAAGTCTTCTGTCTAAAACAGACATGTCCAAAGTGCGGCCAGGGGGCCAAATACGGCCCTCAGACCAGCTTTTGGTGGCCCTCAGGCTGGTTGTTTCATTGGACACATGTGTCTTAATGATTCCACAATGAAAACCTTCACTGAGACCGTCGTGGAAAAACACTCAGTTAAATGTTTGAATGACCTCAGATCTGTGGCCTCCAGGCTGTACATCGATATTTGACCCTCGGTTCCCCTGGTCAGAAATAATGCATAACAGAGGAATATCATCTATCAAATCAAAGTCTGCCGATATGGTCCATATTATTTCTGTAGTGAATATTTCCGTGACAGAGACTTTGAGTTTTTCCTCAGATTCATTACTGTCAAACATCAACGTCTGGAACAAAATAATGAGAATAAGCTCAGGTTAGTTTATCTTCATAAAGCTCATATTTGTGGTAATGACAGGTAAAAGTGCACGTGAAGCTCCTCACAGAGCTATGGAAGTGTTGATGTTACTGACCTCACTCTGACCTCACTCTGTCACGTGACAGAGGAGAGACATTTGGTCAACAGTCTTTTTCTTATGAAGCCTTTAGAACCCGTGTCGTACATTCACACGCCGGACCAAACTGTGGTGATAAAGCACTTTATAAATGCAGTTTGATTGATTGATTGATTGATTGATTGATCGATACAGTGAGTCACCGTTTCCTGAAGTGTGTTTATGACGTGAGTGTGAATGAAGCTTCTCTGTAATATCCTGTAAACATTTATGAACTTTTGTAACATTAATGGTTTTGTTCAAACCTGAACGTGAATCTGTTCTTTATGAACTCATGTTTTTGGTAAATTCATCAAATCCAAATTCATTCAAAAAGTGAATGTGTGATTTCGAGTCTTTGAAACTCATTCTCCTGACGACGCGTGAAAAGGGTTTCAGAGATAAAACAAATGCAAGTACAAATTATAGGTACTTTTACTCCACTACATTTTTAAATTAGGTAAGTATTTTATTTTCAAAGTGACGACAGAGGTGGAAGAAGTACTCGATATTCATACTTAAGTAAAAGTATCTGATACACGTTTTACTTAAGTAAAAGTACAAAAGTATGCATTGTAAAAATGTACTTTATAAGTAAAAAGTAAAAGTATTTAAGAGTTTAATGTGCAGGATTTTTCAAAATCATTTGAATCAAACCAGGACTAAACCAGGACTAAACCAGGACTAAACCAGGACTAAACCAGGACTAAACCAGGTCTAAACCAGGACTAAACCAGGACTAAACCAGGACTAAACCAGGACTAAACCAGGTCTAAACCAGGACTAAACCAGGACTAAACCAGGACCCTTGAGTATTCGGCCCCTTGAACTTTGACCTTTTGCCACATTTCAGGCTCAAACATAAAGATATAAAACTGTCATTTTTTGTGAAGAACCAACAACAAGTGGGACACAATCATGAAGTGAAACGAAATTTATTGGATATTTCAAACATCGTGCAAAATTATTCATCCCTTAAGTGAATACTCTGTAGCGCCCCCTTGTGCTGCGATTACTGCTGTGAGTCCTTGGGGTTTGTCTCTATCAGTTTTCACATTGAGAGACTGAAATATTTGCAAAACAGCTGGAGCTCAGTGAAGTTGGATGGACAGCGTTTGTGAACAGCAGTTTTCAGTTCTTTCCACAGATTCTCGATTGGATTCAGGTCTGGACTTTGACTTGGCCATTCTAACACCTGGAGATGTTTATTTGTGAACCACTCTATTGTAGATGTTGTTTTATGTTTTGGATCATTGTCTTGTTGGAAGACAAATCTCCGTCCCAGTCTCAGGTCTTTTGCTCCATCAGGTGTTCTTCCAGAATGGTCCTGTATTTGGCTCCATCCATCTTCCCATCCATTTGAACCATCTTCCCTGTCCCTGCTGAAGAAAAGCCCAAACCATGATGCTGCACCACCATGTTTGACAGTGGGGATGGTGTGTTCAGGGGGATGAGCTGTGTTGCTTTTGGTTTCATCTGACCAGAGCACCTTCTTCCACATGTTTGGTGTGTCTCCCAGGTGGCTTGTGGCAAACTTTAAACAACACTTTTTATGGATATCTTTAAGAAATGGCTTTCTTCTTGCCACTCTTCCATAAAGGCCAGAGTTGTGCAGTATACGACTGATTGTTGTCCTATGGACAGAGTCTCCACCTCAGCTGGACATTTCTGCAGTTCCTCCAGAGTGATCATGGGCCTCTTGGCAGCATCTCTGATCAGTTTTCTCCTTGTATGAGCTGAAGGTTTAGAGGGACGGCCGGGTCTTTGTAGATTTGCAGTGGTCTGATACTCCTTCCATTTCAATATTATCGCTTGCACAGTGCTCCTTGGGATGTTTAAAGCTTGGGAAATATTTTTGTATCCAAATCCGGCTTTAAACTTCTCCACAACAGTATGTGGGACCTGCCTGGTGTGTTCCTTGTTCTTCATGATGCTCTCTGCGCTTTAAACTGACCTCTGAGACGATCACAGAGCAGGTGCATTTATACGGAGACTTGTTTACACACAGGTGGATTCTATTTATCATCATTAGTCATTTAGGTCAACATTGGATCCTTCAGAGATCCTCACTGAACTTCTGGAGAGAGTTTGCTGCACTGAAAGTAAAGGGGCTGAATCATTTTGCACGCCCAATTTTTCAGTTGTTTATTTGTTAAAAATGTTTGAAATATCCAATAAATTTCGTTTCACTTCATGATTGTGTCCCACTTGTTGGTTCTTCACAAACAATTACAGTTTTATATCTTTATGTTTGAAGCCTGAAATGTGGCAAAAGGTTCAAGGGGCCGAATACTTTCGCAAGGCACTGTATGTGTGTGTTATATTTGTGTGTGTGATATACACTCAACAAAAATATAAACACAACACCTTTGTTTCTGCTCCATGTTTCCTGAGATGGACTTAAAGATCTAAAATTCATTCCAGATTCACAATATTACCATTTCTCTCAAACATTGTTCACACATCAGTCCAAATGTGTGATGGTGAGCACTTCTGCTCTGCTGAGATGATCCATCCCACCTCACAGGTGCCACATCAAGATGCTGGATATTAGTGGGAACTGGTCCACGCTGTCGTATTCTGCTGCTGCTCGACCGGCGAATACGACAGCGTGGACCAGTTCCCACTAATATCCAGCAGCTTCAGCCATTGAAGACGAGTGGACCAACATTCCACAGGCCACCATGGACCATCTGATAAACTCTATGAAGAAGATGTGTTGCACTGCATGAGGCAGATGGAGGTCACACCAGATACTGACTGGTTCTGAGTCCCCAGACCCCCAATAAAGCAAAACACTGCACATTTCAGGGTGGCCTTTTATTGTGGGCAGTATAAGGTACACCTGTGCACTAATCATGATGTCAGATCAGAATCTATATATGTGTGTGATATGTGTGTGTGTGATATGTATGTGTGTGATATGTGTGTGTTATATTTGTGTGTTATATATGTGTGTGATATATTTGTGTGTTATATATGTGTGTGATATATATGTGTGTGATATATATGTGTGTGATATGTATGTGTGTGATATGTGTGTGTTATATTTGTGTGTTATATATGTGTGTGATATGTGTGTGTGTGATATGTGTGTGTCGTCAATCACGAGTCAGCGGACGACTGTGAGGAAATAAATACTACTGTTTAATTACAGAATGTTTTAAAGATTTTATACTGAGGTCATGATAACACGGCAGCTTTATAATAAATGTGGTGTTTAGGTTTTGTGGCTGATTTTGGTCCTCTGACCTCTGACCTCTGTCCTCTGACCTCTGACTTCTGTCCTCTGACTTCTGTCCTCTGACCTCAGTCCTCTGACCTCTGACTTCTGTCCTCTGACCTCAGTCCTCTGTCCTCTGACTTCTGTCCTCTGACCTCTGACCTCTGACCTCTGACTTCTGTCCTCTGACCTCAGTCCTCTGTCCTCTGACTTCTGTCCTCTGACCTCTGACCTCAGTCCTCTGTCCTCTGACTTCTGTCCTCTGACCTCTGACCTCAGTCCTCTGACCTCTGACCTCAGTCCTCTGACCTCTGACCTCAGTCCTCTGTCCTCTGACTTCTGTCCTCTGACCTCAGTCCTCTGTCCTCTGACTTCTGTCCTCTGACCTCTGACCTCAGTCCTCTGTCCTCTGACTTCTGTCCTCTGACCTCTGACCTCAGTCCTCTGACCTCTGACCTCAGTCCTCTGACCTCTGACCTCAGTCCTCTGTCCTCTGACTTCTGTCCTCTGACCTCTGACCTCAGTCCTCTGACCTCTGACTTCTGTCCTCTGACCTCTGACTTCTGTCCTCTGACTTCTGTCCTCTGACCTCTGACCTCAGTCCTCTGACCTCTGACCTCAGTCCTCTGTCCTCTGACTTCTGTCCTCTGACCTCTGACCTCAGTCCTCTGACCTCTGACTTCTGTCCTCTGACCTCTGACCTCTGTCCTCTGTCCTCTGACCTCTGACTTCTGTCCTCTGACCTCTGTCCTCTGACCTCTGTCCTCTGTCCTCTGACCTCTGACTTCTGTCCTCTGACTTCTGTCCTCTGACCTCAGTCCTCTGTCCTCTGACTTCTGTCCTCTGACCTCTGACCTCAGTCCTCTGACCTCTGACCTCAGTCCTCTGTCCTCTGACTTCTGTCCTCTGACCTCTGACCTCAGTCCTCTGTCCTCTGACTTCTGTCCTCTGACCTCTGACCTCAGTCCTCTGTCCTCTGACTTCTGTCCTCTGACCTCTGACCTCAGTCCTCTGACCTCTGTCCTCTGTCCTCTGACCTCTGACTTCTGTCCTCTGACCTCTGACCTCAGTCCTCTGACCTCTGACTTCTGTCCTCTGTCCTCTGACTTCTGTCCTCTGTCCTCTGACTTCTGTCCTCTGACCTCTGACTTCTGTCCTCTGACTTCTGTCCTCTGACCTCAGTCCTCTGTCCTCTGACTTCTGTCCTCTGACCTCTGTCCTCTGTCCTCTGATCTCTGACCTCTGACCTCAGTCCTCTGACCTCTGTCCTCTGACTTCTGTCCTCTGACCTCTGTCCTCTGACCTCTGTCCTCTGTCCTCTGACCTCTGACTTCTGTCCTCTGACCTCTGACTTCTGTCCTCTGACCTCTGACTTCAGTCCTCTGACTTCAGTCCTCTGACCTCAGTCCTCTGTCCTCTGTCCTCTGTCCTCTGACCTCTGACTTCTGTCCTCTGACCTCTGACTTCTGTCCTCTGACCTCTGACTTCTGTCCTCTGACCTCTGACTTCTGTCCTCTGACTTCTGTCCTCTGACCTCTGTCCTCTGTCCTCTGACCTCTGACTTCTGTCCTCTGACCTCTGACTTCTGTCCTCTGACCTCTGTCCTCTGTCCTCTGACCTCTGTCCTCTGACCTCTGTCCTCTGTCCTCTGACTTCTGTCCTCTGACCTCTGTCCTCTGTCCTCTGACCTCTGACTTCTGTCCTCTGACCTCTGACTTCTGTCCTCTGACCTCTGTCCTCTGTCCTCTGACCTCTGTCCTCTGACCTCTGTCCTCTGTCCTCTGACCTCTGTCCTCTGTCCTCTGACCTCTGTCCTCTGACCTCTGTCCTCTGACCTCTGACTTCTGTCCTCTGACCTCTGACTTCTGTCCTCTGACCTCTGACTTCTGTCCTCTGACCTCTGACTTCTGTCCTCTGACTTCTGTCCTCTGACCTCTGTCCTCTGTCCTCTGACCTCTGACTTCTGTCCTCTGACCTCTGACTTCTGTCCTCTGACCTCTGACTTCTGTCCTCTGACTTCTGTCCTCTGACCTCTGTCCTCTGTCCTCTGACCTCTGACTTCTGTCCTCTGACCTCTGACTTCTGTCCTCTGACCTCTGACTTCTGTCCTCTGACCTCTGACTTCTGTCCTCTGACCTCTGTCCTCTGACCTCTGTCCTCTGTCCTCTGACCTCTGACTTCTGTCCTCTGACCTCTGACTTCTGTCCTCTGACCTCTGACTTCTGTCCTCTGACCTCTGTCCTCTGTCCTCTGACCTCTGACTTCTGTCCTCTGACCTCTGACTTCTGTCCTCTGACTTCTGTCCTCTGACCTCTGTCCTCTGTCCTCTGACCTCTGTCCTCTGTCCTCTGACCTCTGACTTCTGTCCTCTGACCTCTGACTTCTGTCCTCTGACCTCTGACTTCTGTCCTCTGACTTCTGACCTCTGTCCTCTGTCCTCTGACCTCTGACTTCTGTCCTCTGACCTCTGACTTCTGTCCTCTGACTTCTGTCCTCTGACCTCTGTCCTCTGACTTCTGTCCTCTGACCTCTGACCTCTGTCCTCTGACTTCTGTCCTTTGACCTCTGACTTCTGTCCTCTGACCTCTGACTTCTGTCCTCTGACCTCTGACTTCTGTCCTCTGACCTCTGACTTCTGTCCTCTGTCCTCTGACTTCTGTCCTCTGACTTCTGTCCTCTGTCCTCTGACCTCTGTCCTCTGTCCTCTGACCTCTGTCCTCTGTCCTCTGATCTCTGACCTCTGTCCTCTGTCCTCAGTCCTCTGACCTCTGACCTCAGTCCTCTGACTTCTGTCCTCTGTCCTCTGACTTCTGTCCTCTGACTTCTGTCCTCTGACCTCTGACCTCTGTCCTCTGACTTCTGTCCTCTGACTTCTGTCCTCTGACCTCTGACCTCAGTCCTCTGACCTCAGTCCTCTGACCTCAGTCCTCTGTCCTCTGACCTCTGACCTCTGACCTCAGTCCTCTGTCCTCTGACCTCTGACCTCAGTCCTCTGTCCTCTGTCCTCTGACCTCTGACCTCTGACCTCAGTCCTCTGACCTCTGACCTCTGACCTCAGTCCTCTGTCCTCTGACCTCTGACCTCTGACCTCAGTCCTCTGTCCTCTGTCCTCTGTCCTCTGACCTCTGTCCTCTGACCTCAGTCCTCTGTCCTCTGACCTCTGACCTCTGACCTCAGTCCTCAGTCCTCTGACCTCTGACCTCTGACCTCAGTCCTCTGTCCTCTGACCTCTGACCTCTGACCTCAGTCCTCTGTCCTCTGTCCTCTGACCTCAGTCCTCTGTCCTCTGACCTCTGACCTCTGACCTCTGACCTCTGACTTCTGTCCTCTGACCTCTGACCTCAGTCCTCTGTCCTCTGACCTCTGACCTCAGTCCTCTGTCCTCTGTCCTCTGTCCTCTGACCTCAGTCCTCTGACTTCTGTCCTCTGTCCTCTGACCTCTGACCTCAGTCCTCTGACCTCAGTCCTCTGACCTCTGACCTCTGACCTCTGTCCTCTGTCCTCTGACCTCAGTCCTCTGACTTCTGTCCTCTGACCTCAGTCCTCTGACCTCTGTCCTCTGACCTCTGACCTCTGACCTCAGTCCGAGGGAGGCCATGGGGTTGTGGAGGTCGCAGATATTAGGTGATTTTACAATATCAGCTAATGGCCGATATCTCAGAAACTGAAAGTGAAAGAGTTCCCGTCTCTTGCTTTGGAAAGTCAGAGCTTTAAAATGAGTCTCCTGGAGTTGAGAAACATCGCAGAGAAAATCGGCCACAAGTCCGTTCACCTCGGATCCTGTTTTATATGTTTTATGTCGTAGGCTTATCACTCCAGAGCCATAAGAGTTTACAGTTGTGTTTCATCGTTTTCATGTTCGTGCAGCCGGACTCATGACTCTGCTGAACTCTCCCGTTGCTCATGAGACGAGTTTCTCCCGATGCTTCTGCAGATCTAAAGACCTTCTTGACCCAGATGATGATCATATAACGTTTGACCGTGAAGTTTCCGCTGTGGAAGAGGCTTCATTTAGTTTCCTTCATCAATGTCAGTATTTAAAAAACATCTCGATCCAAGACTCAGAGCTTTACAGAGAGAGGGAGAAAACAGCACAAACTACAGCCTGTCCCGGGTCTGGGGCTGTTTTCAGAATCATTTATATCAAAATAATTTCATTGCTTAGAGAGAACTTAAAAATAGTGGGAAAATGGTTTGTACAGTGAATGTTGTTGTTGTTGTTGTTGTTGGCGCATTGAGTTGCCTTGTGTGTGAAATGTGCGTTATAAATGTTGCAGTCTCTGCAGAAAAAGGATCTCTGATGAAAAGCGTGAAATGGTTGAATGTCTTGGACTAGGTTTGAAAACCTTCGATATTTCATGAAAGAAGAAGCGTGATCATCGTCCTGTTCAGAGACACGGGTTTGTGCAGATGAAGGCACAATGAGGACGGTTCCTGCCAGACTGTGACGGCCCAGGCCTCCGGCCTCCCTCCGGCCTCCCTCCGGCCTCCCTCCAGTCTCCCTCCGGCCTCCCTCCGGCCTCCCTCCGGCCTCCCTCCAGTCTCCCTCCGGCCTCCCTCCGGCCTCCCTCCGGCCTCCCTCCGGTCTCCCTCCTAAGAACATTCGGGGGGGGGGCCTTTGTGGCCAGTTCCAATTCTCCTGATTTAGTTTCATTTTAGTCTTGTTTTGTTTTGCTGGGCTGACGTTTGTTTACTCAGGAGTTTATCATAAAATATAAATATGACCCAAAGCACAGAATGTTTCCGTCTTTATTGAAACTCATTTTTACTCTAATGTGTCCGTCCTTCTGCTGGACTGACACACATCAAACAGAGGAAAGAGAACTGCACATGTTTTCGGCGATAACTTGTCGTGAAAACTGTCGAGCGATGTTTAAAGCCGTTTTCATTCCCAGGGCGATCCTCGTGAACACGGGGTTTCCTGTCGTCCCGTTTGGAGAAAGCGCCTGCGTCGTTTAATCTGCGGGATTAGCTCTCGATCTGCGGCAATTACAGAAGGAACTGGCAAAAGTCCAAACAGTAAGAATAGAACACGATGTTCAAACCTGAAAAACACGGAACCTGGAGCCGAGGAGTTTGACGATTAAACATCTAAATATCTTTACTCTTGTATTCCCTCGGCTTAATCCCTGTTGGCTCGGTTTCACAGGTCAGAGCTCTGTGATGGCTCAGCGGTTAGCGCTCGTGCTTCACAGCTAGAAGGTCCGGGTTCGATTCCCACCTGGACGGGGCCTTTCTGTGTGGAGTTTGCATGTTCTCCCCGTGTCTGCGTAGGTTTCCTCCGGGTACTCCGGTTTCCCCTACCACTAAAAACATGTACAATAGGCCCAGGGACTGCAGGTGGAAATTAGCACAAGTGCTATAACCTGGTACAATGCATCTCTCCTTTCTGAGGCTGATGTAGATCGTACACTGTCCCTGTTCAAAAATAAATAAATAAAAAATAAATAAAATATCATCTTTACAGCAGGTTTTTGATGTAGCCCCACGATAGACCTGCCTACACTAAAGCCCACCTTGGACCCTACACCCCTGTCAAATTACAGACCAATTTCAAATCTCCCATTCATTTCCAAACTCCTGGAAAACGTCGTTTCCTCCCAGCTCCATAATCATCTCAAATCCAACAGGCTATATGAGAAATTTCCATCTGGTTTTCGTCCCGGCCACAGCACAGAAACGGCTCTCACCAGAGACCTGCTGATGGCTTCTGATTCCGGTTCCACATCCCTCCTCGTTCTTCTCGACCTCTCTGCTGACCACCACATCCTCCTGCACCGTCTCCAGCTCCACACAGGTCTCTCTGGTCCTGCCCTTCAGCGGTCTCACTCCTGCCTCACTGACAGAACCGAGTGTGGAGCTCTGGGGGACGCAAAATCCAGACACCACACTGTCACCTGTGGGGTCCCCCCAGCAAACATGGAATTAATTTCCACTGCTATGCTGACGACACACAACTCTAACTCCGAGTCACTCCCTCCAGCTCCCGCTCGGCCACGGCCGCCCCGCCTCGGCCGCCCCGCCTCAGCGCCCCCTGGAGGAGATAAAGGCGAAGGATGTTAAAACGTCCTGCAGCTAAATGGCTCTAAAACAGAAGCCATTCAAACTGGAACCTCTCATCATCTCGGCTCCTCTCCCCCTCTGTCACCAACCAAGGGGTTCAATCTGACCCCCACCTTTCCTTCGACAGTCATGTCACCTCCATCTGCAAAACTGCATTCTTTCACCTCCGTAATATTCCCTCCCTCTCTCTCGTCCATGCTTTTGTCTCCTCCAGGCTGGACTCATCAGGACCCTGGCAGGAGCCTCCAGAAGCTCCAGGACGTTCAGGACGGCGCTGCCAGGGTCCTGATGAGGGTGCGAAAACACGAGCACATCCCCCCCATCCCCCGCACACTGGCTCCCCATTCACCCCCGCGTAGAATACAAGGTCCTCCACCACGCCCATCACTGTCTGCACGGTCTGGCCCCCCCCCCCCCCCCTCACCGAACACCTCAACCAGGACCCGGTTCGGCCAACAGCACCGTCTGGTCATGTCCCGCGTTACAAATAAAATGTATTATTATTATTATTATAAAAAAACAATCAATCAAATATGAACTCCATGTATCGAAAGTGTTGCTTGGTATTGAAGCAAATAGTATTGGTTGGTGGTGGGAGGGGCCGATGCTTCTGTCAGTCAAAGCCAGGGCAGCTGTGGCTATAAAAGTAGCTTATTTATTTATTTATTTATTTATTTTTGAACAGGGACAGTGTACAGTCTACATTAGCCTCAGAAAGGAGAGATGCATTGTACCAGGTTATAGCACTTGTGCTAATTTCCACCTGCAGTCCCTGGGCCTATTGTACATGTTTTAGTTATCGCCGAGTCTGGAGTGAATGTTGAGCGTTTTGTGACCGAGCGTTGTTCAAATAAAGTCCTTTCTTGTCTTTGATCAGTTGCACTTTTGAAAGTGTCAATAACATTCTGACTAAACTTTCTATCATGGAAAAATGATATATATATATATATATATATATCATTTTATGATGAAGTGTTATTGCCGTAATCATCATCTGTGTAGCCGTAGTTTCTTGTATTTCCGGCATTTGTTGGAGCTCCACGTGTTTGCTCTGGGTCTGGCTCCTCAGAGACGTCTCATGTTCTGCTCTGGTCACGTCTGTCTTTATAAATAAAGTTTTTAAAGGTTGTTTTCCTCGATGTCCGTGTGCTATTACGGTCCGGGACCAGAATACTTTTCCAAGAATAGTCCGGGTGACAGTGACATAAATAGTCATCCCTGACCTTTGACCTAACGCCTCACCTGCACTCTCTGACCTCACACAGTGGAGTGGACATTTGACCTCTGACCTCACACAGTGGAGTGGACGTTTGACCTGGTGTGTTCCTTGTTCTTCATGATGCTCTCTGCGCTTTAAACTGACCTCTGAGACGATCACAGAGCAGGTGCATTTATACGGAGACTTGTTTACACACAGGTGGATTCTATTTATCATCATTAGTCATTTAGGTCAACATTGGATCATTCAGAGATCCTCACTGAACTTCTGGAGAGAGTTTGCTGCACTGAAAGTAAAGGGGCTGAATACTTTTACACGCCCAATTTTTCAGTCGTTTATTTGTTAAAAATGTTTGAAATATCCGATAAATTTCGTTTCACTTCATGATTGTGTCCCACTTGTTGTTGGTTCTTCACAAAAAAATGACAGTTTTATATCTTTATGTTTGAGCCTGAAATGTGGCAAAAGGTCGAAAAGTTCAAGGGGGCCGAATACTTTCGCAAAGGCACTGTACTTGGGTGTTCCGTTTGGAAAGGTTGAAGTAACTGACAGTATTTACCCCTGTACAAGAGTACAAGAGTACAGGAGTACAAGAGTACAGGAGTACAGGAGTACAGAAGTACAGGAGTACAGGAGTACAAGAGTACAGGAGTACAAGAGTACAGGAGTACAGGAGTACAGGAGTACAGGAGTACAGGAGTACAAGAGTACAAGAGTACAAGAGTACAAGAGTTCAGGAGTACAGGAGTACAAGAGTACAAGAGTACAAGAGTACAGGAGTACAGGAGTACAGGAGTACAGGAGTACAAGAGTACAAGAGTACAAGAGTACAAGAGTACAAGAGTACAGGAGTACAGGAGTACAGGAGTACAGGAGTACAAGAGTACAAGAGTACAAGAGTACAGGAGTACAGGAGTACAGGAGTACAGGAGTACAGGAGTACAGGAGTACAAGAGTACAAGAGTACAAGAGTACAAGAGTACAGGAGTACAGGACTACAAGAGTACAAGAGTACAAGAGTACAAGAGTACAAGAGTACAGGAGTACAGGAGTACAGGAGTACAGGAGTACAAGAGTACAAGAGTACAAGAGTACAAGAGTACAGGAGTACAGGAGTACAGGAGTACAGGAGTACAGGAGTACAGGAGTACAAGAGTACAAGAGTACAAGAGTACAAGAGTACAAGAGTACAGGAGTACAGGAGTACAGGAGTACAGGAGTACAGGAGTACAAGAGTACAAGAGTACAAGAGTACAAGAGTACAAGAGTTCAGGAGTACAGGAGTACAAGAGTACAAGAGTACAAGAGTACAAGAGTACAAGAGTACAAGAGTACAGGAGTACAGGAGTACAGGAGTACAGGAGTACAGGAGTACAAGAGTACAAGAGTACAAGAGTACAGGAGTACAGGAGTACAGGAGTACAGGAGTACAGGAGTACAAGAGTACAAGAGTACAAGAGTACAAGAGTACAAGAGTACAGGAGTACAGGAGTACAGGAGTACAGGAGTACAAGAGTACAAGAGTACAAGAGTACAAGAGTACAAGAGTTCAGGAGTACAGGAGTACAAGAGTACAAGAGTACAGGAGTACAGGAGTACAGGAGTACAGGAGTACAGGAGTACAAGAGTACAAGAGTACAAGAGTACAAGAGTTCAGGAGTACAGGAGTACAAGAGTACAAGAGTACAAGAGTACAGGAGTACAGGAGGACAGGAGTACAGGAGTACAGGAGTACAGGAGTACAAGAGTACAAGAGTACAAGAGTACAGGAGTACAGGAGTACAGGAGTACAGGAGTACAGGAGTACAAGAGTACAAGAGTACAAGAGTACAGGAGTACAGGAGTACAGGAGTACAGGAGTACAAGAGTACAAGAGTACAAGAGTACAAGAGTACAAGAGTTCAGGAGTACAGGAGTACAAGAGTACAAGAGTACAAGAGTACAGGAGTACAGGAGGACAGGAGTACAGGAGTACAGGAGTACAGGAGTACAAGAGTACAAGAGTACAAGAGTACAAGAGTACAGGAGTACAGGAGTACAAGAGTACAGGAGTACAGGAGTACAGGAGTACAGGAGTACAGGAGTACAGGAGTACAGGAGTACAGGAGTACAGGAGTACAAGAGTACAAGAGTACAGGAGTACAGGAGTACAGGAGTACAGGAGTACAGGAGTACAAGAGTACAAGAGTACAGGAGTACAGGAGTACAGGAGTACAGGAGTACAGGAGTACAGGAGTACAGGAGTACAAGAGTACAAGAGTACAAGAGTACAAGAGTACAGGAGTACAGGAGTACAGGAGTACAGGAGTACAGGAGTACAAGAGTACAAGAGTACAAGAGTACAAGAGTACAGGAGTTCAGGAGTACAGGAGTACAAGAGTACAAGAGTACAAGAGTACAAGAGTACAAGAGTACAAGAGTACAGGAGTACAGGAGTACAGGAGTACAGGAGTACAAGAGTACAAGAGTACAAGAGTACAAGAGTACAAGAGTACAAGAGTTCAGGAGTACAGGAGTACAAGAGTACAAGAGTACAAGAGTACAGGAGTACAGGAGGACAGGAGTACAGGAGTACAGGAGTACAGGAGTACAGGAGTACAGGAGTACAAGAGTACAAGAGTACAAGAGTACAAGAGTACAAGAGTACAGGAGTACAGGAGTACAAGAGTACAAGAGTACAGGAGTACAGGAGTACAGGAGTACAGGAGTACAGGAGTACAGGAGTACAGGAGTACAAGAGTACAGGAGTACAGGAGTACAGGAGTACAGGAGTACAGGAGTACAGGAGTACAAGAGTACAGGAGTACAGGAGTACAGGAGTACAGGAGTACAGGAGTACAGGAGTACAGGAGTACAGGAGTACAGGAGTACAAGAGTACAAGAGTACAGGAGTACAAGAGTACAAGAGTACAGGAGTACAGGAGTACAGGAGTACAGGAGTACAGGAGTACAGGAGTACAGGAGTACAAGAGTACAGGAGTACAGGAGTACAGGAGTACAGGAGTACAGGAGTACAGGAGTACAGGAGTACAGGAGTACAGGAGTACAGGAGTACAAGAGTACAAGAGTACAAGAGTACAGGAGTACAGGAGTACAGGAGTACAGGAGTAGCAGCTAACAGTAAAGTGAGCTGATGATGTTTAGGTGAAATGTTCCACGGTGGAGATGGGAACATTTCTGTTTGTTTATTTGTTTCCAGTCGTATTGGCAGTAACGTATTTTATCCCGTGTTTTATCCCGTGTCCACAGTAATGTGTTTTATCCCGTGTTTTATCCCGTGTTTTATCCCGTGTTCCAGCCGCATCGGCAGTAACGTGGACGGCCAGTACCTGATGGACGGCGTCCCGTTCAGCTGCTGTAACCCGTCCTCGCCGCGCCCGTGTATCCAGCTCCAGATGACCAATAACTCCGCCCACTACAGCTACGACCACTACACGGAGGAGCTGAACGTGTGGAGGCGGGGCTGCAGCGAGGCGCTGCTGTCCTACTACGGCGGCATGATGAACACCATCGGGGCGCTCGTCATCCTCGTCAGCCTGCTGGAGGTACGTGTGACCCAGAGGTTAAACAATCGTCCCACAGAAGATCCTCCGAAAACCTCAAAGATCTGAGTCTCATTTAAAAACACGGATGTTAGAACGGGTTCACTTTTTAATTAGCAAATGAACAATAAACATTTCAGGATGTTTTCAAATATTTAAAACATCCCTAAAATGAATTGTGTTTTCACATAAATGTAACAAATATGTTTTAGGTTCTGACAGCAGCTTCATGAAACGTGTTTCTGTTCACAGACACTTCAGAAAAAGACACTTTTGCATTTTATTCTGACATGAAACCAGAATTAACTTTTACTTTTTAAACAGTTTGTTAAAGCCCAGATGATGATGTCATGACCTTAGAAGAACAAGTCTGGTTCAGCCTCGGGTGTGATTTACAGACACTTGAAGGTTCAGGGTCATTGGTAAAACCATGATGGAAATGTCCCGTCATCAGAAGATCAGAGAGAAGGTTCTGTGTCTGAAATGTGAAGATCAACCCAAGAACAAATGCAACAGACCTGGAGAAGATGCTGAACCTGGTCAGAGTTTGTCTGAGTGTAACAAGTCCTGCACCGACATGGGCTGAGAGGAAACTCTGCCAGGAAGAAGCTCTGACTCATATGTGAGGGGGGCAGCATCATGCTGTGGGGTTGTTTTGCTGTGGGAGGGGCTGGTGCACTTCACTAAATAGAAGACATCATGAAGAAAGAACTCTGTGGAAATATTGGAGCAACATCTCCAGAGGAAGTGAAACGGATCTCGTCCCGTTCGTCCCGTTCGTCCCGTTCGTCCCGTTCGTCCCGCTCGTCCCGCTCGTCCCGTTCGTCCCGCTCGTCCCGCTCGTCCCGCTCGTCCCGCTCGTCCCGCTCGTCCCGTTCGTCCCGCTCGTCCCGTTCGTCCCGCTCGTCCCGCTCGTCCCGTTCGTCCCGTTCGTCCCGCTCGTCCCGCTCGTCCCGCTCGTCCCGTTCGTCCCGCTCGTCCCGCTCGTCCCGCTCGTCCCGCTGTGACTCTGATTCTCGAGGCCGGTCCTGTTTTTCCGGCGTTGACCCAGTTGGCGTTTTCCAACTCGATCATCCACTTAACGACGACATCCTCACCCAACGTCCTAAAGCCGCTTTCCCTCTGCAGCCGTGAGGACGCGTTAGAGTACTCAGATTACTTTGTCAGAGTAATCAAGTACCAGTTTCTATTTCAAATCAGGAATGCCGTCTCATTCCTTTCTTACTTTCACTCCGCTACGTTTGAAAGATAAAGATAAATACAAAAGCCTGATAATGAACAGGTGGGCGTGTCCTATCATATATCTAACCCCTCCCTCTCGCCGCAGGTGGGCGTGTCTCATATGTATAACCCCTCCCTCTGATCGCAGGTGGGCGTGTCTCATATCTAACCCCTCCCTCTGATCACAGGTGGGCGTGTCTCATATGTATAACCCCTCCCTCTGATCGCAGGTGGGCGTGTCTCATATCTAACCCCTCCCTCTGATCACAGGTGGGCGTGTCTCATATGTATAACCCCTCCCTCTGATCGCAGGTGGGCGTGTCTCATATCTAACCCCTCCCTCTGATCACAGGTGGGCGTGTCTCATATGTATAACCCCTCCCTCTGATCGCAGGTGGGCGTGTCTCATATCTAACCCCTCCCTCTGATCACAGGTGGGCGTGTCTCATATGTATAACCCCTCCCTCTGATCGCAGGTGGGCGTGTCTCATATCTAACCCCTCCCTCTGATCACAGGTGGGCGTGTCTCATATCTAACCCCTCCCTCTCGCCGCAGGTGGGCGTGTCTCATATCTAACCCCTCCCTCTGATCGCAGGTGGGCGTGTCCTCACTCTCTCTCATATCTAACCCCTCCCTCTCGCCGCAGGTGGGCGTGTCTCATATCTAACCCCTCCCTCTCGCCGCAGGTGGGCGTGTCTCATATCTAACCCCTCCCTCTGATCGCAGGTGGGCGTGTCCTCACTCTCTCTCATATCTAACCCCTCCCTCTCGCCGCAGGTGGGCGTGTCTCATATCTAACCCCTCCCTCTCGCCGCAGGTGGGCGTGTCTCATATCTAACCCCTCCCTCTGATCGCAGGTGGGCGTGTCCTCACTCTCTCTCATATCTAACCCCTCCCTCTCGCCGCAGGTGGGCGTGTCTCATATCTAACCCCTCCCTCTCGCCGCAGGTGGGCGTGACCATCGGCCTGCAGTACATCCAGTCGTCGCTGGCGTCGCTGGCGAACCCCGAGGACCCCGAGAGCGAGAGCGAGGGCTGGCTCCTGGAGAAGAGCGTCAAAGAGACCTTCAGCGACATCACGGCCAAGATGAAGTCCATGGGCAAAAGCGCCAAGGTGGAGGAGGGCGGAGAGGCCGCGGCGCCCCCTGCTGCCAGCTGAGCGCCACAGACTGAGAACTGGACACTTTCCCACGTTTGTAACTCGCTGAATGTACGCAGAGGTGGGCTGTACGTTTACTCGAGTACTTTTACTTTTTACTACGTCTACTTGAGTAACGCGCCGTAAAACCTTTAGTCACTCCGTCAGTAAATCTGTGACAAAAGCTTCATCCGAGTTTGTAATTGGAGACGCTGCAGGTGAAAACATTTCCCACGCTGATTCATTCACAAATAGAGTTAGGTATCCACGTGTAGCACGAGAGGCTGGAACATTCTGAAAAAGCTTGAAAAATGTAAAAAATACAATAAATATAAACATTTAGATTTTATTATAATTATATATATTATTTGTATTATTATTTTTTCTTTTTTTACATTTTAGAAAATGTTGCTACAGTTTTGAAAAAGTTTTAGAAAATTAGACAACATATTTTCCCCCTAATTTTTACCGAATAAAAAAAAGAAAAGAAGTATTTTTCCCAAATTTTTGCCAATTTTACGTCTTATTTTTATATGAAAACATAAAATAACGAGAGGTTTTAGTACATTTCCTCCTCACGTTCATGTCTCGACAGCAGAAGTTCCATACTGAGATCTTTCACCTGCAGCGTCTCCTCTGACTCCGTGATGTTTAAAGGGTCGGTTGTAACGCCGCCTCTGAAGCTCTGGATGTGAGACCGGCTGCTGTGCGAGTCCGGTCCTTAAACTTAGACTTTAAAAGGTTCAAAGAGATTCTTAGTTTCTTTAAATTTAGCCGGAGCAGCTCGTTTGTAGGATCTAAACCCGTCGTCCCGGAGCGTCAGAGTTGGACGAGGAACGTTTGTTAGTGTTTTAAGGCTTTCTGTAAATATTTGACTTCCTGATGTGGGGATTGTCCTGCACTGCCCGGGCGAAGAAATGATGTCTGAAGGTTTATTTCCGAACATCTAATTCATCATTATTTGGAAGTTATTGGATTCGCAAACTGTTCATCTCATGGCCGACGAACATCACGCAAATGGTTCTGAATATTATCTCCACTTAAAGGGATGTTTCAGGACACAGGGCCTCATGTCCTAGTTATCCAGAGTGTTGTTGATGTCTGGAGATATTTTTTTCTTAAATTCATGCAGTTCTTATATTTGAAGAGCTTAGTGGTGCTAGGCTAATGCTAGGCTAGTGCATGTCTATGGTATCAGTTAGCCTGCATTAAAAACAGTCTGACTCCACAGTGCACCTGAGGTAAATCACTTATAACACCAGACTAACCATATAAACGTCTGTGTTAATAGAATATTTTTTGAAATATAACTGACCTTGTATCACATGAATTACCTCATTTTGAGGAACTGTTTTCTCCCAGATCACTCCTCCGCTGCGTTAGCTTACAGCCACGAAGCTGACGCTGCTCAATTATAAGTTATTGTAAATGCAAAATGATTATAATTATTCTAACTATGTGTGTTAATGGAATAATTATAACCATTTTGCATTAAAATAACTTATATTTGAGCAGTATCAGCTTCGTGCCTGTAAGCTAACGCAGCGGCGGAGTGATCTGCGAGAAAATAGTCCCTCAAAATGCAGTAATTCATGTGTTACAAGGTCAGTTATATTTTAAAACAGACATTTATATGGTTAGTCTGGTGGTATAAGTGATTTGCCTCAGGTGCACTGTGGAGTCAGACTGTTTTTAATGCAGGCTAACTGATACCATAGACATGCACTAGCGTAGCATTAGCCTAGCGCCACTAGACTCTTCAAATATAAGAACTGCATGAATTTCCAGACATCAACAACACTCTGTATAACGAGGACATGAGGCCCAACGTCAAACATCCTGAAATATCCCTTTAAAGAGGAAATAATCCGCATTTTGACGCCATGTGCTACCGTTAGCTCCATGCTACATATGCCAAAACAACAGCTCTGTGCTTCGTCCAGACTGCAGTAAAGACGTAGCTTTGTTCCTCCGTCCCGGCAGTGCACGTGACTGTACTGTAAATAAAAGCTTTTGTGAGTGAAACTGTTGTTCTTCTGAAACTGTCGAAGTGCGAGCGAGAGGAGGCGGAGGAACGAAACGGCGGAGACTGAAGCGGCAGCTAAAAAACCTCCTCCGTCTGCTCTGGCGACCGCACGGGAACCACTCCCTCGCTTCAGTTTGGGTCAAATACGACTCTTATGTTGTACAGTTCATGTGTAATGACAAATAAAGCGACAAACAAACAACTCGCCCCCGTCCCGTCCGTTTGCAAAGAGACTTCGGGTTTGGGACGAGTCTCCGTTCTGGGTTTCAGAGAATGTCATGTTGTTCTTTATCCGGATCCTTTAAAGCCAGTCTCACCTAAACCGAGCCCCGCCCGACCCGTCCACGCCTCCGGGAGCCGCGCAAACAAACACTGGGGCAAAACAGGACAAATATCAGGAAAAATAAATAAAAATGGGTACAAATTAGGAAATAAAATCGTAAAAATGAAGAATTATTATTATTTTTTTTTATAAATTGAGGGGAAATTTTTTTTAAATAGCGGTAAAATTTGGTAAATTGGGGAAAGATTTGTATAAAAAAAATGGAATAAATTGGGTGAAAATTGGGAAAGAATAGGGAAAATATTCGTATTAAAACTAGATTAATTTAGATTAAAATCTAAAAAATTAGGGGAAATCAGGCAAATAAAATAAATAAATAGGGAAAATATTTTTGAAAATTTGTAAAAAAAAAATTGTACAAAATAGGGGGAAATTTTGAATAAATTGGGAAAATATCAGTATTAAAAATGGGCAACATTTTTGGAAATAATGGGAAAAGATATGAATTTCTTTCAATAAAAAATAGGCAAAATTGTGTAAAGAGTGGGGAATAAATTGAGTGAAAATTGGGAAAGAATGAGGAAAATATTAGTATTAAAAATGAGGCAATAAAATTGATAAATGATAAAACATTAGGGCAAAAAAAAAAGTCAAAATGTGGGGGGGGGGGGGGGATCATTTATTTGAGCTGATCAAGTCAATCCTTCACTGAAGCAAATGATAGGTGGTCTTTACTTAAAAAAATCCAGGAAACCGATTGCCTTGAAAAAGTCAAGTTAATGTGGAGAATATATTTTCAAGTGTTGGTGACTCACTAACGTCATGTGACTGTCACTCGTGGTGTCTGACCTCAGGTTAAGGGCCGTGTACTCGTTTTAAGTTGTGAAAACTTGAACAGTGTAATTTGAAATATACTTGAAATATACTAGCCACAGTAGCTTGACTTTTTCAAGGCAATCAGCTCCTGGATTTTTTTCTTCAAGGGAAGAACATTTCAATACTTACTTTGCGTCGGTAAAAATAGCTGATTGATGAGACACAAGTAAACAACACTGAATATATCCAAGGAATTACAACCATTACTTTTTTTCAGTGTTTAACCTCAGGACCAACAGCCTCATAACTTGATCTAAATAAATAATTTTTTTTTCGTACTGTCCTTCATTTCCTGAACTCACCGTGTTATTTTTGGTCCGTATCATTAAAACTAAAATCACCTTTTAACCCGACTCAAACTGAAGCGCTGAGTGTTCAAATCTCTGTACACTGTAAACAGGGTCGTGTGTGTTTTTCTGAGCTCCTGTGTCGCTGTGTGCGTTTGTGCGTTTGTGCGTTTTCCTTCCTGTGTAGGAGAATAAAAAGTTGGACGTAGAGCCGAGTCGTGACCTTCTTCCTGATTAGACTTTAGTGGAATTGGATGATGCGTTTAGGGACTTAGCGGCTCGCGGAGGCACATGGGCCGAGGCGCGGCGGCACGGGGACGACCTGAAACATGCACAATAGGGGCCGATCCGAGCTTCTTGACCTGAGAAAATCGACAGCCTACGGGCCAGTGTAACGCCTCATTTGAAAGCTAAGGCCTAAGCTCTTTCCTTGTTCCCGTGGCTTTATTACAGTTACACTGCAAAACAAAATGTGGCCAAAACGCTACAAAAAAATACAACAAAACCAATTAAAACAAAACAAGGAAGAAGCTTAGACGGGTTGTGTTGGTCTTAGCTTTCAAATGAGGCGTTACCCCGGCCTACAGGCTGTAAACTCCCGTCGAGAAGCTTTTAGATTTGGGTAAAGTGGAACTGGAGAAAACGTTGTTGTTAACTCATCATTCGTTAAAGAAACTGTTGGTGGCTCAGCGGTTAGCTCTCGTGTTTCAGCTCGAAGGTCCCAGGTAGAGCCGGGCTAAAATCTCTATCACGATAAAAAATATATATATATCACGATAACGATATATTTGACGATATAACAACGGACAGATGACTTCAAAATCCATCCCAGCCTCTCGCCTTTAGGAAGATTAATGCAACGGTATTTCAACAGTTCTCACCTGAGCTTAGACGAGTTGATGCAAACCTGTCTGGTCTTTGTGCGTGCGCTCAGTCACACAAAAAGACCAAAGATGTTGTTAGCATATAGCCTCTCCCAGCATTATTCCGA
The DNA here is from genome assembly GCA_021464625.1 of Proterorhinus semilunaris. Classification (NCBI taxonomy): domain Eukaryota; kingdom Metazoa; phylum Chordata; class Actinopteri; order Gobiiformes; family Gobiidae; genus Proterorhinus; species Proterorhinus semilunaris. The sequence goes on from CM038363.1 coordinate 27,073,410, forward strand.
TGGACCCAAACGGGGGTGAAGTTAGAAGCGACCGAGCTAATCCACGTTTTCCATATTTAACGTTAATAAGATATTATTATGTGACTGCGCGGACGTCCAGGTGTTCCAGGTGTTGGTGACGTCACGGCGCTACTTCCTGGTCCAGATGTGCGAGAAACGACAAAAAACTCTTTAAAACCCCCATCAATATTTCTGAGACTCAACAGAGAGTTACTGAACAGACTTATTTCTCAAACCCATTAGCCAGAAATGTCAAACCTACGGCTATAAAAGTCATATTTACCAAAATCAACACTTCCGGGTTAGCGGGAAACAATGCTAACGGCGCAGCAGCTACGCTAACCCCGGAAGTAGCGACTTTAGTAAATATGACTTTTTTAGCAGCAGGTTCGGCATCTTTGGCTAATGAGTCTGAGAAATGAGTAGCTTCAGTCGCTCACTGTTGAGTTTCAGAAATATTGATGGTTGTTTTAAAGAGTTTTTTATGTTTTTTTCCGCATATTTGCCCGTCTGCAGGACCCGGAAGCGGAAGTCGTGACGTCACACTTAACGTATAAAGTTTTTTTCCGCTTAGAAAATCGTCATGTTTAAGTTTGTGTGACCAGACGTGGATCGTGTAAAGGTGGAACAGCTCGGTCGCTTCTAACTTCACCCCCGTTTGGAGCTAAACCTTTGCTAAATGAGGCTACATGCTAACGACGCATCAACTCGTCTAAGCTCAGGGAAGAGCAGCTCTCAGTCTGGAAAACACTGGCCTGTTGCTTTAAGGGCAGACTCCTTTCCTCCCAAACACTCACACTTTCATTTCCCCGTGTTCTTCAGTGTTTATGCTGCTCTGCTGGAGCGTGTAACACAAATGATACCGTGTCCACAACAATATGAAAATTACAACAATAGCTAAAAATGAAATGGCCCGACCCGATATCTCCCCTGTCTGCGTAGGTTTCCTCCGGTTTCCCCTTTTTTCCTGCATAAAAAGTTACATAATGCACCTTTAAAATGTGACTTATTTACACTTTCAACAGCGCCCTCTGCTGAGTGAGACGTGACGAGTGTGACGACCAGCGCCGCCCTTTAGTGTTTGGTTGTTTTAATGTTTAAGAAAATGAACATATATTTGAGACGGAGTTAAATCCAGAGGAGAGGGAGGTTTATTTCTGGCTTAACTTCACAGAGATCACGGTAAGAGGATCAGCAGAACCACAGGACGCCGACCTCTGAAACACTTTCATGTCCTGTATTCCTCCACTGGGGAGAAGGTCTGAGGTCTGGAAACGAGGACACAAACCTATGACATGTCCTTCATAATCACCTTTAACATCTGAGTGAAGGAGCTGCTCACGAGACACAGCAAAGGCAGTGGAAAGGCCGGTATCGGATCAGGAATAGCCGATACTGGGATTGTTTTTGAAGAAGCTGGACTCGCTCCGTTAGAGGCTCTCTGCTGCCCTCTGGTGGTCAAACCCCGCCGGTTCAGACGGGTTAGCTGCAGTTCTTTCGTCCGCCGGCAGAGGGCGCCGCTGTCCTCAGGTCCGACCTAAACAAAAAACACTGGAGGAAAATAGTTTGCTCCATTTTATTTCAAATTGTGGATCATTCTTGGTCAAAATAAACATTAGACTTTTCATTACCGACAGAGAAGCTCAAATATTTACTCAAGTGAGAGTAATGACTCAACTTTTTGAAGTAACTGTACTTTTTACTTCTACCTGAGTAATATTTTAATCTGTTTCTTACTAAAGTAAAAATAGAAACTCGTGACTAAATCTTCATATTGATTTATTTTTGTGTTTTCTGAGATGATTAAAAATGTTTTCATGATTAGTTTAAGTCACGACGGAATCAGACTTTTAAAAACAGTTACTCACAGTACTCGAGTAACACTTCCTCCAAGTACTTTTTTGTCTCATTGACTTACTTTACAGTAACTTCACCGGCCTGGAGACCAGTGGGAGACCTGGAGACTCGCCGTATCTCGGGGAGACGTCTCGGTCAAACTACATGAGGCTTAAAGGAGATTCTTCTTTATTATTGAATTGTTTCGTGTTTTAATGTTTCTCACGTTTCTCGCAGCAGCAGCGACGGAGGAGTTTCCCACGTGGGTTCATGAAGTACAGTTACTTCATGTATTTGAGTAAAGGTAACTGAGTACTACATTCCTCTGTTTGACTCTGAGCTTGAGTTTGGAAACTTTCCCTCGAGTCGGATTCAAACATTTCCTGCAGCTTTAATAAAGTCTTCATTATGAGACGACGCCCAGTTTGTCCTGAACCTCCTCGTCCTCCTCGTCCTCCTCGTCCTCCTCGTCCTCCTCGTCCTCCAGAGAGAGACGAGTAAAACTACTACAGTACAAGTACTTTAGGGAGTTTGAGTCGTGTACTTCTTTAATGCCACTAAGTCTGAAAGATGAATATAATACTTCCATTACTTTTCTCTGGAGGTTTGACAGAGTTACTTTTACTGGAGTAATGTGAGTAGTATCTGTACTTTTACTGGAGTAATGTGAGTAGTATCTCTACTTTACTGGAGTAATGTGAGTACTTTGACCTCCAGTGGAGCGGCGAGGAGAGTGGGCGGAGCTTCAGAGTCTATTGTTGGTCCGTCCGAATGTTCCCCATTCCAGATCTGCGGCTAAAAACAACAAGTGACAAACGCCGAGCTGAGGTCACGCCGGGTTTACACCCAGGCAGGAGTCAGGAGCAAGTTTTGGAGCCACCCCCAAGCCTGGAGAAAACCAGGAGGAACCAGGAGAAAACCAGGAGAAAACAGGAGAAAACCAGGAGGAACCAGGAGGAAACCAGGAGGAACCAGGAGAAAACCAGGAGGAAACCAGGAGGAACCAGGAGAAAACCAGGAGGAACCAGGAGAAACCAGGAGGAAACCAGGAGGAACCAGGAGAAAACCAGGAGGAACCAGGAGGAAACCAGGAGGAACCAGGAGAAAACCAGGAGGAAACCAGGAGGAACCAGGAGAAAACCAGGAGGAACCAGGAGAAACCAGGAGGAAACCAGGAGGAACCAGGAGAAAACCAGGAGGAACCAGGAGAAAACCAGGAGGAACCAGGAGAAAACACACTGTAAATTGCACCTCATTGCGCTTACTTGGAATAAACTGTAAACCTGATGCATAATTATTAACCCACTGAGTGACGCTGATATGATGAAGTGGGATTTCACAGTATTCATTACTTACACGTACAAGTTCTGATTACTATGTTAGTACAGGCCACTGGGGATTCCTAGTACTGATTACTTTAGTTACTTATTATTGTCTTAACCTGATTCCTTCTTAGTCATGGTTACTGGGATATTCCTGTTCCCTTTATGGTTTACTTGTTATTCCCATTAATGAAGTTTAACACAAGATTTAAATGTTGTAAAAAAAGCAAAACAAAACCCCTTAACCCCCGCCTGAACTGAGACACACATTATCTCCAGTTTGGCTTTACCCAAATCTAAAAGCTTCTTGAAACAAGTGTCAAAATATCGACAAAAACAAAGACGCAAATAAATAAATAAAAACGTGGCGAAAAATCGACAAAAAAGTGACAAAAAGGTTATGATCACGTTTGTAGGTCTTAGCTTTCAAATGTGGCATTACTGAACTGGAGAAAATGCACTCAGTGAAGGATTTCCACTCACATCTGCACTTTAGTCGATCCATAAGACTCCACACTTTATCTGTTTTAAGTTTATGTGTTTATCTGAGTGTTAATTATTTATCTGTGAGTGAAAGGATTAAAGTTAGAGTTAATTATTTATTAACACTTCACACGTGTTAATAATGAAGTATCTGAAGTACTTCTACTTCATACAGGAAGTCAGGAAACTACTGCAGGAGAGAAAAGTGAGTCTGCAGGAAAAAACAGTCCTGAAATAATAAAGGAAAAAGATTCATTTTGCTGAATTTGGGAACAAAAAAAAAAGTCAGAATCAAAATAAATAAATAAAACAACATAAATTAAATAAATAAATAAACTAAATTCAAAAATGAAATTGAATTAAAAATAAATATAAAATGGAACTACAAAATACAAAAATAATAAAAATGAAAATAAATAAATTTAATTAAATACAATTAAATAAAAATAAAAATGTAATAACAAATTCATTGAAAATAAGAATTAAATAAAAGATTAAATACAATTATAAAAAAGTACAATGAAAATAATGTAAAACATTTTTTTAAATTCAGGTAAAACAAAAACAGGCTCGTTCGGAGGGCGACGTTATGTTGAGATCAGTGTTGGTAACAGTAACAGAAGATGGAGATACAGAAAACGTTATCGTCATTTTGCTTGAGGCTAAAACAAAAAACTGCCCCGGGAAAATAGAAACATTTCATATTTATACACGGCTGTAAACCTTTTCCCACGGCTTTATTTACGAGTTTATTTAGAAACACAAACCGGGAGTAACTTGTTTTTGTTGCTCTACACTCTCATATCGTCCAGCGCTGGTCCTCGCGGCGTCCTCGTCGTCCTCTTCCTCCTCGTCGTCCTCTTCGTCCTCGTTGTCCTCGCGGCGTCCTCTTCGTCCTCGTCGTCCTCTTCCTCCTCGTCGTCCTCGTCGTCCTCTTCGTCCTCGTCGTCCTCGCGGCGTCCTCTTCGTCCTCGTCCTCTTCGTCCTCGTCGTCCTCTTCGTCCTCGCGGCGTCCTCTTCGTCCTCGTCCTCTTCGTCCTCGTCGTCCTCTTCCTCCTCGTCGTCCTCGTCGTCCTCTTCGTCCTCGTCGTCCTCTTCCTCCTCGTCGTCCTCGTCGTCCTCTTCGTCCTCTTCGTCCTCGTCGTCCTCTTCCTCCTCGTCGTCCTCTTCGTCCTCGTCGTCCTCGTCGTCCTCTTCGTCCTCGTCGTCCTCTTCCTCCTCGTCGTCCTCGTCGTCCTCTTCGTCCTCGTCGTCCTCGTCGTCCTCTTCCTCCTCGTCGTCCTCTTCGTCCTCGTCGTCCTCTTCCTCCTCGTCGTCCTCGTCGTCCTCTTCGTCCTCGTCGTCCTCTTCCTCCTCGTCGTCCTCGTCGTCCTCTTCGTCCTCGTCGTCCTCGTCGTCCTCTTCGTCCTCGTCGTCCTCTTCGTCCTCGTCGTCCTCTTCCTCCTCGTCGTCCTCTTCGTCCTCGTCGTCCTCGTCGTCCTCTTCGTCCTCGTCGTCCTCTTCCTCCTCGTCGTCCTCGTCCTCTTCGTCCTCGTCGTCCTCTTCGTCCTCGTCGTCCTCTTCGTCCTCGTCGTCCTCTTCGTCCTCGTCGTCCTCTTCGTCCTCGTCGTCCTCTTCGTCCTCGTCGTCCTCTTCGTCCTCTTCGTCCTCGCGGCGTCCTCTTCGTCCTCTTCGTCCTCGTCGTCCTCGTCCTCTTCGTCCTCGTCCTCTTCGTCCTCGTCGTCCTCGTCCTCTTCGTCCTCGTCGTCCTCGTCGTCCTCGTCGTCCTCTTCGTCCTCTTCGTCCTCGTCGTCCTCGTCGTCCTCTTCGTCCTCTTCGTCCTCTTCGTCCTCGTCGTCCTCTTCGTCCTCTTCGTCCTCGCGGCGTCCTCTTCGTCCTCGTCGTCCTCGTCGTCCTCTTCGTCCTCTTCGTCCTCTTCGTCCTCGCGGCGTCCTCTTCGTCCTCGTCGTCCTCGTCGTCCTCTTCGTCCTCTTCGTCCTCGTCGTCCTCGTCGTCCTCTTCGTCCTCTTCGTCCTCTTCGTCCTCGTCGTCCTCTTCGTCCTCTTCGTCCTCGCGGCGTCCTCTTCGTCCTCGTCGTCCTCGTCGTCCTCTTCGTCCTCTTCGTCCTCTTCGTCCTCGCGGCGTCCTCTTCGTCCTCGTCGTCCTCGTCGTCCTCTTCGTCCTCGTCGTCCTCTTCGTCCTCGCGGCGTCCTCTTCGTCCTCTTCGTCCTCGTCGTCCTCGTCCTCTTCGTCCTCTTCGTCCTCTTCGTCCTCGTCGTCCTCGTCCTCTTCGTCCTCGTCGTCCTCGTCGTCCTCTTCGTCCTCGTCGTCCTCGTCGTCCTCTTCGTCCTCGTCGTCCTCTTCGTCCTCGTCGTCCTCGTCGTCCTCTTCGTCCTCTTCGTCCTCGTCGTCCTCGTCGTCCTCTTCGTCCTCTTCGTCCTCGCGGCGTCCTCGTCGTCCTCGTCCTCTTCGTCCTCGTCGTCCTCTTCGTCCTCGTCGTCCTCTTCCTCCTCGTCGTCCTCGTCGTCCTCTTCGTCCTCGTCGTCCTCTTCCTCCTCGTCGTCCTCGTCGTCCTCTTCGTCCTCGTCGTCCTCGTCGTCCTCTTCGTCCTCGTCGTCCTCTTCCTCCTCGTCGTCCTCGTCGTCCTCTTCGTCCTCGTTCTCGTCGTCCTCGTCCCGCGGCCGAGACTCGGATCATCAGAACAATGTGAGCGAGAGGTCGTCTCCACCTGCAGCTGTTTCCGTCCGTCCAGGACCACAGCGGGTCAAAGGTCAAAGGTCACAGGTTCAGCACAAGCTTCACTCCGGTAACAAAGTCGAGCTTCTCATCGCGAACCGAGAAATGGGAACGATTTTGGAAATGAATATGATCAAAGGTTTTAATGTTTAATTATGATTATGGATTATGGATCTGCACATTTACTGTATCGAGTTCATCTCAATGTCAAGAAATGCGGAGAGAAACAAGTGAAAGATTTGGGTGAAAAATTGAGAATAAATGGGGGGAAAAAATTAAAGTAGAAAAATAGGAATGAAATATGACAAAAAAAGGAGAGAGAAAAAATAGGGAAAAATGTGGATAAATTTAGAAAATAAAGTTGGGAAAAATTGGTGGGATTATTGAGGATGAATGAGGAATTAAAATAGGGTAAACATTTAGGAAAAAAAATATGGAAAATTGAGGGAAATGGGGAGGGGAAGAAATGGGTGGACACATTGAGAATGAATGGGGATTTTTCTTAGGGGGGAAATGAATGAAAAAATAAAAATAAAAAATAGAAAAAATGGGGTGGAGAATTAGGAAGAAATAGGGAAGAATTTAGAAAAACTATAAGAAAACATTTGTGGATAAAACAGGAAAAAATAAAGCAGAATATGGGTTAAACAAAGCAAAGGCCTGTTGTGTCTAAATGCGTGTTATGTTATTTTCCTGATATCCACACATATGAACTCTTTTACTCTTTCATGGTCAAACATCAGGTCCTTTAACTTTCATGACTTTAAACTCTCCCCTGAATGTTTTTCTCTCCGTGTTCTGGACCTCAGACTTTCAGAACACGCTGTAAAGTTTCCTCCTCTGACTCCCCGCTGACTTCTACAATAAACATGAGCCAGTTCCTCCCAAACCCCCCCACACCCCCCTCCCTTCCCTCGTGAGCGCGCGCGCGTGCCTCCTCCTCCCCCTGCCGTGCACGCGGGGCTCGCTCCCGTGCCCCCTCTCGTGCCTGAGCCGCTGTAACAGTAACAATCATATGATCGTGAGCATTCCTCCGCACAGGACACTCCCGGAGCCTCCGCGGTGATGGTCGACCCCCGCAGCCGCGGACCCAGCGCCTAACGCCGGAGTACAGCCGAGCCGAGCCGAGCCGAGACAACTCTCCTGCACTTTTCCTGTTCCCTCGTGTCTGGGAGAACCTCGACTGTCCGCGCAGAGACCGACTGGGCGTTGGGGAGAAGTTGGAGACGCGAGAGGAGCGGCAGCAGCGGCGCGTTCCAGGGGCGAGTGCGCTGCGTAAACGCTCCGAAAAGTCACGTTTTCTTTAACGTCAGTCTCTCGGGAAGAAAAGGTCTCGGTGAAGCCCAAGATGGTGGGAGAGATGGAGGTGAAAGAGCGGCCCAAGTCCAACCCGGACTACCTGATGCAGCTGATGAACGACCGCAAAGTCATGAGCTCGCTGCCCAACTTCAGCGGCATCTTCACGCATCTGGAGCGGCTCCTGGATGAGGGTGAGTGAGGGGGCCCGGGGGGGCAGAGGCAGCAGGGTGTGACCCCGGGGGGGGAGGGAGAGGGGCTGCACGGGGACACGCGAAAGTTTGCACCGCGTGGGAGATGGATCGTTATCGCGAAAAGACGCGATATATCGATACAAACACGGCGGGGTTTGGGTTACGTCACGGGTTTAAGTCTCGTTTTGATTCTATTCCGAGGGTTTCGGTTTAAAGTGTAAATGTCATGAGTGGACATGGAGATCCTGAAGCTTGAAGGCGCGGGGACTGATGGAGGAGAGGGTGGTGTGATCCGGACTCGCTGCCAAGTCGTTCCTCTCGTGTCTCGTTATGATGCTGAGATGCTTCCTGGGTGGAGCCCCCGAGTGAACCCAGATTTATCCCGGGTTAGGTTATTTTGCCATTTCTCAAATTCGGCCACAGGATTTCTCTGAACCAACTTCTCCTCAGGCTGGAACTTCACACTGGAGGAGAACGTGGACGAGCCGCGGAGGAACACTGACCTCCACGTGAATCACCGGTCATTTGTTTTCCCCCCGTGTGTCCCGGTGTGAAAGCGGAGACGGAGCAACAACGTTTTTAGGTTTTGCTCCGGTTTGGTCTCCTGAACCGAGCACATTCTCTCAAGTCTGGCTTTACTCAAATCTAAAAGCAGCAAAAACAGACGAACACAAGGATGAAAACGCTACGGAAATGTGACAGAATGTTTAGATGAGTTTTGTAGGTCTTAGCTTTCAAATGGGGCGTTACATTGGCCTGTAAGCCGGTGACCTTGTGGATTTGGGTAAAGCTGAATTGGAGAGAATGCACTCGGTTAAGGCGTGGGTCAATTGTAAAACATTCTTTATTAGTCGTTTTAAAAATGTAATGTTTCTGTTTCAAAACTGTAGCTGATACCTTGAGTTACTTTGAGTTACTTTGAGTTACTTTGAGTTACTTTAGGGAAAATATGAACGCCCCGAGTTAAAGCACAGTCACAGAGTTCCTTTGGAGGATTTTAGGCTTTTCTTTTTCCTTCGTTCGTGTAACTTCTAACTCGAGTTACTTGAATTGTAACGACGAATATATATACTGGTATTTTGAGTAAGTAATACTTTATATTCCTTAGTTACTTTCCTGGTCTTGAACAAGTGCGTTTTCTCCAGGTCGGTTTTACCCAAGTCTAAAATATTCCCGACTGGAGCTTAAGATAAATTAATCCTGTATTGACCAACGGAGAAACTCTTAAGGGGCAGAAATATAAACAATAAGGAAATAAAGAATAAAATAAAAATCTAATAAAATGAGAGCAGACTATGACGAGTGCAGAGGTCACCGTCCTAGTGCAGTAAGTCAGTAGGTCAGTAGGGGGCGCTGATGTAGAGGTTATTATGAAGGACCTGAGGGGGTCTCCGTCTGCCACTGAAGGAGCTGCTCAGCTCAACTCGTGCAGTGGGAGGTGTCGTCTTACAGACTTCAGGCTGCAGTGAAACGCCACATTTGAAAGCTAAGACCTGATCTTGAGATATCTTCCCCTGCGTTGTCACATTGTTTTACAGCGTTTTCCTCCGTTGTTTCTTCTTCTGTCCATTTGTTCGATTTCGACGACTTATTTTTGAATGAAAACATAAAACTCGCCTCACATTTACTCTCATGAATCTAACATCGATGTCAGAATCCCATCGTGGTAACTACGGCAACGGGACTCGGTTCGTGGTAAACGTCTGGACATTTCCACGTGAAACAAAAACTGTCCCGAGTCGTTCTTCTTTTGTCCTGAATTTGAACGCTGTCAGTGCCTCGTATCGGCCCTCTGTCCCGGGCTAAAAATACACCTCTGTCCCGGAGATAGCGGGACAGCACAGGCCGGTGGCAGAGGGGTTAGGCCTTCGCTCAGCGTGAAGGCCACAGAGGGGTTAGGCCCTCGCTCAGCGTGAAGGCCACAGAGGGGTTAGGCCCTCGCTCAGCGTGAAGGTCACAGAGGGGCGGCCACCGAGTCAGAGCTTCAGGAAAACTTAACGCTTTTTAATACGGCAACATTTTCCAAACATTGATTCAAGCAGCGGCTCAACGGGACAGTCTGGAGCAGAAGGTTCGGTCGAATTTCAGTCCGAAGTTTAGAGAATAGTGGAGCAGGTGACCACATCTGCCCGTCTGAACCCATGTAAGGCTTTTTAATGACCTTTAAGGCCTCAGTTATGGCATAAGTCTTAATGACCTTTAAGGCCTCAGTTATGGCATCAGTCTTAATGACCTTTAAGGCCTCAGTTATGGAATAAGTCTTAATAACCTTTAAGGCCTCAGTTATGGCTTAAGTCTTAATGACCTTTAAGGCCTCAGTTATGACATCAGTCTTAATGACCTTTAAGGCCTCAGTTATGGAATAAGTCTTAATAACCTTTAAGGCCTCAGTTATGGCTTAAGTCTTAATGACCTTTAAGGCCTCAGTTATGGCATAAGTCTTAATGACCTTTAAGGCCTCAGTTATGGCATAAGTCTTAATAACCTTTAAGGCCTCAGTTATGGCTTAAGTCTTAATGACCTTTAAGGCCTCAGTTATGGCATAAGTCTTAATAACCTTTAAGGCCTCAGTTATGGCTTAAGTCTTAATGACCTTTAAGGCCTCAGTTATGGCTTAAGTCTTAATGACCTTTAAGGCCTCAGTTATGACATCAGTCTTAATGACCTTTAAGGCCTCAGTTATGACATCAGTCTTAATGACCTTTAAGGCCTCAGTTATGGCATCAGTCTTAATGACCTTTAAGGCCTCAGTTATGGCATAAGTCTTAATGACCTTTAAGGCCTCAGTTATGACATCAGTCTTAATGACCTTTAAGGCCTCAGTTATGGCATACGTCTTAATGACCTTTAAGGCCTCAGTTATGGCATAAGTCTTAATGACCTTTAAGGCCTCAGTTATGACATCAGTCTTAATGACCTTTAAGGCCTCAGTTATGGCATAAGTCTTAATGACCTTTAAGGCCTCAGTTATGGCATAAGTCTTAATGACCTTTAAGGCCTCAGTTATGGCATCAGTCTTAATTACCTTTAAGGCCTCAGTTATGGCATCAGTCTTAATGACCTTTAAGGCCTCAGTTATGGCATCAGTCTTAATGACCTTTAAGGCCTCAGTTATGGCATCAGTCTTAATGACCTTTAAGGCCTCAGTTATGGCATAAGTCTTAATGACCTTTAAGGCCTCAGTTATGGCATAAGTCTTAATGACCTTTAAGGCCTCAGTTATGGCATACGTCTTAATGACCTTTAAGGCCTCAGTTATGGCATAAGTCTTAATGACCTTTAAGGCCTCAGTTATGACATCAGTCTTAATGACCTTTAAGGCCTCAGTTATGGCATAAGTCTTAATGACCTTTAAGGCCTCAGTTATGGCATCAGTCTTAATGACCTTTAAGGCCTCAGTTATGGCATCAGTCTTAATGACCTTTAAGGCCTCAGTTATGGCATCAGTCTTAATGACCTTTAAGGCCTCAGTTATGGCATCAGTCTTAATGACCTTTAAGGCCTCAGTTATGGCATCAGTCTTAATGACCTTTAAGGCCTCAGTTATGGCATAAGTCTTAATGACCTTTAAGGCCTCAGTTATGGAATAAGTCTTAATGACCTTTAAGGCCTCAGTTATGGAATAAGTCTTAATCACCTTTAAGGCCTCAGTTATGGCATCAGTCTTAATGACCTTTAAGGCCTCAGTTATGGCATCAGTCTTAATGACCTTTAAGGCCTCAGTTATGGCATCAGTCTTAATGACCTTTAAGGCCTCAGTTATGGCATCAGTCTTAATGACCTTTAAGGCCTCAGTTATGGCATCAGTCTTAATGACCTTTAAGGCCTCAGTTATGGCATCAGTCTTAATGACCTTTAAGGCCTCAGTTATGGAATAAGTCTTAATAACCTTTAAGGCCTCAGTTATGGCATCAGTCTTAATGACCTTTAAGGCCTCAGTTATGGCATAAGTCTTAATGACCTTTAAGGCCTCAGTTATGGAATAAGTCTTAATGACCTTTAAGGCCTCAGTTATGGAATAAGTCTTAATCACCTTTAAGGCCTCAGTTATGGCATAAGTCTTAATGACCTCTAAGGCCTCAGTTATGGCATAAGTCTTAATGACCTGCGGAAAACCAAAAAACAATAAAAATCTGCAAAACCTAAAAAGTGATTGAATTTTGTGGCTTCTTTAAGTAAATGTGTTGTTTGGAGACGCTGCAGGTGAACAGGAAAAAAAAGTCGAGATATTAACGTAAAACTTCTGATTACTGACATAAATATGAGACAGAAATGTGAGTTTTCTGTCGTTTGATGTTTTCATATAAAAATGATGTTTTCAGCATTTGAAACAATGGACCGTTACATTCTGTTCATCACCTTTACTAAAGTATTCGTCGTCTTAAACCAGAAAACGGAACAATTACATTTATTCTGTAAAAGAGCATTTCTTTTAAACGTCGTATCATTTATTTGAGCCAAAACGATGACGTCACTTCCTGTAGTGCTGTCCCTGGACCGACAGCATCAACACTTTCATACTTGTATCGCTTCGATACCAGTAGAACCTAAACCCGGTCCCAAACTGAATGGAATAAGAAAGTTCAGAAAGCAGAACTTAAGTAAAACATCTTGAAGACAAATGGCTGACGCATTTTAAAAAGTGTCCTCTCTTGTTTAAATCAAAACAGGAATGAACCAAAACAACTTTGAGTCAAAAACAAATCCTTTCTTTCCTAGATCTGAGTTGAGTATCAAAAGTATTGCAATACATGTATCACAACAAAGACACAACAACGATATTTTCATCCCAGCCCTAATAATCGCTAAGATTTGCTCAGAGGGATTTTGGATGTTTTTTCGTTTTTGGATAAATCTGTAAGAATTAGATCTGTAAAAATCCTTGTGTGAAAAATCCTTCCAAATGTTGTTGAGTCCAAGACCTTTGAGAAGATTTGGACATGTGGTTTTTTCCAGGTGAAAGTTTTGACTTAATGAGGCACAAAAATGGACCCAAAATGAGGGAAGTCAGGGCTGAGATTTTGCACATGTGGAAGTTTATGTCTGTGCAGTTTATTCTGATGGAGCCGGTGTTTCTTCTTCTTCTTTCACTTCTGCATTTTGTTCCCGGACGTTGGGCAGAAGTCGCTGACCCAGACGCTCCGGGCGACTCGAGCAACTTCTTCCTTTGACTGCACTGGAACGATAAATATCGCACTTTCCGCCCCGTTACGTTTCTATTAAAGCTCTTAAGGCAGAAGTCTATTTGTGTTTGGCAAGAGATTTATCCAGGAAGTGACTCCAACATGGCCGCGGCTCCTGGTCTTTCCCACGCTCATTCATTCACAAATACCGACACGTTAGGAAGGGATTTTTAACAGATCTCATTCTGACAGATTTATTAAGCTTTGAACCAAAAAAAAAAACAAGGAACATTTTGATTTTTACAAAAAAAGAAAAAATCCACTAATGACTAGTTTATTTTTTCTAAAACTAAACAAGATCGAGTTTGGAAGAGTTTGGAAGAGTTTGGAAGAGTTTGGAAGAGTTTGGTGGACGAGTTTGGTGGAAGAGTTTGGAAGAGTTTGGTGGAAGAGTTTGGGATAGTTTGGAAGAGTTTGGAAGAGTTTGGTGGAAGAGTTTGGAAGAGTTTGGTGGAAGAGTTTGGGAGAGTTTGGGAGAGTTTGGAAGAGTTTGGTGGAAGAGTTTGGAAGAGTTTGGAAGAGTTCGGAAGAGTTTAAAAAAGTTTGGAAGAGTTTGGTGGAAGAGTTTGGAAGAGTTTGGGAGAGTTTGGGAGAGTTTGAAAAAGTTTGGAAGAGTTTGGTGGAAGAGTTTGGAAGAGTTTGGGAGAGTTTGAGAGAGTTTGGAAGAGTTTGAAAAAGTTTGGAAGAGTTTGGTGGAAGAGTTTGGAAGAGTTTGGAAGAGTTTGGTGGGAGAGTTTGGAAGAGTTTGGGAGAGTTTGGGAGAGTTTGGTGGAAGAGTTTGGAAGAGTTTGGTGGAAGAGTTTGGAAGAGTTTGGGAGAGTTTGGGAGAGTTTGGAAGAGTTTGGAAGAGTTTGGAAGAGTTTGGAAGAGTTTGGAAGAGTTTGAAAAAGTTTGAAAAAGTTTGGAAGAGTTTGGTGGAAGAGTTTGGAAGAGTTTGGGAGAGTTTGGGAGAGTTTGAAAAAGTTTGGAAGAGTTTGGTGGAAGAGTTTGGAAGAGTTTGGGAGAGTTTGAGAGAGTTTGGAAGAGTTTGAAAAAGTTTGGAAGAGTTTGGTGGAAGAGTTTGGAAGAGTTTGGAAGAGTTTGGTGGGAGAGTTTGGAAGAGTTTGGGAGAGTTTGGGAGAGTTTGGTGGAAGAGTTTGGAAGAGTTTGGTGGAAGAGTTTGGAAGAGTTTGGGAGAGTTTGGGAGAGTTTGGAAGAGTTTGGAAGAGTTTGGAAGAGTTTGGAAGAGTTTGGGAGAGTTTGGGAGAGTTTGGTGGAAGAGTTTGGAAGAGTTTGGGAGAGTTTGAAAGAGTTTGGAAGAGTTTGGGAGAGTTTGGAAGAGTTTGGAAGAGTTTGGAAGAGTTTGGAAGAGTTTGGTGGAAGAGTTTGGAAGAGTTTGGGATAGTTTGGAAGAGTTTGGAAAAGTTTGGAAGAGTTTGGAAGAGTTTGGTGGAAGAGTTTGGGAGAGTTTGGGAGAGTTTGGAAGAGTTTGGAAGAGTTTGGAAGAGTTTGGAAGAGTTTGGTGGAAGAGTTTGGAAGAGTTTGGAAGAGTTTGGAAGAGTTTGGAAAAGTTTGGGAGAGTTTGGAAGAGTTTGGAAGAGTTTGGGAGAGTTTGGGAGAGTTTGGTGGAAGAGTTTGGGAGAGTTTGGGAGAGTTTGGTGGAAGAGTTTGGGAGAGTTTGGTGGAAGAGTTTGGAAGAGTTTGGAAGAGTTTGGAAGAGTTTGGAAGAGTTTGGAAGAGTTTGGTGGAAGAGTTTGGGAGAGTTTGAAAGAAATTGGAAGAGTTTGGGAGAGTTGGGTTGGGAAGAGGGTGGAATTTAGCAAACATCCCTCTAAATGTTAATAACAAATAGATCACAAAATAAAACCACACATTTGAACCTGGCTCTGTTCAATATTTAGATTTTAGGCACAAAACACCTTATTTCTTATATGAAAACATAAAATGACAGTAAACTTACAATTCATTTTTTCCTCATATATATGTTATTAACCTACAGCAGACGTTTCAAACTGATGTGTCTCCATTACAAGGAAAAAGTGACTTTACTTTTATTGGAGTAATACTTGAGCAGTAGTTTCTGTACTTTTATCAATGAAACCAAGTACTTCTCTGTTAAAAGAGGTGCAACATAAAGACTCCATCCCGTCCTGCGGTGGCTTAGTGGGTTAGGCAGAGGCACACGTGCAGGTCTGTGTTTAGAGCCTGTTGTTGTTTCCTAATGACAGTCTCCTGCTCGGCCCTGTGTTATCAGCGGCTCAGTGTGATGACAGCTCTGCAGCCGAGAGGGGGGGGCGAGGGGGAGGGGGAGGAGCCGCCGCTGAGGTCACCGTCTGAGTTTTAGCGCTGGAGTCATCACTGAGGCAGGTCCAATAATAATGTGTCGCTCAGAGACGCTGCAGGTGAACAGGGGAAAAGAAACTTTCTTTAAACAAAACTTCTGCCGTAGATTCACATCAATATGAAGAGAAATGAATTGCAAGTTTTCTGTCATTTTATGCTTTCATTTAAAAATAAGGTGTTTTATGCAGATATTTTCCAAATGGGATCTAAGAATAATCCAGTGTCTGAAGCGTCTGAACTGTAAACTGTGTCTGTGTTGAGTCCTGGAGTAGCTTTACTTCGTTCCTGACAGCTCTGAATAATAATCTATTTGAATGAGTGGAACTATAAACAGCACATTCTGCCTTTGGGTGCGAGCAGCAGATGAGCAGTGTTCACATTCTACAGCCGTGTGTCAGATGCCCTCCCGTGTCCCGCGCTGATAATGACACGCTCAGGATGACATCGCTCCAAGACGTCTCAGCAAGTTCAGAAATACAGAGATAACGGCGTCAAACTCATTCAGCTGCCGATTAAAACGAACATACAACTTGGAAGTGATCGGATTCACAAACGAAAGTCTTATTCTGAAAGGGTCAGAGCTTTAACTTGAGTGAGGTGGATTTACAGCCGTCCTGAGCCTCTGATGCCCTTCCCTCTGCGGTTTAGTTTCACAGTGAACAATGAGGAGCATAAACTTTATTGTGAATAATTCATTATTGTAATTCATATCAAATCGAATCTGTGTAGGGCTGAAACAACTAATCGATTATTGAAATAGGCCATCCATCCATCTTCTTCCACTTGTCCGTTGCCAGGTCCTGGGGGCAGCTGTTGGAGCTGCACCAGCCCCTATAGCGCCCCCTGCAGGTGGTGGGTCCACAGAAGGACGGCCTCATGGTTCTAACCGGGCCTGTTGGTCTCTCATAAGGGGCTTCTGAACCGCTCTTTGTCTGACCCGTCACCTAGGACCTGTTTGCCCTGGGAGACCCTACCAGGGGCACGAAGCCCCCGACAACAGAGCTCCAGGACCATTCAGGTCAAACCCTCCACCACGTTAAGGGGGGGGCTCCAGGAGGGGATTGAAATGGTCGACAACTATTTTAGTTTACAGTTTACAATTAGTTTTTGCCCGTTGCTGGAACACTATAGCCCCATGCTTTTGTTACCATACCTCAAACACGTTTCCAAAATACAAAACACATCGGGGAAACAACACAAACACACCTGAAGCACTGACTGTAAAACTGAACCAAACAGCTACAAAAAGCCTCAGTTTAGTTATTTCAACAACTTTGCAAACATGGATGGAGAGAGAGCGAGAGGAAGAGGAGGAAGAGGAGGTCAAGGTCAAAGAGGTCGTGCACGGACCCCTATTTCTGTGGATATAAGAGCAACTTTGATGGACCATGAAAACACAATTGCTGTGATTTTCTGTGTTTACAGTGTAGTGTGTTTTCTATTACAGTATTTTTATTTTATATATTTTTTGCTTTATCTGAATTCCTGTCTCTGCAGTGGAGCTGAAATGTTCAATATTGAGTTGGTCTATTTGCTTTGTTGGTGGTTTGAAAATATTCCTTCTGAATCAAAGACAGTGTTTTATATAAAGTAAACTCCTGTGTTCCCCTGATGGAGCTGGTGGAGCTCAGAGTCTGAGCTGGTGGAGCAGACTCTGGGCTGGTGGAGCAGACTCTGGAGCAGACTCTGGGCTGGTGGAGGAGACTCTGGGCTGGTGGAGCAGACTCTGGGCTGGTGGAGCAGACTCTGGGCTGGTGGAGCAGAGTCTGGGCTGGTGGAGCAGACTCTGGGCTGGTGGAGCTCAGAGTCTGAGCTGGTGGAGCAGACTCTGGGTTGGTGGAGCAGAGTCTGGGCTGGTGGAGCAGACTCTGGAGCAGAGTCTGGGCTGGTGGAGCAGACTCGGCTGGTGGAGCTCAGACTCTGGGCTGGTGGAGCAGACTCTGGGCTGGTGGAGCTCAGAGTCTGGGCTGGTGGAGCAGACTCTGGGCTGGTGGAGCAGACTCTGGGTTGGTGGAGCAGACTCTGGGCTGGTGGAGCAGACTCTGGGCTGGTGGAGCAGACTCTGGGCTGGTGGAGCAGACTCTGGGCTGGTGGAGCAGACTCTGGGTTGGTGGAGCAGACTCTGGGCTGGTGGAGCAGACTCTGGGCTGGTGGAGCTCAGACTCTGGGCTGGTGGAGCAGACTCTGGGCTGGTGGAGCAGACTCTGGGCTGGTGGAGCAGACTCTGGGCTGGTGGAGCTCAGACTCTGGGCTGGTGGAGCAGACTCTGGGCTGGTGGAGCAGACTCTGGGCTGGTGGAGCTCAGACTCTGGGCTGGTGGAGCAGACTCTGGGCTGGTGGAGCAGACTCTGGGCTGGTGGAGCAGACTCTGGGTTGGTGGAGCAGACTCTGGGCTGGTGGAGCAGACTCTGGGTTGGTGGAGCAGACTCTGGGCTGGTGGAGCAGACTCTGGGCTGGTGGAGCTCAGACTCTGGGTTGGTGGAGCAGACTCTGGGCTGGTGGAGCAGACTCTGGGCGGGTGGAGTTTTTGTTTGGTGTGGACAGAGATCAGGCTCTGAGGGAACAGTGAGGCCAGTGAGGCCAGGGCCGGGTTTTAAGGCGGACTCCGAGTTCGATCCCAGATTCAGCTGCAGTGAGTCATCGTCCCCAGAAACTGTCCGAGCGCAGCTGCAGCTGGAGACGGCCTGAACATCTGCAGGATGTTCTTTTACTGCAAAGGCCGCTCTTATCGGGGGTTTCAGCAAAAATACAGATTCATCGCTAAACATTTGGTCCTGATTTATTTCTATGTTTTTTTCAAATCCAATCAACACTTTGATACACAAAATAATACAGATGTTTTCGACTTGCAGATCATATTGTTAATACCAGGGCATCCGACATAAAACATCTGTTGTGAATCATAATTATTTTATTTTTAGTGAAGCAGCAAATGAATGAAGAACATTTTAAGCTTCTGACAGGAAGTGACAGTCGATATAAATACGTATTTGACCTTTCCGTGACCCCCGCGGCTGCTCGGGTGGTTAGCCTAGCGCCTTTACTCACCGTCCCCGTGGCCTCTGGGACGCTCCAGGATCAACAGTTTTTTTGTAGGTGTTCTCTGCTGATTGAACCGTATCCATGGTTACGGATACAGCCCATTCCGAAAAAACAGAAAACCCGAGTTGAAATTGACCCTGAAGCATCACAGGAGCCCCCTTTAAGAAAAACATGTACAATTCAAGTTAGGGCACATGAACATGGGTCACGTGACACTCTTAGGCAAAAAAGGCCAAGAGAAAACTTTTATTTTTGTATAGGTATCAGGAAAGGTATCATTGAGGAATTAGTATCAAAACTAAGTATCGTTAAAGGAATATTTCAGAATATTTGACATAGGGCCTCATTTCCTCGTTATCCAGAGTGTTGTTGATGTCTGGAAATTCATGCAGTTCTTATATTTGAAGAGCTTAGTGGCGCTAGGCTAATGCTAGGCTAGTGCATGTCTATGGGATCAGTTAGCCTGCATTAAAAACAGTCTGACTCCACAGAGCACCTGAGGTAAATCACTTATAACGCCAGACTAACCATAGAAATGTCTGTGTCGATGGAATAATTATAACCATTTTGCATTAAAATAACTTGTATTTGAGCAGCATCAGCTTCGTGGCTGTAAGCTAACGCAGCGGCGGAGTGATCTGCGAGAAAATAGTCCCTCAATATGCGGTAATTCATGTGATACAAGGTCAGTTATATTTCAAACATTATTCCATTAACACAGACATTTATAGTCTGGTGTTATAAGTGATTTACCTCAGGTGCACTGTGGAGTCAGACTGTTTTTAATGCAGGCTAACTGATACCATAGAAATGCGTTAGCCTAGCATTAGCCTAGCACTACTAGACTCTTCAAATATAAGAACTGCATGAATTTAAGAAAAAAATATCTCCAGACATCAACAACACTCTGGATAACGAGGAAATGAGGCCCTGTGTCAAACATCCTGAACTATCCCTTTAAAATACTCAGCACTAGCTCAGAAACGGACCAATGTCATTCATGCAGGTTTGAGTTGATCCTCGTCACTTTTCTTCTGAAGATCCGTCTGCCCTCGAGCGAGACACTCCCTCCTCGTGTTACTCTCCTGACTTAGTGTTGTTGTTGTTGCAGAGATCGGCCGTGTGCGTAAAGACATGTACAACGACACTCTGAACGGAGGGATGTTCACGGGGCGAGAGGAGGAGCTGCCGGAGGCCGTCGGCCCCGTCGCACAGCTGCAGGAGAAGCTCTACGTGCCCGTCAAGGAGTACCCCGACGTGAGTATCCCAGTGCACCACACATACGCAGAGAGAGTACCCCGACGTGAGTGTCCCAGTGCACCACACATACGCAGAGAGAGTACCCCAATGTGAGTGTTCCAGTGCACCACACATACACAGAGAGAGCCCCGACGTGAGTATCCCAGTGCACCACACATACGCAGAGAGAGAGCCCCGACGTGAGTGTCCCAGTGCACCACACATACACAGAGAGAGTACCCCAATGTGAGTGTTCCAGTGCACCACACATACGCAGAGAGAGTACCCCGACGTGAGTGTCCCAGTGCACCACACATACGCAGAGAGAGTACCCCGACGTGAGTGTCCCAGTGCACCACACATACGCAGAGAGAGTACCCCGACGTGAGTGTCCCAGTGCACCACACATACGCAGAGAGAGTACCCCGACGTGAGTGTTCCAGTGCACCACACATACACAGAGAGAGTACCCCAATGTGAGTGTCCCAGTGCACCACACATACACAGAGAGAGTACCCCAATGTGAGTGTTCCAGTGCACCACACATACACAGAGAGAGCACCCCGACGTGAGTGTCCCAGTGCACCACACATACACAGAGAGAGTACCCCGACGTGAGTGTCCCAGTGCACCACACATACACAGAGAGAGTACCCCGACGTGAGTATCCCAGTGCACCACACATACACAGAGAGAGAGAGTACCCCGACGTGAGTGTCCCAGTGCACCACACATACACAGAGAGAGAGTACCCCGACGTGAGTGTCCCAGTGCACCACACATACACAGAGAGAGAGTACCCCGACGTGAGTGTCCCAGTGCACCACACATACAGAGAGAGTATATCGTCTACAAGATAATATCAAAATTGAAACTTGGACGATCTACAAATCTACAATATTGGGTTTATCTCCAGTGTGGAGAAACGGCTGCAGTATTTGTAGTATATGCAGTACTTCTGTCCTCGGCTGAAGAGCAGCAGTTGTAGTAATACAGTGGTACTTGTAGTTGAAGTGGTGAAGTAGTAGTAGTAATAATATTAGTAGTAATATTTGCAGTATTTGTACACTACAAAAGTGAATTTCCAGCATTGGCTTAAATGAGGAATGTTTCCTCTAAGTTTAACTCGTTCAAAGGTAAATCTGACTTGGAATAAGGAAGTAAAACTGCCCGTGCGATGAGACTGATTTGAAATGAGTCAGAATCGTCTCAGTGAAATAATCTGAGTCAAAAGCCCAACGACTTTTTACCACATTTAAACTTAACCCCTTCACCCCCACTTTAGCCGAGCACAGTTCATCCCGTTCGACTGGAACCAAATCTGAAGCTACGTGAAAAAAAAGTCAAAATTGAGACAAAAACGCAACAAAGAATTGATGAAAAAGAGACATCAACTCAAGGAAAACTCTTGCATCTGTTTTGTAGGTCTTAGCTTTCAAATGAAGCGTTACTTTGGCCTATACGCTAAGAGGTTAATCACTTTTTGCAGTGTATTATCTGTTGTTGAAGTGCTGAAGCAGTATTTGAGGTATTTGTAGTATTTGTATTTGAAGTGGTGACACAGCAGTCACAATAATATATCTGCAGTAGTGTTTGTAGTATCTGTCCTCAGCTGAAATGCAGTAATATGTGTAGTATTTGCAGTATTTGTATTTGTAGTAGTAACTGTAATATGTGAGTGTTTGTATCTGTCCTGTGGTGAAGTACTGAAACAGTATTTGTAGTAGTATTTGTGATTTAATATTTGTAGTACTTGTAGTATCTGTGCTGAAGCAGTAGTAGTAATACTAGTTGTAGTAGTATTGGTAGTATCTGTAATAGTATTTGTAATAGTATGTAGTTCCTTTGATGAAGTGGTGAAGTGTGGTACTTGTAGCTTTTGTAGTACCTGTAATATCTGCAGTAGTTGAAGTGGTGAAGCAGTAGTGGTAATAATATATCTGTAGTAGTGTTTGCAGTATTTGCAGTAGTATTTGCAGTAGTATTTGTAGTATTTGCAGTATTTGCAGTAGTAGCAGCAGTATTTGCAGTAGTATTTGCAGTAGTATTTGTAGTATTTGCAGTATTTGCAGTATTAGTCGTACTTGTAGTATCTGTGGTGAACTGTCACATGTCTTCGTCCGTGCTCCGACCAATCACAGAGGACATCAGTCACATGACTCGCGCTAACTCACGCTAACGCGCTAATGTGAGCTAATGCGCTAATGTGGCTAACCCATGACAGGGGCCAGAGGTCACGCAGGTTCAGGGAGAGACGCTTTTTGTAAATGTATTTTATTTTAATTATTTTTTTTATTGAAAACACAAAAAACATTTGAACAAACCTGAGGAACCGTGACAGTAAAGAGTGAAACTACAAAGCGAGGGGGGGTCACGGATGTGGATCAGATTCATCAGGTCCAGGTCGAGTCCTGGGATTTCACTTAAACAAGAATCCAGTTTCATTCGTTCCAGGGAAATAAAGATCAATTTAAAATAATAATAAAAAAAATGTGTATCTGCTTTTGTGTTTACAGGATTTAGCAACACATAATATCACATTAATACTGTTGTGTTTGTTATATTGTCTCTTGAAGGTTTGTAAATCTTTCCATAACAATAAAAGAACAGCATTAATATTACGTTAATATTGCAGAAAGTCCATAGAGTTTCTCGTTTGCTAAAAGCTAATCGAAGTAACTGTTGTGTTTCTTTAGCCTGAGGAGCTAACGCGCTAAAGGATGTTCAGGGAGAGACGTTTTCACTTCCTGTTTCCCAGATTAACCTGAACCTGAAGCGTCGAGTTAAAAATACGGCGGTGACTTCAGGCTCTGGGACGAGGTCAGACTCGGGACGGGGTCCAGGCCGGGTCCCGTTTCAGTCTGCGGTTTGGATTATCGTCCACGCTCGCGCCGTTAGGATCCACGACTGGTGACATTTAACACCTGTGCACCGGCCTCATGGCTTAACCTCTTAACCCCCGCCGTAACTCCAGGCTTTACTCAAATCTAACAGGTTTACAGCCTGCAGGCCAAAGTAACAACTCATTTGAAAGCTAAGACCTACAAAACTGATGTCAACTTTTCGTTTTTGTCTCATTCCTGTGGATGTTTTGACACTTTTTTCCAGAAGCTTTTAGATTTGGGTAAAGCCGAACTGGAGAAAATGTGCTCAGTTGAATTTTGGTGGAAAACTTTTAATCTGAGGAGGATGCGTTTGAGCTCCCCCTGCAGCACAGGGGAGGCGTCACAAGAGGAGCTACAGGGCACAAGGAAGGGACAAACGAGGAGGTATCCAGGCAAGGCTCACAGCTAAGCCACACGTGCCTCATGTTCAGGCTAATGGACAGACTTTGGTTTATCATTTCAGAACGGACTTTAATCTAACTTGAGCAAAAAGAAAGTGACTTGTTCCTCTGGCCTGTAGGCTGAGGCGAGAAGCTTTTAGATTTGGGTAAAGCCGAACTGGAGAAAAAGTGCTCGGTTAAAGTGGGGAGTAAGAGATTAATTAATATGAAACTTTCAGTGAAGTTTGGATGATTTTTGTCTTTTCTTTTAGTTTTTACTTCTATAAAATAAAATATAAAACATCTGTAGATCTGCATAAAAAAGTTTAGTTTTAGTTTAGTTTTATTCGTGTGAAGTCATTAAAATGACGATGAAACCCTCGATGAAATGAACACTGTGTGAAGGAAACCGCGGCGTAAGCGGAGCCCGTCCCGAACACTAACATTTGCTCAGCTCGCCGCTCGCCGCTCGTTTGTCACCGACGGCGACAGGAATAGACTTTTACGACGGGTTTAACCTTCAGTGTCCGAGGACGACCACAGGGACAGCTGCGCCGCACGCGCCGGCGTTAGCCACGGTTAGCCAGGGTTAGGGTTAGCCAGGGTTAGCCAGGGTTAGCCAGGGTTAGCCAGGGTTAGCCAGGGTTAGGGTTAGCCAGGGTTAGCCACGGTTAGCCAGGGTTAGGGTTAGCCAGGGTTAGCCACGGTTAGCCAGGGTTAGCCAGGGTTAGCCAGGGTTAGCCAGGGTTAGCCACGGTTAGCCAGGGTTAGCCAGGGTTAGCCAGGGCTGAGAGCATGTGTTAGCATGTGTTAGCAGCTGTTAGCATCTGTTAGCGGCTGTTAGCTCTTTGAAGCTCGTGTTGTTTTGGCCGAGCCTCCATTGAGAACCTTCATACTGCGTTACTGAGGTAGAGCTTTTCTAAAGGAGCGAGAAACTTCAGAGGCCGTTTTCTCACCTTTGAGATATTTGAGTTCCACAGCTTCTCCAAATATCCTCAGATCCATTTGTTACACGTTGTTGTAAAGCAGTGCTTCCTCGTTACACACTCAGGAAGTGCTGTAACGAGGGCCAATGACTGACGAAGACGAGCACCTTCATCCCGATAGAAAACAAAATAAATAAACATTAAGGCTGTAGCGCAAATACACAACGTTGACTGAAACTTTTTACCTGCTTGTTTTTTTATTTTATTTTTTATTTCAGCACATAACATTTATTTATTAACCTTAATCAGGCACATTTTCTCCAGTTCGGCTTTACCTAAATCTAAAAGGTTACAGCCTGTAGTCCAGAGAAACGCCTCATTTGAAAGCTAAGACCCACAGAATGATCTAAACTGATCTTTTTCCTTGTGTTGTTGCCGTAACTTTTTCAGCGCTTTTTTTGTTACTTTTTCAGTTACTTTTTTGTTACTTTTTCTGTTACTTTTCTGTTACTTTTTTGTTACTTTTTCAGTTACTTTTTTGTTACTTTTTTGTGACTTTTTTAGTTACTTTTTTGTTACTTTTTCTGTTACTTTTTGTAACTTTGTCAGTTACTTTTTAGTTACTTTTTAAGTTACTTTTTAGTTACTTTTTCACTGACTTTTTAGTTACTTTTTTGTAACTTTTTCTGTTACTTTTTAGTTACTTTTTCAGTTACTTTTTAGTTACTTTTTCTGTTACTTTTTGTAACTTTTTCTGTTACTTTTTGTAACTTTTTCTGTTACTTTTTGTAACTTTTTCAGTTACTTTTTTGTTACTTTTTTAGTTACTTTTTTGGTTACATTTTAGTTACTTTTTGGTTACTTTTTCTGTTACTTTTTAGTTACTTTTTCAGTTACTTTTTAGTTACATTTTTGTTACTTTTTCTGTTACTTTTTGTAACTTTTTCTGTTACTTTTTTGCTACTTTTTCAGTTACTTTTAAGTTACTTTTTTGTAACTTTTTTGTAACTTTTTAGTTACTTTTTAGTTACTTTTTAGTTACTTTTTCAGTAACTTTTTTGTTACTTTTCTGTTACTTTTTTAGTTACTTTTTTGTTACTTTTTCAGTAACTTTTTTGTTACTTTTTTGTTACTTTTTTGCTGCTCTTTTGTGGCTGTTTCATCACTTTCTGACACTTTTTCCGTTGCGTTTTCTTCTCAGTTATTTTGAAGCTTTTAGATTTGGGTGAAGCTGAACTGGAAACATTGCGCTCGGTTAAGGCGGGGCTTAAGGGGTTTCATTAAACCTAAATGTGAAATACGCCACTGGCTCACGGACGACATGTGACTGATCACACGGCTCGTCCCTCTGGAGGAAACACACGTCCAGGTTTATGAAGTATCTGTGGTGTTCCTCATCGTGTAACATCTGCACAGCGCCCCCTGCTGTTCATGGACGGTCCTTTAGTGACGCGGCGATCCTTAAACTGTCTCTTGTTTGTTTCAGTTTAACTTCGTGGGGCGGATCCTGGGGCCGCGGGGGCTCACGGCCAAACAGCTGGAGGCGGAGACCGGCTGCAAGATCATGGTCCGAGGAAAAGGCTCCATGAGGGACAAGAAGAAGGTAATGGAACCCACGACCTCCCGCCGGGAACAGGCCTCAGTTACGAGGCCGGCGCTGCGGGCGGGACGTCAGAGTGAAACTTCTGCGTCGCTTTATGAACTATGGCCCAAATATACGATTTTAATCATTTACAGGTGTGGGTTTATTTTGTGACACATTAGTTAAAGATTTGCTCAGACGGATTTGGATCTGGGTTAGTTTTTGGATAAACGAGTCTTTGGGTTCAAACTTCCAAATGTGGTCTCGCTGTTCGCCTGTAAGGGGCGGAGTCTAAAGTTCAGATGCGACGCGGACATGTTGGAGGAGATCTGAGAAACTGTTCCAAATAAAAAATGTCCAATAAAAAAAAAGAAATAATCGAAACTTTAAAAAAATTATGTCAAAATCCCCACATTTTCCCCAAATTTTCCAAACTGTCTCCCACAAAGGAAATGACCATATTTGGATTACAGCGTCATCTCAGTCACAGCCTTTCCTGCTACACGTGGATACCAAACATGAAGCGTGTGCTGGAGTCCTCCTGAAGCGTGTGCTCGTTCCTCCTGAAGCGTGTGCTCGTTCCTCCTGAAGCGTGTGCTCGTTCCTCCTGAAGCGTGTGCTCGTTCCTCCTGAAGCGTGTGCTCGTTCCTCCTGAAGCGTGTGCTCGTTCCTCCTGAAGCGTGTGCTCGTTCCTCCTGAAGCGTGTGTTCGTTTCCTCCTGAAGCGTGTGTTCGTTTCCTCCTGAAGCGTGTGCTCGTTCCTCCTGAAGCGTGTGCTCGTTCCTCCTGAAGCGTGTGCTCGTTCCTCCTGAAGCGTGTGCTCGTTCCTCCTGAAGCGTGTGCTGGTTCCTCCTGAAGCGTGTGCTCGTTCCTCCTGAAGCGTGTGCTGGTGTCCTCCTGAAGCGTGTGTTCGTGTCCTCCTGAAGCGTGTGCTGGTTCCTCCTGAAGCGTGTGCTCGTTCCTCCTGAAGCGTGTGCTCGTTCCTCCTGAAGCGTGTGCTCGTTCCTCCTGAAGCGTGTGCTCGTTCCTCCTGAAGCGTGTGCTCGTTCCTCCTGAAGCGTGTGCTGGTTCCTCCTGAAGCGTGTGCTCGTTCCTCCTGAAGCGTGTGCTGGTGTCCTCCTGAAGCGTGTGCTCGTTCCTCCTGAAGCGTGTGCTCGTTCCTCCTGAAGCGTGTGCTCGTTCCTCCTGAAGCGTGTGCTGGTTCCTCCTGAAGCGTGTGCTCGTTCCTCCTGAAGCGTGTGCTGGTTCCTCCTGAAGCGTGTGCTCGTTCCTCCTGAAGCGTGTGCTCGTTCCTCCTGAAGCGTGTGCTCGTTCCTCCTGAAGCGTGTGCTGGTTCCTCCTGAAGCGTGTGCTCGTTCCTCCTGAAGCGTGTGCTGGTTCCTCCTGAAGCGTGTGCTCGTTCCTCCTGAAGCGTGTGCTGGTGTCCTCCTGAAGCGTGTGCTCGTTCCTCCTGAAGCGTGTGCTCGTTCCTCCTGAAGCGTGTGCTGGTTCCTCCTGAAGCGTGTGCTGGTTCCTCCTGAAGCGTGTGCTGGTTCCTCCTGAAGCGTGTGCTCGTGTCCTCCTGAAGCGTGTGCTGGTTTCCTCCTGAAGCGTGTGCTCGTTCCTCCTGAAGCGTGTGCTCGTTCCTCCTGAAGCGTGTGCTCGTGTCCTCCTGAAGCGTGTGCTGGTTCCTCCTGAAGCGTGTGCTCGTGTCCTCCTGAAGCGTGTGCTCGTTCCTCCTGAAGCGTGTGCTGGTTCCTCCTGAAGCGTGTGCTGGTTCCTCCTGAAGCGTGTGCTGGTTCCTCCTGAAGCGTGTGCTGGTTCCTCCTGAAGCGTGTGCTCGTGTCCTCCTGAAGCGTGTGCTGGTTTCCTCCTGAAGCGTGTGCTCGTTCCTCCTGAAGCGTGTGCTCGTTCCTCCTGAAGCGTGTGCTCGTGTCCTCCTGAAGCGTGTGCTCGTTCCTCCTGAAGCGTGTGCTGGTTCCTCCTGAAGCGTGTGCTGGTTCCTCCTGAAGCGTGTGCTGGTTCCTCCTGAAGCGTGTGCTGGTTCCTCCTGAAGCGTGTGCTCGTGTCCTCCTGAAGCGTGTGCTCGTTCCTCCTGAAGCGTGTGCTCGTTCCTCCTGAAGCGTGTGCTGGTTCCTCCTGAAGCGTGTGCTGGTTCCTCCTGAAGCGTGTGCTGGTTCCTCCTGAAGCGTGTGCTGGTTCCTCCTGAAGCGTGTGCTCGTTCCTCCTGAAGCGTGTGCTCGTTCCTCCTGAAGCGTGTGCTCGTTCCTCCTGAAGCGTGTGCTCGTTCCTCCTGAAGCGTGTGCTCGTTCCTCCTGAAGCGTGTGCTCGTTCCTCCTGAAGCGTGTGCTCGTTCCTCCTGAAGCGTGTGCTCGTTCCTCCTGAAGCGTGTGCTCGTTCCTCCTGAAGCGTGTGCTCGTGTCCTCCTGAAGCGTGTGCTGGTTTCCTCCTGAAGCGTGTGCTCGTTCCTCCTGAAGCGTGTGCTCGTTCCTCCTGAAGCGTGTGCTCGTTCCTCCTGAAGCGTGTGCTCGTTCCTCCTGAAGCGTGTGCTGGTTCCTCCTGAAGCGTGTGCTGGTTCCTCCTGAAGCGTGTGCTCGTTCCTCCTGAAGCGTGTGCTGGTTCCTCCTGAAGCGTGTGCTCGTTCCTCCTGAAGCGTGTGCTGGTTCCTCCTGAAGCGTGTGCTCGTTCCTCCTGAAGCGTGTGCTCGTTCCTCCTGAAGCGTGTGCTGGTTCCTCCTGAAGCGTGTGCTCGTTCCTCCTGAAGCGTGTGCTCGTTCCTCCTGAAGCGTGTGCTCGTTCCTCCTGAAGCGTGTGCTCGTTCCTCCTGAAGCGTGTGCTGGTTTCCTCCTGAAGCGTGTGCTCGTTCCTCCTGAAGCGTGTGCTCGTTCCTCCTGAAGCGTGTGCTCGTTCCTCCTGAAGCGTGTGCTCGTTCCTCCTGAAGCGTGTGCTCGTGTCCTCCTGAAGCGTGTGCTGGTTCCTCCTGAAGCGTGTGCTGGTTCCTCCTGAAGCGTGTGCTCGTTCCTCCTGAAGCGTGTGCTCGTTCCTCCTGAAGCGTGTGCTGGTTCCTCCTGAAGCGTGTGCTCGTTCCTCCTGAAGCGTGTGCTCGTGTCCTCCTGAAGCGTGTGCTGGTTTCCTCCTGAAGCGTGTGCTCGTGTCCTCCTGAAGCGTGTGCTCGTTCCTCCTGAAGCGTGTGCTCGTGTCCTCCTGAAGCGTGTGCTGGTTCCTCCTGAAGCGTGTGCTGGTTCCTCCTGAAGCGTGTGCTCGTTCCTCCTGAAGCGTGTGCTCGTTCCTCCTGAAGCGTGTGCTGGTTCCTCCTGAAGCGTGTGCTCGTTCCTCCTGAAGCGTGTGCTCGTGTCCTCCTGAAGCGTGTGCTGGTTTCCTCCTGAAGCGTGTGCTCGTGTCCTCCTGAAGCGTGTGCTCGTTCCTCCTGAAGCGTGTGCTCGTTCCTCCTGAAGCGTGTGCTGGTGTCCTCCTGAAGCGTGTGCTCGTTCCTCCTGAAGCGTGTGCTCGTTCCTCCTGAAGCGTGTGCTCGTGTCCTCCTGAAGCGTGTGCTCGTGTCCTCCTGAAGCGTGTGCCCGTTCCTCCTGAAGCGTGTGCCCGTTCCTCCTGAAGCGTGTGCCGGTTCCTCCTGAAGCGTGTGCTCGTTCCTCCTGAAGCGTGTGCCCGTTCCTCCTGAAGCGTGTGCCCGTTCCTCCTGAAGCGTGTGCTCGTTCCTCCTGAAGCGTGTGCTCGTGTCCTCCTGAAGCGTGTGCTCGTTCCTCCTGAAGCGTGTGCTCGTTCCTCCTGAAGCGTGTGCTCGTTCCTCCTGAAGCGTGTGCTCGTTCCTCCTGAAGCGTGTGCTCGTTCCTCCTGAAGCGTGTGCTCGTTCCTCCTGAAGCGTGTGCTGGTTTCCTCCTGAAGCGTGTGCTCGTTCCTCCTGAAGCGTGTGCTCGTTCCTCCTGAAGCGTGTGCTCGTTCCTCCTGAAGCGTGTGCTCGTTCCTCCTGAAGCGTGTGCTCGTTCCTCCTGAAGCGTGTGCTGGTTCCTCCTGAAGCGTGTGCTCGTTCCTCCTGAAGCGTGTGCTGGTTTCCTCCTGAAGCGTGTGCTGGTGTCCTCCTGAAGCGTGTGCTCGTGTCCTCCTGAAGCGTGTGCTCGTTCCTCCTGAAGCGTGTGCTCGTTCCTCCTGAAGCGTGTGCTCGTTCCTCCTGAAGCGTGTGCTCGTTCCTCCTGAAGCGTGTGCTGGTTCCTCCTGAAGCGTGTGCTCGTTCCTCCTGAAGCGTGTGCTCGTTCCTCCTGAAGCGTGTGCTGGTTCCTCCTGAAGCGTGTGCTCGTTCCTCCTGAAGCGTGTGCTCGTTCCTCCTGAAGCGTGTGCTGGTTTCCTCCTGAAGCGTGTGCTCGTGTCCTCCTGAAGCGTGTGCTGGTTTCCTCCTGAAGCGTGTGCTCGTTCCTCCTGAAGCGTGTGCTGGTGTCCTCCTGAAGCGTGTGCTCGTTCCTCCTGAAGCGTGTGCTGGTTCCTCCTGAAGCGTGTGCTCGTTCCTCCTGAAGCGTGTGCTCGTTCCTCCTGAAGCGTGTGCTGGTTCCTCCTGAAGCGTGTGCTGGTTCCTCCTGAAGCGTGTGCTCGTTCCTCCTGAAGCGTGTGCTGGTTCCTCCTGAAGCGTGTGCTGGTTCCTCCTGAAGCGTGTGCTCGTTCCTCCTGAAGCGTGTGCTGGTTTCCTCCTGAAGCGTGTGCTCGTTCCTCCTGAAGCGTGTGCTGGTTCCTCCTGAAGCGTGTGCTCGTTCCTCCTGAAGCGTGTGCTCGTTCCTCCAGAAGCGTGTGTTCGTTTCCTCCTGAAGCGTGTGCT
Organism: Proterorhinus semilunaris; assembly: GCA_021464625.1. Taxonomy (NCBI): domain Eukaryota; kingdom Metazoa; phylum Chordata; class Actinopteri; order Gobiiformes; family Gobiidae; genus Proterorhinus; species Proterorhinus semilunaris. Next base: position 27,103,611 of record CM038363.1, read on the forward strand.
CGTTCCTCCTGAAGCGTGTGCTCGTTCCTCCTGAAGCGTGTGCTGGTTCCTCCTGAAGCGTGTGCTCGTTCCTCCTGAAGCGTGTGCTCGTTCCTCCTGAAGCGTGTGCTCGTGTCCTCCTGAAGCGTGTGCTGGTTTCCTCCTGAAGCGTGTGCTCGTTCCTCCTGAAGCGTGTGCTGGTGTCCTCCTGAAGCGTGTGCTCGTTCCTCCTGAAGCGTGTGCTGGTTCCTCCTGAAGCGTGTGCTCGTTCCTCCTGAAGCGTGTGCTCGTTCCCCCTGAAGCGTGTGCTGGTTCCTCCTGAAGCGTGTGCTGGTTCCTCCTGAAGCGTGTGCTCGTTCCTCCTGAAGCGTGTGCTCGTTCCTCCTGAAGCGTGTGCTCGTTCCTCCTGAAGCGTGTGCTCGTTCCTCCTGAAGCGTGTGCTCGTTCCTCCTGAAGCGTGTGCTGGTTTCCTCCTGAAGCGTGTGCTCGTTCCTCCTGAAGCGTGTGCTCGTTCCTCCTGAAGCGTGTGCTCGTTCCTCCTGAAGCGTGTGCTCGTTCCTCCTGAAGCGTGTGCTGGTTCCTCCTGAAGCGTGTGCTCGTTCCTCCTGAAGCGTGTGCTCGTTCCTCCTGAAGCGTGTGCTGGTTCCTCCTGAAGCGTGTGCTGGTTCCTCCTGAAGCGTGTGCTCGTTCCTCCTGAAGCGTGTGCTGGTTTCCTCCTGAAGCGTGTGCTCGTTCCTCCTGAAGCGTGTGCTGGTTCCTCCTGAAGCGTGTGCTCGTTCCTCCTGAAGCGTGTGCTCGTTCCTCCAGAAGCGTGTGTTCGTTTCCTCCTGAAGCGTGTGCTCGTTCCTCCTGAAGCGTGTGCTCGTTCCTCCTGAAGCGTGTGCTCGTGTCCTCCTGAAGCGTGTGCTCGTTCCTCCTGAAGCGTGTGCTCGTGTCCTCCTGAAGCGTGTGCTGGTTCCTCCTGAAGCGTGTGCTCGTTCCTCCTGAAGCGTGTGCTCGTTCCTCCTGAAGCGTGTGCTGGTTCCTCCTGAAGCGTGTGCTCGTTCCTCCTGAAGCGTGTGCTCGTTCCTCCTGAAGCGTGTGCTCGTTCCCCCTGAAGCGTGTGCTGGTTCCTCCTGAAGCGTGTGCTGGTTTCCTCCTGAAGCGTGTGCTCGTTCCTCCTGAAGCGTGTGCTCGTGTCCTCCTGAAGCGTATGCTCGTTCCTCCTGAAGCGTGTGCTGGTTCCTCCTGAAGCGTGTGCTGGTTCCTCCTGAAGCGTGTGCTCGTTCCTCCTGAAGCGTGTGCTCGTTCCTCCTGAAGCGTGTGCTCGTTCCTCCTGAAGCGTGTGCTCGTTCCTCCTGAAGCGTGTGCTGGTGTCCTCCTGAAGCGTGTGCTGGTTTCCTCCTGAAGCGTGTGCTCGTTCCTCCTGAAGCGTGTGCTCGTTCCTCCTGAAGCGTGTGCTCGTTCCTCCTGAAGCGTGTGCGCGTTCCTCCTGAAGCGTGTGCTCGTTCCTCCTGAAGCGTGTGCTCGTTCCTCCTGAAGCGTGTGCTCGTTCCTCCTGAAGCGTGTGCTCGTTCCTCCTGAAGCGTGTGCTGGTTCCTCCTGAAGCGTGTGCTCGTGTCCTCCTGAAGCGTGTGCTCGTTCCTCCTGAAGCGTGTGCTGGTTTCCTCCTGAAGCGTGTGCTGGTTTCCTCCTGAAGCGTGTGCTCGTTCCTCCTGAAGCGTGTGCTCGTTCCTCCTGAAGCGTGTGCTCGTTCCTCCTGAAGCGTGTGCTCGTTCCTCCTGAAGCGTGTGCTGGTTTCCTCCTGAAGCGTGTGCTCGTTCCTCCTGAAGCGTGTGCTCGTTCCTCCTGAAGCGTGTGCTCGTTCCTCCTGAAGCGTGTGCTCGTTCCTCCTGAAGCGTGTGCTCGTTCCTCCTGAAGCGTGTGCTGGTTCCTCCTGAAGCGTGTGCTCGTTCCTCCTGAAGCGTGTGCTGGTTCCTCCTGAAGCGTGTGCTGGTTCCTCCTGAAGCGTGTGCTGGTTTCCTCCTGAAGCGTGTGCTGGTTTCCTCCTGAAGCGTGTGCTCGTTCCTCCTGAAGCGTGTGCTCGTTCCTCCTGAAGCGTGTGCTCGTGCTCGTTGTGCAACACGGCTCTTCCCGTGTTGTGGATGTGGTTCATGAAAGACATTCCCCGAGGCGGGACGTCCGGAAGACAAACATGCGGCCGGCGGGGGGGGGGGGGGCGGGGGGGGGGCGGGGGCGTGTGGCGAGGACAAACAGGGGAGAGTTTCACGGCGAGGTTAAAAACTGAGTACTCGAGTAAAAGTACAGAGACGACTGATCAAAGAGACTGAGCGTTTGTTTGGCCTCACGTTAGCGCCCCCTGTGGGACTCAGGCAGTAATGAAAGAGTTAACTCAGGTCAAAGGTCGTCGGAGCAGCTTCGACTCGAGGAGTCAAATCAAAGCCAAATGTTCAGTCACACGTTTCCTGTTTGTGACATGGATGTGTTTTTAAACATGCTTCTGTCACGGGATAAACGTGTTTATATTGTTTATGAAACCAGATAAACTAATATAGTCGTAGAAAAAACAAACCGGAGCTGAAACAGAACATGTGGACGGTCTGGACCAAACCGACTTCATCAGGGAAGTCATGTGACACAAGTCACGTGACCTATAGATTAGAGCTGTACACGTGTCATACGTGTCAATAACGGACTTTTCTGCACACGGTGTTTCCTCGGATCCATAATGCAGAGCAGACGAGTTTGGCCATAAACGTTTAAGCCATGATGTTTTATTAAAGGGTTACTGTCGAGTTTATCGTAAAGCTTCAGAGTCGAAAATATCGTTCATCCCGGGGGCCACAGGGGCCACAGGGGCCACGGGGCCACGGGGGCCACAGGGGCCACAGGGGGGGCCACAGGGTCCACAGGGGCCACAGAGGCCACAGGGGCCACAGGGGGCCACAGGGGCCACAGGGGGCCACGGGGGCCACGGGGGCCACAGGGGCCACGGGGGCCACAGGGGCCACATGTGTGGTTTAGGGATGCAGTTACTGAAGGAAAACAGATTGTTCAGACAAAGAGCTTTAAACATGTTGGAGTTAAAGGCCGGGGGTGGTGGGAGCGCCCCCTGCTGGTTCACGTTTCTCTCTACTCTATTTATGCCATATTTAAGGTCATGTGTTGTAGGACTGGATACTCGAGTAAGTTTATATGGTCTTTCCTGTGTGGCTCTGTGTTTTTGAACAATAATGTTCATTATCCAGAAGGATCTCCGTTTGTTCCAGAGCGTCTCGATATTCGATAAACGCCACCTTTAAAACAGCGGTTACCGGAAACCCGCCCGTCCTGGTTTAACTGCGGCGAACGCCTTCAGGTCAGAGCCGAGGAAATGAAGCGCCGGAAACTATGAATAATGTAAACCCACTCATCTATCAGAAACTCTCGGAGCTGCGTCGAACCTGCAGCCCTGAGAGGATCTTCAGGAAACTCTGAGATCCATCCAGGAAGTGACTCCAGCATGTGGGTGTGGCTCCTGGACTTTCTCACGCTCATTCATTCACACGTGTGGTATCCACGTGTAGCAGGAAAGGCTCTGTTTCCATTTTGACTCAGAAAAATATCAGGAATTTAGTTTTGAATGAGTTTGATTCAGAAACGTCTCTGATCTACTGAAAGTTTCCCGTTTAAATCTCCGTGGAATATTTCCCGCGTTAATGCGAGGCTTTAAGGATGAGCGGCTCCCACCTCAAACCAAAACATAAACATGTACAACAGTAATTACGTCCTAAGCCTCGCGTTAATCCCAACATGTCTCCTGTACTTCCCGGGACGCGGCGCCGCCTGTGTGTTCGGCGAGAAACGGCGAGAAACGGCGAGAAACGGCGAGAAAACGGCGTGGAAACGGCGTGGGAAAGTGCGTCTCCTCCGACAGCTCAATGAGGACAAAGACAAAAGGACCGCTCGGAAACGGCGGCCATGTTTATGTATGAGACGCCGAGGCCCGAGGGCCAAGAGCCTCAGAAAGGTCCGGAATCCACCGCTGCCCCGGGAGCGAGAGCACGGCAGGAGGAATTCAGGAGGAGGAGGAGGAGGAGGGGGAGGAGGAGGAGGAGGGGGAGGAGGAGGAGGAGGAGGGGGAGGAGGAGAAGGAGGAGAGGGGGAGGAGGAGGAGGAGAGGGAGGAGGAGGAGAAGGAGGAGGACTTCATCTGATGGACCGGAAATAAAACATCTACTACAACCCCTGAACCCAGCACCTTTTCTCCAGATCAGCTTTACCCAAATCTAGAAGCTTATGGGCCAGAGTAACGATTCATTTGAAAGCTAAGACCAGCAGAACTGATCTAGAGGGTCTTGTCCTTTGTTGCTGTGGGGTTTCAGTCTGGGCTTCAGGAGGAACCTGGGTTCATAGAAACGGATCCACGAGAGGACGAGAGCAAAGCAGAGGTTAGAGCTCGTGCTTCACAGCGAGAAGGTCCCGGGTTCGATTCCCACCTGGGCCTGGACTGTGGGGTTTGCATGTTCTCCCCGTGTCTGTGTAGGTTTCCTTTGGGTGCTCCGGTTTCCCCTACCACTGAAAACATGTACAATAGGCCGGGATGCATGGTGGTGTCAGAGCACACAACCAACTCACCGGAGATCTGTTGCTGAGATAAATGTTTCCAGGTTTTCAGCAAATGACTCGACTGCTGTGGTTTTATTAAGTCATTTGTGCTCTGTCCCTGTGCTAAACGTCTCTCCCCGTGTCTCCTGCAGGAGGAGATGAACCGGGGGAAGCCGAACTGGGAGCACCTGAGCGAGGACCTGCACGTCCTCATCACGGTGGAGGACACGCACAACCGGGCCAAGGTCAAGCTGCAGCGGGCCATCACCGAGGTCAAGAAGCTGCTGGTCCCCGCCGTGAGTTTCTGTTTCTGTAAAGACCTCCTGGTACGTTGGAGAGCTCCCGTATGAGGAACACGGCGCCGTCTGCTGGACAGAGGCGTGCGCTGCAGGGTCAGGGGTTTCGTATTAAAGCAGATGGAGAGGATGAGGCGCTGCGTTTTACTGCAGAATATTATCGTGTCATGGCCGACTCACAAACACCAGGAAGGAGGGGCTTGAGCTGTGTGTGGGCGGCACGGTGGCGCGGTGGTTAGCGCTCGGTCCCGGGTTGGATTCCTGGGGCCGTTCAGTGGAGCTCATGTTCTCCTCGTGTCTGCGGAGGTTCCCTCTACCACTAAAACATGTACAATAGGCCAGAATGAAGGACTTATTTGTTTCGATGTAATCTAGACCTTATGATTTATATCTCATGTAAATGTGACAGATGTGGAGTCTGCGCTTCAGCCGACTCCACATCTGGATGGATTTAGAAAGACATGAACATGAGTGACGATGCACATGGGGGACGATGGATGGAAATGAGTCTAAGCTACAATCCGGTGTGGTTCGTTTACATGCATGAGACCCATGTATGTTCATTAGCATGCACCGTCCCGCCCAAATAAACCAAAACATAAACAAATAAAATCCTCCAGCCAGATGTTTCTGACCACCAGCCTGGCTCCACATCTGGAGACGGGTCTCGTCGAGGGGCGGGTCAAACACACACACGCACACACACACACACACACACACACACACACACACACACACACACACACACAACTGCGGCTGCACATCTGTGCCGACAGACCACCATGTTTTTCTTCATTTTTTCGATGTTTTTCTTCATTTTTTCGATGTTTTTCTTCATTTTTCGATGTTTTTCTTCATTTTTTCGATGTTTTTCTTCATTTTTTCTCATGTTTTTCCTCATTTTTTCCCATGTTTTTCTTCATTTTTTCTCATGTTTTTCTTAATTTTTTCCCATGTTTTTCTTCATTTTTTCTTCATTTTTACTCATGTTTTTCTTCATTTTTTCCCATGTTTTTCCTCATTTTTTCCCATGTTTTTCTTCATTTTTTCACATGTTTTTCTTCATTTTTTCTCATGTTTTTCTTCATTTTTTCTCATGTTTTTCTTCATTTTTTCTCATGTTTTTCTTCATTTTTTCTCATGTTTTTCTTCATTTTTTCTCATGTTTTTCTTCATTTTTTCTCATGTTTTTCTTCATTTTTTCTCATGTTTTTCTTCATTTTTTCTTCATTTTTTCTCATGTTTTTCTTCATTTTTTCCCATGTTTTTCTTCATTTTTTCCCATGTTTTTCTTCATTTTTTCCCATGTTTTTCTTCATTTTTTCCCATGTTTTTCTTCATTTTTTCCCATGTTTTTCTTCATTTTTTCTCATGTTTTTCTTCATTTTTTCTTCATTTTTACTCATGTTTTTCTTCATTTTTTCCCATGTTTTTCCTCATTTTTTCTCATGTTTTACTTCATTTTTTCCCATGTTTTTCCTCATTTTTTCCCATGTTTCTCTTCATTTTTTCCCATGTTTTTCCTCATTTCTCCCTCACACTCCTGGGCCCTGGAGCTGAAGTCCAGGTTGTGAATGTGCGGACCTCCCGCCCGCGGGAGCAGGAGGTCCTGGGGTTTTCGGTGGAGGATATTCCGGTGTAGTATCAGAGTGTTGATGTCCGTGGAGCGTTGGCATGCCCGGCCCGTCGCTGCAGCTTCAGAGGAGGTGGTCCCGGCGCTTTTGTCCCCCGCTTTAGGGTAATTAGTCGCGGGGCATAAAGCTTCTCCATGGTGACGCGGCTCTGAAAGGGCCCGAGGATGAATGCCCGGTCTGTTCTCGTCCTCCTCGCGCTCTCTCTCCTCCGCTACAGTTTTCTGAGCGTTTTGTTCCGTCCCCGTCGCGAGGTCTAACGGGGCGTTCTTCAATGGGACATTTCTCACATTCTGCACAGCCTCCCCCCCCCCTGTCTCCCCCTGAAGTCCCTCTGAAGCCGGGTTTAAACCTCAGAAAACACGACACAGGCATCGCTTTGTCAACACTGATGTCACCGCGGCGCCGCGTCCAACTCTGACAGAGTTCAGCGTCAGTTTAGTCGCCGGGAAACGGGTTCAGGACGACCCGGGTTCGAGGCGCTGCAGGTGAACGAGGAGGACGAGGTGTTCGGGACCGTTACTGTAGATTAATGTAACGTCCAACATTTACTCAAAGGTATTTGGATCTCGTTTAGTTCATGAATAATCTAGTTATTTGTGAAAAAGGATCAGATCAGTAAAAATCCTTGTGTGAAAAACTTCCAGATGTGGTTGAACGATCATCAACGTTCAAATAGGAACAGGTGTAAATAAATAGAATCATTCGATCATCAGAGTGGATTTTAGGATCAGAAAATGCACAATATTGGAAAGGCAAGTTTATTTGTAGAGCACAATTCATACACAAGGCAATTCAAAATGCTTCACAGTTGCATAAAATTACAAGAAAACAGATCAAATCATTAAAACATCAACATAAAGTGAATCAATGACAGTAAAAGGCCAGAGTGCAGATAAAATACTTTCAGTTTTCATCTGCTCGGGTAAAAAGAGCTGTTTTCAGCCTGGATTTGAACATTGTCAGAGTTGAGGCCTGTCTCACATCCTCATGAAGACTGTTCCAGATTTTAGCTTTAGCCTCAGCGTGTTTAGTCCTGACTCTGGGAACCACCAGGAGACCCCTCCCTGAAGTTCTCAGGGCCCGAGATGGTTCATACGGCTCTAACATGTCAGAGATGGACTTTGGTGCTAAACCATGAAAAGACTTGTACACAAGCAGAGCTGTTTTAAATTCTATTCTCTGAGTGACAGGAAGCCAGTGCAGGGACCGGAGCACTGGACTAATGTGGTGGTATTTCCTGGTTCTTGTCAGGACTCGAGCAGCAGCGTTCTGGATGTTCTGCAGCTCTAACAGCTCGTTTAGAAAGGCCAGTGAGCAGCCGTTACAGTCGTCTAACCTGCTGGAGACAAACGCATGGATGAGTGTCTCTAAGTCTGGGTTTGACACTATTCCTCTGATCTTAATGTTTTTCAGATGATAAAAAGCTTTGTCTGACCAGAGTACTGAATACTTTGAATACTTTTAGATACTTTCACACTGAATGTCATTATATTTATATAAATATAAAGGACTACTGTTCGGACCCGGCTCTTATCACGAGAGAACAGATATTTGGAGATAGAAGATGAGGCGTTTATTGCTGTTGTTCCGAGTTACAAAGAAATAAAACCAGCTGGAGAAGAAGAAGTGAAGTCCAGACTCCTCTGACAGTTCCTTATATCCTGGTGTTGCTCCTCTGTGCAGAGCGACTGCATCAGTGACTCAGATGTTTGTTCTTCATCTGCACTTCACGCTGTGTTCAGATTCTGGTGTTGACCGTTGTCATTAACCTCACTGAGGTTCTTCATGTCCTGTAGAGCAGAGCCTGAGTCAGAAGGTTGTTCAGATTTCCTTACACTACGATTGTTATAAAGTCACTCACCTTTAATCAGGAGCTCTTTACTGTCGGCCAATGGAGCGGCAGATACAGCATCATGTGACACATGTTTGTTTGAACTGTGGACGTTTTAAATCTTTATTTTATTTTTAGGAAAAACAGGTCAATATTAAAAGTTCTTTCTAAATAATGTCATGAATGTGGAGCTGAAATGTCATGACTGATACTGGGAGGATTCCCTTGATATTTGTAAAGTAACTGTAACTAAATACTCTCAAATGAAAGAGTAATGCAGTTACTCTAAATGAGTATTCTAAATACATGTATTTAGTTACTCCCCAACACTGACTCTGGTTCAGTTGTTTTTCTGAAATAACTTTTTGTTCATGTTTCCGTTTAGATTTGTATCACTGCTGTTGTTTCTCAGAACGAAACCTCTCGCTTCATGTTTTCAGCAGCAGAACAAACTCGATCCTCAGTGAAGGACGTGATTATAGTTTCTTTATTCAGTTATTTTGATACAAGCCGTTCATCTCGAGGGACAGAAGAGCTCATAGTATGACTCTTTATATGCTGCCCCTACAGGCCAACGCTGAAACTGCACCTCAGCGGTGTTCACCTGCTGTAACGCGAGTCTGTGGATACTCACCTGGAGATGTTGGAGTCACTTCCTGGATGAATCTCCAAACGTCAGAGAATAAACACTTTGCCAGAGTCTCCGCTCGGCCTCCTGCTGCTCCTTGTGCCGCTGTCGGACGGTGATGGAGATACAGCCGGGGTTTGGACTGTTTGAACATGCTCCCACGTTTCTATGGTTAAAGCCGCAGGAGAAGAAACCACTTTCCCCCGGGTCAGAGGTCGAGGGAGATACAGAAACGTCTGAACTTCTGCAGCAAAGAGAAGAACCGTAGTTTGGATTCTTTCCACCGCGTTTTAATCCAGACGCTGCAGACGTGAGATGAGGTTCTGATTTGTGGATAATCAATAATGAACGAGGAAGTGTTCGTTGTGTCCAGACTCTCTGACATATTTGACAAACCGATTCTTCACAGAGACGAGTTTATGGGTCAGTTTCTCAGAAATACTGGAGAACCTGCAAGAGGCTCAGTGTCTTTCCCGTAAACGTCTGAGTTCATTCACTAAAGGAGGACGAAGCGAATTTAGTTCCAGTACTGAAAAAAAAGAAAAAAGAAAATCAGGTTTAGCAGCTTTAACTCTGGAGCCGGAGATTTATCCAGGAAGTGACTCCAACATTTTACAACTGGTTAGAAAAGAACTCTTTTTTGAAATTGTAAAAAAAAAACATGTCTGTGTGTCTTCCTGGTCTTTCTCACGATGATTCATTCATGTCATGTACATGTTTGGTATCCACGTGTTGCAGGAAAGGCGTTTATAAGTTAACATAAGTTGTTTTTGGAAAAGCTCTACAATTATGTTCAGCCCTCGTCCTCCGCTGCGTCGCTAGTTTTTCATGATTTCATCCGTTCTGAATGATCTACATGCTTAAAGGAAAATGGATGAATCTTTCGCCTTTGTGGAATCGAAAAGATTTGGATTTGACTCTCGCTGTCCCTGAACCCCTGACACACTTTGTGAACGTAAAAGCTCAGAGTTCCTCCGCTCCCTCTTCAGTCTGTATTAATATTGTATTATTATATTATTGTATTATCATATTATTGTATTATTGTTTTATTGTATCCTTGTCTGACGTTCCTCTCTGTCTCAGGCCGAGGGTGAGGACAACCTGAAGAAGATGCAGCTGATGGAACTGGCCATTCTCAACGGCACCTACAGAGACGCCAACCTCAAGACGCGTAAGACAATTTTTATCTGTGGTAAAAGAACGGCTCCTCGAACAAACGGCTCCTCAAACAAACGGCTCCTCGAACAAACGGCTCCTCAAACAAACGGCTCCTCGAACAAACGGCTCCTCGAACAAACGGCTCCTCGAACAAACGGCTCCTCGAACAAACGGCTCCTCAAACAAACGGCTCCTCGAACAAAGCCTCAATAATCATCAGGTGAACAGAGGAGCTGTAGAAGATCCAGGATGGGGATCCATAACCCGTTCTACTGGACCGATCCAGAACCGTCTCCTTCAGCATCGATGTGAAGTGATGGTGACGTTTTGCTTTGGGAGGAGCTTTACAATGACCCGCCCACAACTTCCTGTTTGTTCTCCTATTTCACATGTTTTATGTTGCAGACTTGAGCGTAGAATCTGCAAACACCTGCAGCGTCTCGTCCTGACTAAATAATCAGCAGAATCAAAATGGCGGCTTTTCTAGTTAAATAGACGACGATGCAAACGGAGCGGACGCTATAGTTCTGGACGGAGACCTCGCTTTAGGCCGAGTCTGAGCCTCCATATTGTCAGACAGTGCTCTCCTCGTCGCACCTCTGCTTCCCCGTGAGGCGTCCTCTTCCTGTGGGCGTGGCTCTGTTTCCCCGTGAGGCGTCCTCTTCCTGTGGGCGTGGCTCTGTTTCCCCGTGAGGCGTCCTCTCCCTGTGGGCGTGGCTCTGTTTCCCCGCCCTCTCCCTGTGGGCGTGGCTCTGTTTCCCCGTCCTCTCCCTGTGGGCGTGGCTCTGTTTCCCCGCCCTCTCCCTGTGGGCGTGCCTCTGTTTCCCCGCCCTCTCCCTGTGGGCGTGCCTCTGTTTCCCCGCCCTCTCCCTGTGGGCGTGCCTCTGTTTCCCCGTCCTCTCCCTGTGGGCGTGGCTCTGTTTCCCCGCCCTCTCCCTGTGGGCGTGGCTCTGTTTCCCCGTCCTCTCCCTGTGGCCGTGGCTCTGTTTCCCCGCCCTCTCTCTGTGGGCGTGGCTCTGAAGGCCCCGCCACAATGCGCCTCAGTCCCGTCTCATCTGTGCGGCGATTGTCCCCGACACTCGCGCTCTGTCCTTTGTACAAATGTGTCCACAGCTCCGGCCTTTATTTATCTGCTGGAGGCGCAGGCGGAGACGCGCCTCGCGGAGACGCGCCTCGCGGAGCCAAACCACAGATACATTCACTCACGTTCTGTCTCGCTGAGGCGCACAGCTGCTGCAGACGCTCAGATTTAGTTTCCTTTATTCATTATTGTTTAGTCTGAAGCTCCCGTGTTCACATGGATGAGGCGTGTCTTCATCAGGGCAGAGGGTTTATGAATGAACACAGGAGTGTGAAGTGAGTCCCAGAGGAATAAACATTCATTTGTTTCTGATAATTTACAACGTTTCCTTGTTGTCGACGATTCTCTAGACTCTGCCTTTGACTGAACCATATTTTAAATCCTTTTGCCTGATTTCGTCCACGTTTGGGAACCTCCGCTCTATATTCCAGCCCTCGTCTCTGCAGCGCTGACGGTGGCCCCCTGGTGCCCCCCTGCAGCGCTCCCCCCCTGCAGCGCCCCCCTGAGGCGGCTTGTGTCATGTAAATATCCCTCTGTGGTGTTTTAACTCCTCTGGTTTGTTTGTGTTTCAGCGACGGCGGGGTTCCCCCTGGGCCCGCCCCAGGGCCAGCGGCTCATCCAAGGCCCCGCCCCCGTGCTGCCCCAGCTCAGAAATCCCGCCCCCGTCACCACGCCCATCATGCCCCTGATTCGTCAGATCCAGAGCTCCGCCCTGGTCCCGGGAGGCAACCCCCACGCGGCGCTGATGCAGCAGGGGCCGGAGTCCGGGATCATCTACGCCCCCTACGACTACCCCTACACCCTGACCCCCAGCATCCTGGAGTACCCCATCGACTCCAGCGGCGTCTTAGGTACGCACTGAGTACCGGCCGCGGGGGCGTGACGAGCACTGCGGTGTCTGAGGGGCTGGACACACGCCGGGGCGGCGGAAACACCGTTAGAGCGAGAACGAGCTTTAGTTAAAGCGGGAAATACGGGTCGAGCAGAAAAGACACTTCCTGTTCATCACGGCGGAGGGTTTAGCTGTGAAGCTAACGGCTAACGCTAACGCCGGTCTTTAGTGTGTTTGTAGCTGTGAAGCTAACGGCTAACGCTAATGCTACGGCCGGTCTTTAGTGTGTTTGTAGCTGTGAAGCTAACGGCTAACGCTAACACTACGGCCGGTCTTTAGTGTGTTTGTCCAGCAGCACATGAAGAATATGATTAGGCTAAAACATGACATTTCTCCCATTCAGCTTTACCCAAATTTAAAACCTTCTTGCAAAAGAGGCAAAATAGTGAGGATAAAAGCACGACAAAAACATAACAAAATTGTGACAAAAAAGCTAAAATCTTAGATCAGGTCTTAGCTTTCAAATCAGGCGATACACTGGCATTTAGGTTTGGGTAAAGCTGAACTGGAGAAAATGCACTCGGTTAAGGCGAGCAATTGGCCGAAAAACAAGTTACTTTAATTAGAATGGACCACACAGGGCAATTTGGCGTTTGAAAGTTTGAAATCGCTTTCTGTTCCAAAATTATGTCAGAAACAAGAGATGGCGCCCTGCCTGTGTCGCCTATGCCTACACGGCCACCACCACGGTCTGGGTTAATACTCAATTCTGATTGCATTATAACTGTAGTCCGGCAACAGTTAAATCCTGTTGTATATCACTCCACTGCAGCCGTTTCCATAGTGACGACAAACATTTGAGTTGGAACTAGTTTCCGGAACTCTTGCCCCGGGACACAAACGGACCACAGTTTCAGTTTGTGTGAGCATGGTATAAGAGGAGCCGTTTCAATGCACGGCTCCTCGTTGTTTAATCTGATTTAGATATTGTTCATCGCTAGTTTAAGCCAGTGTTCAGGATCGCTATGTTGCTAACGTCCTTTCAGCTGTAAATAACAGCCTTCCCTCTAGAGTCTAGAGTCATTTATAATTATTCGGGGCCCGTGATGTCCCGGACTTTAGGAATAGCTGCACTATAACAATTCCCCCCAAAAGTATCATATCGATTCAAAAACACGTTATCGCCCGCGTTGCCGTCGCTCGCGTCTTTGCGCCGCCATTTTGTCGACTGAAAAGTGTCTCCGCGGGCTCTCGGTCGCCCATGTCCAGCTCCTCAGGACCTTTTGTTTCTCTCCTTCACTAATCGATGCTCATGTTTGGCCTAACAGTCCACTCTCCGTTTGTTGTTGCAGGTATGGCTTTCCCCACCAAAGGCTGACGCTAAAGCCGAGGCTAAGGCCGAGGCTAAAGCTACGGCTAAAGCTACGGCTACGGCGCGCGCACACGGACTGCCTTCTGTTTACTGCCCTGAGAGACTCGAACCACTCCCTGTTTTAGCGTCTCGTTTCCGCACAGTTTTGTACTAGCAGAACCTTTTTATTTTAGAGTTTTGTGTGACCTGTGACCGCTACATCATCGCTAACGTGACTAGCCTCTCCCCGCTTCCCGTTCTAACGCCGTTGTAGTGGAGTCTTACATTAATACTTGTGGTAATTGTTACTCGTAGAGGAGCTAAACGTAGAGTGCCTTCGCTAAAGCTACAGCTAAACTAGTGACGCGTAGTGTGTGTTGTTTTATCGACAGACGAGGACCACAGATTTATGAGATTTGTTTTTTTATATAAATCTATTTTTATTTGACGTATTCTTGACATGATTCCTGGGAAAAGTTCTGGATGTAAACTTGGGAACACTTTCGGCGCAAGCTCCACCGTCGGGAGGAAGGAGACGAGTTGGCGACATAGCAGCGCGGCTAACGGCTAACGGCTAACAGACGCTGCAGATGCAAACGTGGATTTTCCTCCTTCACATCGAAGCGTTAAATCAGCCAAACTCTCTTTACGACGTTTATCCAGGAAGTGACTCCAACACGTCGCTCCCTGGTCTTTCCCACGCTTATTCATTCACCAATACTGTTTGGTATCCACGTGTAGCACGAAAGGCTGAGATGACGTTGTAATCTCCACTTTACAGGCTCCCAGTCAACTACATTTGGAAGATTTTTACTGAAGGATTTTTTTTCAGATCTGATTCCTGGTGGATTTAATGAGCTTTGAACCAAAAAGGGAAGGAAGAAATGTTTACAGTTTTTTTTTCACAAGTACTGTGTATATTTCTCCCGTCAAAGGAAATGACCATATTTGGATTACAGCGTCATCTGTTGGAGTAGCTACATTTTCCAAACCGAACTTTTTAAAGAACATTTTTAAAGAAAAGCTTTTTTTCTAAATTTCAAAATTTTCCAACAAATTTAACATTTTCCCAAATTTGGGGAAAAAATTCTAATAAATCTCAAATGCTTCAAAATGTTCCAAACTTTTCCAAACTGTCTCCCACAAAGGAAATGACCATATTTGGATTACAGCGTCATCTCGGTCACAGCCTTGCGTGCTACACGTGGATACCAAACTGTGAAGCGTGGGAAAGACCAGGGATCCACACAGACATGTTGGAGTCACTTCCTGGATAAACGTCAGAGAATAAACATCGTAAAGAGAGAGTTTGGGCTGATTTTTTACTCTGGCATCAAAACTAACTAATTTATTCAAAAACTAAACAAGATCCACAATCCATTTGAGAAAATCTTTGGAACTAATGTGAATATAAAAACTGGCTCATTATATAGATTTGGTGGCCATTTTTACTCATAAAGTGCCTTAATTGTATATCATTACACACAATGAGAGTAAACTTAAATACCTTTTCTCCTCATATTGATGTCACTGACCTACAGCACAAGTTTCAAATCGACATCTCTACGTTTAATATTTCCCCTATCGCCCTGCAGCGTCTCGCCCTGGCGCCGCCTCGTTCCCAGCTCTGGCCCGTGGAGCTTGCCCCGCCTCGTCTTAAATGGCCCGCTCCCCGTTGTTTCCGGGGTTCCCTCCGGGGGCTTTGGGCTTGTGTTGGTCTCCTCTGTTTCTGAAAATAACCTGTTGTCTCTGCTCTGGCGCTGTTAGCAGGAGCCGTTAGCGCTAAAGTGCGACGTCACGAGAAGAGAACGCACCCGTACCAAAGGGTCACGGACAGAGGTCAGTGTGGGCGAGCGCTCGGTTTGCTTGGACACGTGCATGCAATCAGAATATACAGTTACGATGAAGGTGTGGACGGGAGACGGGCTTCAGACACTTTCATTCTGTCCTGGAGATGTTTAGAGCGAGCTGGGCAACGGAAGTTCATACTCGTTTATACTCCGATACAAACGTTTAAATTCATAAGAGACAGAAGAAGAGTGAGGACCACATCGTCAGGTCAAAACAAATAACCTAAATCCTGCTTCATATTCCAGTTTGGCTGGAGTTTACAGCCTGTAGGCCAGGGCAATGCCTCATTTGAAAGCTAAGACCTACACAACTCACCTGAGCTTCTTCCTTGTTATTCCTATTCCTATCTTCCTATTTTTATTTTTTTTTATTTTGTTATTGAACAGTAATAATTGCGTTACAAACACTTATGCCAGGGGGTTACAAAACAAATATATACAAAACAAATCACACATAATTAACAAGGTAAATAAAAAATTACAAATAACATACAAAAATAACAGCGGTAGCCCTTAAAACAGGTTTGAAGAGGAATGTATTGATTCTTTATACTGTATTATTTCTAGCGAGTAGAGTTTAAAAAGGGGCTTTTTACCAGAACATTTATGAATATGAAATTTTGCCAAAATAATAAAAAAAATTATCACGTAGAATTCTTTTTGTTTAGAGCTACAGGGATTGTAAAAACCAAAAAGCACATGAGAATATGAAAGTGAAAAGTTACAGTTTTCATCGCAGTTACACACACACAAAACGGCCTAAACGTGTTAAAGGGATAGTCTGGGAGCAGGGGCGTGGCACCAAATTCTGGGGCCCTGGGCACAAACTACCTTGGGGGACCCGAGCGAGGCAAGACTAATATTTATCTTTCCTCGCTTAGCGTTATTGCGGCGCCGCCTCATCAAAGCCAGTGCTAAACGCCGGGGTGTGGGCTGAACCATTTGGCACATTTTTAGAGGGGTGTCGGGGCCCTGAGATTCATCCATCATTATCGTTTATGCAAAATTCTGTTTGGCAACCACTGTATTTCAGTTCAATTCTTATATCACTTCTGAGGAAATGTATAAAGTACAATAGAGAACGCTTTTTGAACTTTTGAGGCCCCCTACCCTGCTCTGGGCCCTGGGTCCCCTTTACCCCCCCCCCCCCCAGTCCGACGCCCATGTCTGGGAGTCTAAATGTTTTACACATTTTATAAATTGTGCAAAATCGGTCTTGCATTAAAGTAAGTAATAATTTACATATATATTATTTTTTGTTAAGTCCCTCCTTCCCGGATCTCAGCGGCTAATCAGAGTCTAGTATCCTCCCGCGTCGACCAATGGGACAAGCTTTTCCTGTGAACCAGCCTGTCAGGTCCAATCAGGAGGGAGGGGGAGGAGCTGTCCTCACTTTGCAAACTTACAGACTATCACTTTAACAAAAACAAGGATGAAGCTGATTTGTGTAGGTCTTAGCTTTCAAATGAGGTCTATAGGCTGTGAGCTCCAGTCGATTTGGGTAAAAGATCGTCGGAAGGAGAAAATCGGGACTAATTACCAGGCGAGATTCAGACCAGGCCCCTATTGTACGTGTTTTTAGTGGCACTTGAGTTTAATTCGATTTATTTATGTAATTATATTTAAGGTTGGGGTCAAGGACAAAGCACAGACTGAGTTTAAACAGTGTTTTTAGTCTTTTCTTTGACTTTGTATTAAGTTTTAAGGCGTCGACCGCCGGGCTGGGGCGGATTTCTGTTTTTCGAAACCAGATCCAGAAAACAGAAGAATAATGTGTGGAAGATCTGCACCTTCACAACATGGGGTTCATCTCCAACGTCAAGAAATGGGTGAAACATTCGAATAATTTGGGGAAACATTTGGAAAATATTTGTAATAAAAATGAGGGAAACAAATTGGGAACCGAAAAAAATTGGGGCAAAAATTTGGCACATTTTATTGAAATAAAGAAGGAAAAAATAATAAAAATTGGTGAAAACAATTTGGATTAAAAAATAATAATAAACAGGGGAAAAATAAATTAAAAATGGGCAAATCTCTGGACCAACAGCATCAAAACTTGAAGTTGATGGGGTTTTTTTCGGTTCCTGCTTTCAATACTTACCAGACTGGTATTGTTTAATGTTACCTGTGCCCTTTCATCGAGCGACGTCTCTGCAGATTTGAGTCTCGTCTTAGCCTCGTCTTAGCCTCGTCTTAGCCACTCTGACTCTGAGCAGTGTGGGCTCTTCTTCCCAGCTCTGGCTCGAAGCACTTTCTCACATGTTCCCGTGTTTAAAGCCCGTCTCTGCTCGGTTTATTTAAAGCATGATGTGTCTATTATCAATGTGAAAGGAGGCGGGGCCGCACCACTGTATCCCCGCCCCCCCCTCGGCCCCGCCCACGCGCCGCGCCTCGAAACCCTCGACACTTTTGTTAATGTTAATTTTCTCTGGTTTTTACTACCTTTTAACCTGCACGCGCTGTGGGTTTAAGCTCAGACCATTCCATAGAGGTTTTATTGTAATTATATTTGACACAAATGAATTAATTATTATTAAAAATCCCGGTAATGTGCCACGTGACGGCGGCGGCTCGCGGGCGCTCACGCAGCACTTAAAACGACCGCGGTTCATCGGTTTGGAAAAGGAGCTCCCGGCTGGATTCGTTTGGGTTTGAAACGTGTTTTAAACGTGTTTTAAACGTGTTTTAAACGTGTTTTAGGCGTTAATCGTCGGCAGTAAAACCGTCTCGTCCTCGTTCCATCTGCTTTTACATGAACTGTACTTTACATACTGTTGTGGAGCGGAGGGAGCTGCGCAGGAGGAAGAACTGACCAGTGCAGGACACCACGCTCCGAAACAGGGACAAACCCAGGAGCCAGGAGGCAGTTTCCCCCGACCTCCAGAAACATGCGGCTCAGGACTAACGCCTGAATGACAAATAAAGCACTTACTCACTTCCTATAACCAGCGCGAGTGACCAGAGGACGGTCTGTTTGTTCCTGGGATGAATCTGGATTTTTAAACGAACTTAACCTCAAATCCAGACAAACTGTACAAATGAGTTTCCAATAGTGTTGCCTACACATCCTGGTCATCATTTTTTTTCAATTTAGTGCAAATAAGTAAATAGACGTCAGTATGGCGCCTCTACAGGTGAAATGTCTGTACTGCATTTGATTTTTGAACGTGGCGCCGCTGTTGGAGTAGGCGTGACGTCTGATGTCACTTCCCCTGCAGCACAAACACTCCCACAGAAGGCCCTGGCCCCGCCCCCGGCAGTGAGGGCGGGGCGGGGGAGGGGCTGTTTACCTGTCAGGTGACTCGATACCGTGTAAACTGCGCCTTAGTTTGGTGTGAAGAATAATCTAAACGAATGTGTGAGCTCTTCACACACACGTACCTGTAAATGTGACGAAGTGAGGCCACAGATCAAACCTTTGTTTTTATATTTCCGTTCAAACCTCCGGCACTGAAGTCCTTTAAGCTCTTTATCTTAGTGCAATAATCCAGCCCTTTTCCAAACCGGTGACACGCCGTCAACGCCCCGCGAGCCGCCGCTGCCGCCGCCCGTCTTCCCCAAACTACTTTAACCTGTGGGCGGCGTGTTGAAACTACTGAGACTGTGCGACACTATTTATATAAAGTCTGTTTCTCCTGTCGGCGAGTGGTGCTGATGTGTATATAGGGATTTTCAAATGCTTTTATGAAGAATATCGCTTTGGAAGATACTTGTAGATGTTTTTTTTTTATTAGTTTTTAGTTTGTACATTTTGTGTTTTTTGTGCTTTTTATAGAAATGTTTATTCAAATGTTTTAGCCACTGTTTTATTTTTGTTTCTCCGAAGCCGCGATGATATTTAAGATTTTGAAGTGGCCTTTTTCTCCTCGATGTCACGGGCCGCTCCGGTGTTTTTATGCATTTATGGTTTTTAGCCTTAGCTCCGATATCTATAAGAAATATATCTATCTATGTGTGTGAGCGACTTGTGGAGGATGGAAGAGGAAACACTAAAGGCAATAAAGATGATTATTCAAACGAGTCCTTTTTGGAACAAATTCTTTTTGTTTTTGAACCACCTGTTTTTCGTAACACCTCCATCGCTGTCTCTCCTGCCCAACGCGGCGCTAATGCTGTCCGATAATCGGACCATAATCCAGTTTGAGTTTTTACTTTTGTGTGTCGCGTTTACCGGAGGAACCGGTACCGGAAAAACCATTCACCGGCCGATCGTGTCATAATGATTACGTCATCGGTTTTTGTGCAGTTTTCTCTAAACTGTTGGATGACCTGTTATTTTGAGGTTTTTCATCAACTTTTGTATCTAACCTCTTAACACCCGCCTTCACCGAGTTCTCCAGTTCAGCTTTACCTCAATCTAAAAGGGTCCTATAGGCCAGAGTAACACCTCATTTGAAAGCTAAGGCCTCATATAAACAGATCTTTTTCCTCGCATTGTTTCCGCATTGTCGTCTCTTTTTTTGTCACTTTACCGTCACTTTTTTCCATTTTCATCACTTTTCCCCCCTTTTTTCATCTTCTTTTTTTCCCCATTTTTTTTCACTTTTCCATCACTTTTTTCCTTTTTTTTCATATTTTATTTTTCTTCACTTTTTTGTCTCTTTTTTCACTTTTTTCGTAATTTTTTACCTTTTTTACGTCTTCTTTTTTCCATATTTTATCCTTTTTTCATTTTGTCCACATTTTTTGTACTTTTTTTTTCACTTTTCCATCACTTTTTTCCTTTTTTTTTCATATTTTATTTTTCTTCACTTTTTTTCCTACTTTTTTCGTAATTTTCCCCCTTTTTTTCACTTTTTTGTCTCTTTTTTTCAAAAAAAATTTGTTGCATTTTCATCCTCGTTTTCTTCTATTTTGACACTTTTTGAAGCTTCTCCTTGAACTGGAGAAAATGCGCTCGGTTCCTTAGGCTTAGGAGCTTTTCTGTTTTTACTGTTTTTACTGCAGCTCTTCTGCATCTGACGGCGTTTCACGTGAAAGAACCAATAACGTGATGATTCTAACATTATCGGCCGGTGAAGGTTTTTTCGTTATCGGGTCCTGTGCTCCTCCATCGCTGTCTCTTCTGCCTAACGTAGCTCTAAAACCTTTTAATAATCGGATCATAATCAAGTTTGAGTTTTTACTTTTGTGTGTCGCGTTTACGCCCGGACTTACGGTAACGCTCTGGCCAAGGTTTGAGCCGGAGAAAAGTGGCACAAAATGGAACGGAGAAGGAGGACAGTGGGAAATAGTCTTTGATTTGAGACGAGAAGTAAAATAAATGAAGTTAAGAAGATTGTACATTATAATCTGTCTGTGTTTTTGCATTTAAATTTGCACTTTCAATTAGAACTCTCAATCTAAAATAAGACGTGTTCTGCAAAAATACTTATTCCACTGGCAGATTTCAAAATGACACAAAGTAAGATCAAAATCAGTCCTTTTCGCTTTGTTTTTATTGGTTAAGAATTCTCCATTTTATAATCCCGATTCATATTTCCCATAGACTTTTCAAAAAAACTTTTATGAAATGTTGTTAAAGAAGAACTAAGAAACGTATTTACCTTAATCAATCCTTCCCGTAGTCCCTCTGGGGGTAATACACGTATTAATGGGATGATTGGAGGGTCTTTCATCTCAACTTTCCCTGTCTCCGGGTCGGAGTCACCAATACACACTAATGGAATCACGAAGAAGAAGCTAACAGGCTAACGGGCAAAGCTAACTGCGGGCTAGCGCCACTTAAACAGTATTTACAGCCAAGTTTGAGTGAAGAAACTGATCTCCATTGTGTAACTGGATGAACAACATCCCTCTGTCCCTTTGTCTTTTCTGTCAGCGTAGTATTTACTCTCACGGACGATTAATGAGTAAAAAAACACAACATGCTACGACACCTGCAGTGGCACTTATGGCCTCTAGGGGCACGAGTTACTGAGTACTGCTTTAAAGAAGATATTTGTAATACACAAGTTGTAATGATCAGATCACTTTATGTGAGTTGTTTATAACCTACATTATATATCAAGGATATTTAGTGCAGAAAAGCCCAGTGATCTTTGTTAAATGTGTTTCATTAGTTTATTAGTTGATATTATTTATCTTATATTTTCTTGTCATGTTACAGATCAATTAAACCTTGGTCTTAAATTGGAGAAAAGCGAATCATTCACTTTTTTTTTGTACAAACGGTTCCATTTCTTTTTTTGTGCCACTTTTCTCCAGCGTTTCCCCCAAACACACCGTATTTCTCGCCGTAAAGCCTCCTCATTAATCTGCTGTCTCACGTTTCTTGTAGCATGTAGCTGTTAGCGGCGCTCGGAGGCGGCACGAGCTCCCATAGACGTAACACTGAAGCGTTAGCCGCGAGCTAACGGGCCGCTAACGCCCGGGGCGACGCTTCTAAGAGTGGAATAGCTCATTTACGAGAAAAGAAAAACTTTAGATATTAGATTCTTTATCTGACCTACAAACGTTTGTCTGTCGGAGCAGATTAAGTTCGATTTTGTCCAAATCCCAAAGAAAATCCTGTTAAATGTCCAAAAGATTTTAGTACAGTTGCCGTTTTCCGAGAGGTTTTTCTTGGCGTCAGACCCTGATAATGACATTTTATTTAAAGTTAACCTCTGCCATAGTTCAGGCTCATTATGTTTGATGAACTTTGATGAACTCCTGCAGCAACCATTTTTGATTCCAGGTTCTGCTGGGATTGAAAAAATGAAAGAAGAAGTGACTTGGTTTTTTCAGCTCAAATAAATGATCCCCACGTCTATTTTTGCCCTTTTTACCCCTTATTTTTACACACATTTTTGCTCATTTTTATTACTAGTATTTTCCCTATTTTACCCCCATTTTTTATGGTTTTCCTTTTTAATTAATTAATTAATTTTTCCAAATGTTTTTTGCAAGTTTTTCTTAATTTTGCCCCAATTTTTTCTCGTTTACAAAATTTTTCCCCCTAATTTTTTTCCCTCCAAATGATTCCACAAATATTTCAGTATCGGTCGAGGAAAAAGTATCGTAAATCAAGTATCGATAAAGTACTGGTATCGAAAAGCCCTATATGTTACATAAAAATGAAAACAGCATATGTCATTATCAGGGTCTGACGCCATGGAAACGTCTGTGAAAATGGCGACCGCACTGACATTGTTGTTTAACAGGTTTTTCAAAAATGATTTGGACTTTATTTGCTCTAACAGAAATAAAAGTGTAGTAAATTAACCTTGTTACTGACATTTTCCATCTGACGTAGATCTCCTGGTAGCTCCTAACTCTCTCCACTCTCAGCCGGGAGCCCTGGCCGCCATCGCCCGCCGCCGCCGTAGTTCTTAAGTCCATCCTTAAATCACTCGCTGACACTAATCTCTCCGTCTCTCTCTCTCCTTCCTCCTGTTGTTGTTTTCCTTTCCTCGATCCCTCCTTCCTGTGTCTGTCTAACTCTAGCTGCCACGGCCACTAACCCATGACCCCGCCCACCTCTGCCCGCGGGCGCCACTCGCCGCTCACCCTCCTCCTGCAGCCGACGGGAGACCGGCGGCGACCCCACCCACCCACCGCGGAGCCACTAACCGGGAACTAAACGGGACAGAAAAGACATTATCCACGAGACGGGACAAACTCCAGCAGCGACACCGACGGCGTGGAGGCGGAGTTACTTTTTACCAAACACGGCGTCGCTAACGCTGCTTTTTACCGTCAGAAAGTGCCTTCGCCGTGACGACGGAAAAAACAAACTTTGCACAATCGAGATTCACAGTAAAAAAGTGATTTCAGTGCCTTTCGGACTTTAGGGGGCGGGGCTCAGCGAAATCCACCTGTTTTTAAGGCCGGACGCTGCAGGTGGAGCAGGTCGGAAAATTTAAAGTTTAAAAATTTCTAAAAAGTTTGGAAAAGTTTGTTCAAAAAATGTCAAAATTGCTAAAAGATGGTGGAAAAAAAAATATTTTTTTAGGAACATTTTTGGAAAAAAAAAATTATTTTCAAAATTTTCAAAACTTTTCCAAAATTCATCTTTTTTAATTCCAAAATGTTCCTGTTTGTGTTTGGAAAAGTTTTAAACAGTTCGGAACATTTTAAAATGGTTTGAAAAATGTTGTTCAAAAAATGTCAAAACTGCTAAAAGATGGTGGGAAAAAATGTAATTTTTTATGGGAATTTTGGGGAATTTTTTTTTATTTAAATTTTTTTCAAAACTGTTCCAAAATTAATCTTTTTTTAATTTCAAAATGTTCCTGTTTGTGTTTGGAAACGTTTTAAACATTTTGGAAAATTTTACAAAAGTTTGTTCCAAAATAATAAAAAAAAAATTTTACTTTTCCAAAATTTTCCAGACTGTTCCAAAATTGTTTATACTTTTCCAAACCATTTTTTTTTTTTCTGTTTAAAAGATCTTTTAAAACATTTGTCAAAAGTTTGGAACAGTTTGGAAAATGTGCTCCAGCTTTCAGACGGGGGTTTTTCAGCTTAATCGAGACGCTGCAGGTGGACTCAGAGTTTAGCGAGTTTTCTCCGTTTTCTCCGTTTTAACGTCAGAGTAAAAAAACTCTCGCCGTTTATTCTCTGACGTTTGGTCGAGTCGTGCCGTAGTTTTCTCTCCAACAGGGCGGCGCTCCCTGGTCTTTCCCGCACTTGTGCTGCGTTCCGGGCCCTGGGGGGGGGGGGGGGGGGCGCTGTTGCTGTCTTCTGAACTCGGAGCACTCTGATCATCTCCGAGTTTACATGTTGGATTTACCACTTTGACTGACATGTTTGGTATCCACGTGTAGCAGGAAAGGCTGTGACCGAGATGACGCTGTAATCCAAATATGGTCATTTCCTTTGTACTCCAACATTTGCTCTTCTTGAGATTTATTGAGCTTTAAACCCAGAAACAAAGAGAAATGTGAACTTTTTCAGATTTCCACTCGTCCACCTGCAGCGTCTCGCCTTAAAGCTTTTCACCGTGTCCGTTGTTCCCTCGTCCGACACACACACCAGGAAGTGCTTTTCTTACCTCTCGGTCCCGTCACAGAAACGCCGTTAACCGTCCGGGCCAAACGCCTGCTTAAAGCTTAATACCTTCTCTCTGAAGCTAAAGTAAAACTGTGCCTTTAACTTTAAACCGTGTGAACTGCCTTTATATTTATGCAACAGTGACTTCATAACATCACTAATCCGTAACTATGGTAACGTGTCTCTGTCCTCGCCAGGCGTGTGCGACCGGCGCTCCAGGGAAACTAAACCGTCGGTACGGGACGGTTAATGACGCTTTAAAGTCTGTACAGTTTTATGGGATTCACACGGACCCGTTCAGAATCTCAAAGAGGCGCGAAGTTCCCCAAACCTTCAGTGCGCTGGGTAAACAAATGCAAAAATGAGTTTTGATTTTGAGCTCATTCTGACGAGGTTCGGATTCTTTTATCGCCAACGGAACAAGAATATATGTATTTTTTTAACTTTTTGGTCTCATTTCCCTTTATTTATTTGATTCAAAAGTGATATTGAAAATAACTACAACAAAACCACCAAGTATAGTCAAAAACCAGCATTTTCATGAACGTGTACAAATATTAAAAATACAAAATAAGAGTTAATTCCTTTTATTATAAGTGACTTAAAGGAACAGGCCACCGTTTCTCCATACTGAGATGTTCTTACCTGAGCTCAGACGAGTTCATCTGTACCTGTCTGGTCTCCACGTGAGCCTTCAGTCTCGTTTGGAGCTATAGAGGAGAAGAGAGAGGCTAAATGCTAACGGCTAAATGCTAACGGCTAAATGCTAACGGCGTCTGTGCTGTGTTTACGTGACTGAAGGCTCACGTGGAGACCAGACAGGTACAGATGAACTCGTCTAAGCTCAGGTAAGAACATCTCAGTATGGAAAAACTGTGGCCTGTTCCTTTAATGTTGTTCCATTGGCGATATTACCAAACAGTCCAAACCTGCTCAACATAAAAGGCCTTAATTCAAGATAAGAGGCTTCTCATTCAAAACTGTGAAGTTTGTGTGAGGCTTAGTCGTCCAGGAGCGTTGGATTGTCAGAGGAAACATGAACAGACGGAGTTTCTCACGAACATTTGGACATGAGAAAGTTACTGTCGCCACAAAACTGAAACAGTTTAAAAATCACGAGTTCGACCTCGAAAAGTGTCTCAAGTCTCTGAGGAAAGAAACAAACAATATTTATACATGTTTTTGCCTTCATTGCAAATCTAAAGGGCCTGGAGACTAGTTAGAGACTCGAGTTAGGTCATGGAGATGTCTCTGAGACCTGTCGGACACCTCAAAGAGACTCCATTCGACTCTTTGAGATCTCCTTAGTCTCCGACAGGTCTCGGAGACCATGCAGAGACTCTGCTGTGATCGAACCTTTCACCGAGACTACCTGGAGACTCGCCTTATTGCCAGGGGACGTCTCGGAGACATCTCTGTGACCAGCGGCAACTCTAGTCTTTTTTTCGGTTTTGTTTATTTGAGCAATAAACATTTTGCTCAAAGGGAGTGGGCTGAAGCTTATGAGCGCCCACCCCCAAATTCAGTGCAATACAGTCAATATAATTCAATACATGAATACATCTTATACTATAATATTATACATATTATACTTCGAGATCCTGCTACTTCCCAGTTGTCATTACCATCCTCAATATAATTTTAATTTGTGTTTAATTATTATTATATATTAATTTAATTGAGTTATATGTGAAGTATGATGTATCCTTGCATAGTGTGGTGCATTAAAAAGCCAGAGTGTAGAGCGGGCCAGTTGAAGAGAGCAGTAACTCCCCATCAACAAACCCCCACACAGCTGCCCTAACAGCTGATTTGGTAGATGATGTTCCTATGCTGAGTGGTGCATTAAAGGACAAGGTTTAGAGCCCGTTGGGAGGATTCCTCTCAACAGATCCATAACCTGCCAACCCTAATTCTCCATTTGTGAATTTGAGCGATAGAATGACAACCGTTCCGGCAGCAACACTTCCTGATAATAGAGGAAATAATACACATAATCGATCCCACTGATCTTGATCTTCTTCCTTTAGAGCAAACTAAGGCCCACCAAAGACAATAAAGCCCAATATGCAAGGCCCAAAATGGGAGAGAGATACCTATGTTTTCTTTACATGAAAAAACACCACACATAACTGCAGCTGTGTTGTTGCTTTTTAAAATGTGTTTAAACATATTTTAGAATTTTACGACACAGTTCTCGCCCTGGTCTGGCTCTGGCAAGTTCAAAAACCCGATGTGGCTCCTGCATCAGAAACTCTACTCAAGTACAGCCCTGGAGTAGAGTTACTTTACTGACCACGAGAAGTCACAAAGCGCTTCAACAGATTCCGTTTTGTTCGTCCCACTCCGCGGCCCGCGCCCACGTGTTGAGACCCCTGGCATTCCCTCTCCTCCGCGGATGCCACCGGTCCCACACTCGGAGCGCTCGGGTTTACGGACGCCGGCGAACGCAGCGCCACAAATCCCCCCATTGTCCGCTCGACAGAAAGTGCCTTATCTCCGCGGGACAATGGGCTCCTGGTACGGGACACGCCGCGTTTGTCATTCGTCCACATTTAACTTTCAGATTTCCCCCTGGATTTGCAATATTAGCAAAGCAGAACGACGGCGATGCAAATGTGAGGCACGCCGAACAAAAGGAGTTTTCAGTTTCGGGGCGAAAGGAGCAGCTCTGACGCGGGACACGCGGGACACTTTTTATCCAACACTATGGGACAATGTTTCACTAAAACATCAACTTTAATCATTTCTTTTCGTCATAACTGGACAGAGAGCGAGAGTGGACTTTTCACAACAGGGCTCTTCCACCATCGGGTACTCTCAGAGCGCCGCATGTGGAGGTGAAAACAATGGCGGTATTAAACAGCGCGTTTGCCTGTGAGTGACAGATTGTGTTCAATAAATTTCGTTTTTCTCAGTAAATCCGCCTAAAGCTGTTGTGCGGTTGGATGTTCCATTTTGTCGGAACTACAGCTTTAACCTTGTAAACTGAGTAAGTTTTAGGGTGACCAGATGTCCCAGTTTATCCGGGACAGTCCCAGTTTTTAGTCCTTTGTCCCACGTCCCAATAGATATCTCCAAAACCATTGATTTGTCCCAGTTTTACTCGCAATCTGTCCCAGTTGTCCTGGTTTTGGCCAATGTAGTCCCCGAAATAGCAAACTTCACTTGAAAATGTATGTCTTTGGCCCATGGCAATATCAATTACCGAGTGTAAACCAATTCAAAATGTCTATTCAGGATGCGGATTGGTGCATGTCATAATGTGTTGACAGTTTTACTATACATCGCGGGTAAAGACAGTTTAGATTTGGAACCCCTGCGGCCTATTCCCAAATATTGTCCCAGTTTTTTAGTTTGAAAATCTGGTCACCCTAGTAAGTTTTAAGATTAGAATCGACGTCTGCAGATCTAAATGTGTGGATCATGTTTTAAAGTTTAACGTAACTGTGCCGGACACGTCAGGCTCTAAACTCCACCATTTACTTTAAACATAACATAAATTGTTAATCAAATGTTTAATGTCATGACGTGTGTTAGCTGAGTCATGCTTTAGCTAAATCTAAAGCTGAATAAACTAGACAGGACGTCGCCTAAAAGCTCCTGAAACATTTTCTCGTCAGCGTTACGTTTAACTTAGATCATGATTATTTCCCGAAAGGCGAAACATAAATGTGTGAAATTCTACACAAAGTTACGATGGAGCGACGCTCCTCTGTTTGTACAAACATTAATCGAGACCAATTAAGTCAAATTTCTGTTTATATCAGACTTTTCCCTCAATAGACTCTATGCAAATGACTCGTGACTTCCACGTGGATCCTGAGTCGGTGCTTCCGTTTCCTGTCTCCGTTATTTCCCTGTGAGGTCTCGTCTAAAACAGTGAGATCCGGATCCGAAGTGACTCGTGTTAAAAACATCACGTTGGAGGTAAAGTCTTGAGGAAACGTCTGTGTTTTTTGAGGTCGGACTTTTTATCTCAGCGCTAACGGCTAGCATCAAAAAACACCACCGCAAAAATTAAACGTCTAAAAAGTATTTATACTAAAGACAAGCAGGTTATATTTTGAGCAGCTCGTTTAAAATCGTGTAGCTAGTTTCATGTTTAATTCGTGTTAGCCGTTAGCCGTTAGCTTCAAGACAAAAACACTTCCTGTGATGAGCACGGACGTTTTCTCTAGTGAATGTTTTGCCCCTGACGTGATGTTTTTAACCTGATGCTGTGACTCCACCAGTAACTCACCGTCCACCATGTGATCTTCAGATGTTTATGTTTTTAGACAAGACCTCACAGGGAAATAACGGAGACAGGAAACGCTAACGACTACTTAGAATCCACTCGGAGGTCACGTGACGCTTGCGTGCATACAGCCCATAGGCCGGTTACCATGGTAATCAAATCACATTTCATCACAATCCAACAATTATTCACCTTAATAAATCCTCTCAAACCGCCCAATATCAGCGTCTCCCACTGTTTTCACTGAAGCGAGAGCTTGATTTGTGACGTAACGCCGTAGAGCCGTATAAGGAAAACAAAAGCAGACATTTAAACCTGGCAACACATTTAAACCTGGCAACACATGGAGTCAGTAAGTTCCACATCGTCTCCTCGTGAAATGTTTAAACTCATTTCTCCCGTTTCCTTTGTACCAACAGTATTATTGTGTAATGTTTTTGTGACGTATTTGATGCATGTTTTTAAAGCACAAACTCGAACCAACCGCGTTGCCTTCATGGAAAAAAAAAAAACGTTTCTCATGATGTATTTTTATATTTCTACGTTTTGTATCTTGTGAAAATAACATTAAATGTTCTGCAAACGCCTCGTTACAGGAGAACGTGCTGATTCTGGTGTTTGTGGTCGATAAAGTGTCTTCCTGAAAACTGTCCTGGTTTTTTCCGGTGCCTTTGAACGCCTCCTGTGCCTCCTGTAACGTTACAAACTACTCCTTTAATCTGTCACTAACGAGACGTGTTTTTATTATTAACGGTTTCTGCTCTGTGTCTAAAAACGTGTGCAAAAAAACTTTGAGAATTAAACTGATGTGACTAACTCTGAGCTTCCTCTGCTTCTCCTGATAACTAATGGCAAACTCGGGAAATACACGGATCAAACACGGGGAAAACACGGACCTAATGCCGGGAAAACACGGACCTAACGCCGGGAAAACACGGACCTAACACGGGGAAAACATGGGGAAAACACGGATCAAACACGGGGAAAACATGGGCCTAACGCGGGAAAAACATGGGCCTAACACGAGGAAAACACGGAGAAAACACGGGGAAAACATGGGCCTAACGCGGGAAAAACATGGACCTAACACGAGGAAAACACGGACCTAACACGGGGAAAACACGAACCTAACACGGGGAAAACACGGAGAAAACACGGGGAAAACATGGGCCTAACGCGGGAAAAACATGGACCTAACACGAGGAAAACACGGACCTAACACGGGGAAAACACGAACCTAACACGGGGAAAACACGGAGAAAACACGGGGAAAACATGGGCCTAACGCGGGAAAAACATGGACCTAACACGAGGAAAACACGGACCTAACACGGGGAAAACACGGACCTAACACGGGGAAAACACGGAGAAAACACGGGGAAAACACGAACCTAACACGGGGAAAACACGGAGAAAACACGGGGAAAACATGGGCCTAACGCGGGAAAAACATGGACCTAACACGAGGAAAACACGGACCTAACACGGGGAAAACACGGACCTAACACGGGGAAAACACGGAGAAAACACGGGGAAAACATGGGCCTAACGCGGGGAAAACACGGACCTAACACGGGGAAATCACGGACCTAACACGGGGAAAACACGGACCTAACACGGGAAAAACATGGACCCAACACGGGGAAAACACGGACCTAACACGAGGAAAACACGGACCTAACACGAGGAAAACACGGACCTAACACGGGGAAAACACGGACCTAACACGGGAAAAACATGGACCTATCACGGGGAAAACACGGACCTAACACGGGGAAAACACGGACCTAACACGGGAAAAACATGGACCTAACACGGGGAAAACACGGACCTAACACGGGGAAAACATGGACCTAACACGGGGAAATCACGGACCTAACACGAGGAAAACACGGACCTAACACGAGGAAAACATGGACCTAACACGCGGAAAACATGGGCCTAACACGGGGAAAACATGGGCCTAACGCAGGGAAAACACGGACCTAACACATGGACCTAACACGGGGAAAACTAAAGACAGAAATAGAAGAAACTCCAGTGAAAGGTTTTGTATGAACATCTCGTATGAAGATGAACGGTTTGTTCACACTGGGCTAAAGTGTCGGTAAAATAACAATCACAGCGACTTTCACATTAACCTCAGAACAGGCAACTCTTATTTACAGCTAACGTCGCCTTTTAGAAATATAAACTACCACTAAACTGAGACTAAACTGGGACTAAACTGAGACTAAACTGGGACTTTTTTTTGAACTAAAATAAAGATCTATTTTTGCAGGAAACTGTTTTGTGTTGATTGTGTCCAACAACTTCAATCTAAACTTTACATTTGACTTGGAGAAGACGATGCAGGCAAACAGTTTTGGGCTCCTTTGCAGACGCTACTCAGTCCAAATCAGGTCCTTGTGACAGTTTTGTCTATTTTTTACATCAGAAAATGTATTTGTTAAAGTGAAAAACTGGCACTCGAGTTAGCCGTTAGCACTTTAGCATGAAGCTAACGTTTGCTTACGGTTAGCATGATCTGCCTATGTATTTATGGGCTCTGTTTCTTTATTTACTAGAAACATATATTCACGATTCAGCGTTTGTTAAAGTTATTTTTGCCTTTTTTGTTTTATCTCATTCTTAATTTCTTACATCTGAACAATAAGCAGATTTGAAAGTAGAAGTGAAAAAACGGCACTCGAATTAGCCGTTAGCGCTTTAGCGCGAAGCTAACGTTCTGCATACGGTTAGCATTATCAGCCTTGAATGGGTTTATGGGCTGTTGTGCCACGTTGCTCCTCTCCGTGCCTCTGTTTCTTTATTCAGTAGAAACATATATTCATGATTCAAGTACTTTTTGCCTGTACTTTTACTTTACGGTAGGCTACTTCTTTAACCTAGCCGCTTTCTATATGTAGCAAACACAAATAAAGTTGCTCTAAAGTTTCCAGTTGTGTAAAACGGCAATCATAAGAATTACATTTGACTCGCTGCTGCTTCTAAAAACGCTGATTGACGCCATTTTGTATTTTTATTTTATACATTTCCCGTTTCACGCCTTGAACCTCTGCAGATAAAACATCCCGGGGCCCCAGATCCTATAGAGGCGTCTGTGAGAGTTTATTATTTCTTCACTGGGGCCACAGAGCAAAGAGGGACGAGGAGGGAGGGCGAGAGGAGAGCCAGGCCCGAGCGAGGGGAAAGAGAAGAAAGAAAAGAGGGAGATGAGAACGAGGGGAGAGGGAGAACGAGGGCTAATATTTAAAGGGTGATTTAAAGGGACGGTAATGTCCCGTCGCCCCGGACAACACTCCCAGCGGCCGTGAAATGCTCAGTCTGCGCCTCCGAGGCTTTTGTTCGGGAAGAAAAGAGAGGAAGCTGCGAGAACAAGGAGAGAAAGAGGGGGAACTGTACTTCACACACTTTTACTTCTACTCGAGTAGCTTTGCTCCGCAGCGTCGGCGCTTGGGTTGCTTAGTTTTCTGGAGTTACTGCATGAAGTAGATGATGTCAGTTGGGAAAATGTGCTTTAAGTGTCAAATCTGGGCACGCAGGCAATTTGAGCACTGAAGTTATGATGTGTTATAGGAGAAGAATGTGTTTATATGTTTATTTGTACTCTTCCTCTCCCCCTCTCCACGTTCTCTCCACGTTCTCTCCACGTTCTCTCCACGTTCTTACTCCAGGACATTTGAAGGATAAATATAACACTGGATTTCTCTGAAGGCCCCAAAGTAAAAAGTGTATTTGTCCAAAAGCCCAATAAAGCCCTCTCTGTGAACAGCAGGTGGCGCTGTGCAGATGAACGGTGGTGATGCCGGACAGAGGGTTTTTGTCACAGACAGAGGTCCAGCTGATGCAGACTGTCCCCCTCTGTCCCTGTCGGAACAATGGAGCAAAGCAAACACTGAGCATTCCTTCAACAGAGAGAGAGAGGGGGGGGGAGGAGGGAGGGAGAGAGAGAGGGGAGAGAGGGAGGGAGAGAGAGAGAGAGAGGAGGGAGAGAGGGGGGAGAGAGGAGGAGAGAAGAGAGAGGGAGGGGGAGAGAGGAGAGAGAGGAGGGAGAGAGAGAGAGGAGGGAGAGAGAGAGAGGAGGGAGAGAGAGGGAGGGGGAGAGAGAAAGAGGGGAGAGAGAGGGAGGGGGAGAGAGAGAGGGGGGAGAGAGAGAGGTGCACATTTGCAAGTATAAAATATTGAATTATGTATAATACACATTTGAAACATAAAGTATAAATGAATAAAATAAACATATTTCAGTGTAAACGATGGAGAGTCGTTACTATGAAGCACTTTTGAAATGTCTTGGTGTGAATTGTGCTCTACAAATAAACCTGCCTTTTCTACATTTAAAGCACTGTTTTGTTTATGGGATTTTTAAGTGAGAGGCCTTCAGAGTTTCAACAAATACAAACAAATATTATTCCCATAGTCCTGTTACGAAATTAAAGTGAAGAGCCAGTAATTAACCATCAGGATTTTAGACTAAACCTGAACATATGAGCCCGTTTCTGTTATGGCAGTGCTGACCTCTAGTGGAAGACAGGGACAACTGCACTCCATCATGTCGTTCGCTGTACTGCCTTATAGTGAGATGTTTTTAACCTTTGTGCTTTTGTTTTGCTTCTTTTTTTACAAGTAAAATCTTCAAATCACAGAATTCAGCGCCTTTTTCTATCTCCTCCTCCAGGAAAAATCTGGTGAAAATGATCTAGAGAAGTGTGGAATCAAAAGTCATTCAAAATAGGACCGAGAATCGCCGCTTTGCGTTTATATTATATTGATTTATTTGTTTTTATTGCCTTTTATTGTATTTTTTCTGTGTTTGTTTGTGAAATGTGCCATACAAATAAACCAGCCCTCCAGACCGGCAGGAGGCGCACTGTCGCAGAGGAAGCTCCACACCGGAAGTTGCGGACACGCGTGGCGGCAGAGGTCACTAAAACATGACAACTGTGCCTCAATAACCTCAAATCATCGGCTGTTCTTTCAGTTTTCAGTGCGATTTCTACAAACCCTCCTCCCCGGGACCTGGACCTCAAACCCGCAGTTCGTCTGAAGCGCTGTCTTTGGGAAATATCAGCTTTAATTTGGGTTTTTTTCCGCCCGCAGAGGCCAGCGGTTAGCATTAGCTCGGTGGTTTCCTCCGGGGTTTTTCGTCTTGTTCCGACCCGCCGTCGCTCTCTCGGACATGGATAACAACTCGCAGGGCTCCGGGAACTTCAAGGGGGGCCTGGGGGGTCTGTTCAGTGGGGGCCCGGAATACTCGAACACAGAGCTGTCCGGAGTCCCGCGTAAGTCCCGCCGTTACGTCACGTTAGCCCAACGGTTAGCCTCGATGCTAACATGACAGCGCTGTTGGTTCTGACAGCTATTCGTGATTATAAATGCCACAATAAGACCATGACAGTCACGTTATTGGACACGTACGTTTGTCACTAGTTGCCACAATCATTACAATTTGGATTTGGAAAATTTCATAAACACGTTTTCTGGCATTTCTGTGACAGTGACCCTGAAAAGTTGTGGGCCTTTAGATTTGGGGTTCATCAAATACTACCAAAACAGTGACCGTGGATTTTCTTTTTTTCTTTTAGACCTGAATTTGTTGCGCTCTGAAGTAACTATTGTACATAATATAGTTATGTACAATAACCAGCTTAATCTCAGTTTAGCCTCAGGTTAGCCTCAGTTTAAAAATTACGGCAAATATTCTTCTAAAATGTGGCAAAATCATGGCGACAACGTGACGAAAGTTACAATCACTTTCTTAGGTCTTGGCTTTCAAATGAGGCATTACACTGTCGCTCTCCAGTTGTGAAGCTTTGGGTAAAGCCAAACCTGAGAAAATGTGCTCTGTTCAGGCGGGGGTTAAGAGAGACTAAACTGGCCTAAATGTAAATGAACAGTTGGTGATAAAGTCTCAGCCTCTGTGAGTTTTTTTAACTCTGCTGTTAAGTCTTGAATGTGACTGTTTGGTCTGAAGGATTTGTCCGGAGTTTGACACTATTGTGGTGTTTCCAGTGACGGGGATGAGCCCACTGTCGCCGTACCTCAACGTTGACCCTCGTTTCCTGGTCCAGGTGAGAGAAGACGCTGTTTAAATGTGTGATTCCTGCTGCCGCCGCATTAACCTCTGGAGCTGTGGTTTGGTCAGGATGGATTATGAAAACTATTATGTTTTAATGATGTGTTTTCTCAGGACACAGATGAGTTCATTTTGCCGACGGGAGCGAACAAAACCCGGGGGAGGTTCGAGCTGGCGTTCTTCACCATCGGCGCCTCCTGTATGACCGGTCAGTGCAGCCGAGCAGGAAATGCATCGCACTGAAGGTTCCCACGAAGTCCAACGCCAAGCCATATTAATTATATTTTAAAGGATAAACTCACCTGAAGTTTGGACTAGTTGATCACATTATAGGGCCGGGCGATATCGACAAACATTAATACCCACGTATTTTTGGGAACTTTCTCGATAACGACAAATATTGCAAAACATCAGAATTGACTTCACTTTGTAGCTCAAAAGATAATCCTCCTTAAAGGCCCTATATCTGTTTTTTTTAATTGCAAACGAAAGGGGAAGCCACTAAATTAAAACGTTAGTTGTCGTCCGAACTCATTTGTAACTTTTCTAATATATTTGTTGCAGCCACATTTTACAAACGTGCTAGAAAAATAGCCTGAAAGTTCATAAAATCGACGCACAGTGTTTTCCCCACAAACGTATGAGTTTACGATACATTAAAGGAGGGTAAAATAAATGTCATTCCATTTCTAGAAGTGAAATCAGGTTTAGCTCCTTTAACAGATCACAAAAAGGCAGGAAAAACAATTCCCACATTTCTGTTCCACTTTTTGCCCCAATTTTAAATTTTCCCATTTTTTTTCCCCTCAGTGGATTTTTTTTTTACCTTTTGTTTCACACTTTCTACATATTTCTTTACATTAGAGATAAACTGAAAATTGTAAATGTGTATCTTCCAGTCAGTGTCTATATTAGACGACATATGGCCCGCCTCTAATAGAATGAATTCAATCGTATCTAAAAGTCGCCGTCGTCTGTGGGATTAAACTTCATCGTCACGCGTGTAAAGTCTGTGGGATTAAACTTCGTCACGCGTGTGAAGTCTTTTCTTTTTGGACCGACGCCGTCATATTGTGAGGCTGATGTTTCTGTCGGTGTTTCAGGGGCGGCTCTGGGCACCGTGAACGGCGTCAGGATGGGTTTGACCGAGACCAGAGACATGCCCTGGTCGAAGCCGAAGAACGTCCAGTACGTACTTTACTTTTACTCTAAATACTTCTCAGGACGTCCCTCGTGCTGAACTCTCTCTCTCTCTCTCTCTCTCTCTCTCTCTCTGCAGGATCCTCAACATGGTGACGAGGCAGGGCGCGTCCTGGGCCAACTCTTTAGGCTCCGTGGGTCAGTAATGATGAATATAGATCAGTGGTTCCCAAACGGATTTTGTGACAACCATACATTATTATTGCAATATACAACTACACAAAAATAATTATTTTTTAATTTACTATATCAGTACTTTGTATGCACTCATTTAATAATACAGAGGCAAACTCTATACCTAAAAAACGTTCTTTAAGAGAAAAAAAAGAGAGAACGCAATATTTCGCTGTTCCCGCGGTGGCGCATTATAAGACTGTGACAAAGGCTGTAGGACGACATTAAAACAGAGAAACAGCGAGAGAGAAAATGAAGTGCAGAGCAAACCACCAACCACAGAGACCGCCGACAACCCACCACCGAAAGAAAAGAAGGAAACAATGGTCAGCAGAAGGTATCATGAAAGTTATCTGTCTTATGGCTTCAGTTGGACCGGGTCAACAGTCCTCAGCCCGAGTGCGTCCTCTGTCGGAGAAGTTAGCTAATGCTAACAGCTAATGCTTGGAGAGAACACGTGTTATAAAGGCTATTCTGCACAATAGGTTTGCCTTGGGCGCAAAAACTTTGGGAATCACTGATATAGATGAATGTTCATGTTCTCTCGAGGTAATGGTGGTGTCTGTGTGTGTGTCCGCGTGTGTGTGTGTGTGTTTAGCGCTGCTATACAGTGCGTTCGGCGTGGCCATCGAGAAGGCGCGAGGAGCGGAGGACGACATCAACACCATCGCAGCCGGGACGCTCACCGGAGTGCTCTTCAAATCCGCCAGTAAGACTTTAACTTATCGTTGTTTGGTCATTTATTATATTTTATTTGTCATGATTTTGTCGTTTATTGTCGTTCTTTTTGTCGGGAGTTTTGTCTTTTTTTTATTTTTACGTTTTTGTCAGTTTTTTTTTTTTTTTTTCATGTATTTATTTATTTTTCTCAATTTGTAGTAATTTTTTGTGTGTCAATTTTTGTCATTTTATTTCATTATTTTTTCTTCGTTTTTGTCGTTTTTCGCTGCTTTATTGACGCAGAAGCTTTTAGATTTGGGTAAAGCCAAACTGG
Organism: Proterorhinus semilunaris; assembly: GCA_021464625.1. Lineage (NCBI taxonomy): Eukaryota > Metazoa > Chordata > Actinopteri > Gobiiformes > Gobiidae > Proterorhinus > Proterorhinus semilunaris. Next base: position 27,140,479 of record CM038363.1, read on the forward strand.
AGAAACTGTGCTCTGTTCAGGCGGGGGTTAAGGGGTTAAACAGTCGCTCTGACTCCTCCCTTCTGTCTCCTCAGGTGGTCTTAAAGGGGCGGCGCGCGGCGGTCTGCTGGGTCTGGCTCTGTCCGGGGCCTACGCGCTCTACAACAACTGGGAGCACCTGACGGGCAGCCCCGCCCCCTCACGGCTCTACTGACCCGGCGCCGCATCGAGGGGCGGGATCTTCATCGAGACGGGACGGGCGCCGCGGCCAGACTCCCACACGGGTTTTGTTTCACGTCGACAGAACCAGAAATGGCCACTTTCCTCTAAAGTCAAAAACGGCCCAAACTCTCCGATGTTTATTCTCTGACGTTTGGAGATTTATCCAGGAAGTGACTCGGCTGTGGCGCTCCCTGTGGCGTTCCGCGGCCTTTCCCGCGCTTATTCATTTACAAACACTGACATCGTCTGAGTTCATCTACGTGAAACAAAAACTGGCACAAGGTTCAACATCTTCTCCATCGTCACTCCAGCCTCGGCGAGCGGCGGCGTCGTTCCGTCGCACTGTGGCGTCTTATCATCGGAGAAGTGTGAACTCCCTGTAGAAGCAGATAGTCCTCTCGACGTGAAGCCCGAGGATCTTCATAAACCGTGACTGCGAGCGCCAAAACGAAGCTGGACTTGGACAAAATGGCGGAGGGTCAATAAGACTCTGGGAATGTGAATTCATGTGATAATGGACTTTGAAACGTATAAAGTTATTAAATATTATCCCTGAACATCTCTGTGTGGAGTTTTTGTTTCTAGAAATAAAAATGCTCTTGGTTTTTTAAAGACCTGGAATAATGGACTTGTGTCTAAAGTGAGGTCGGCCTCACTGGGATCTGTGGAGACCACCGTAGAGTTTGGTCTTTAAGGGACTTCCTTTATGGGAATAATGGAACAGCTCAGACGTTTGAAAACATTTTATTTGAAAGTTTTCAGAAAATGCATTAAAATTGTGGTTGATCCTCTTAAGGTGCGATTCTTAATCTCAAACACATTTCGTCCTGGTTTTAGGAAGAAGTCTGGGTTAGTCGTCAGTGTTGGATGATGTTTGGTTTTAGTGGAGGTCGAAGTCTCCTTAAGGTCCTCAGTGGAGGTTGAAGTCTGGGTTAGGTCGAAGTCTCCTTAAGGTCTTCAGTGGAGGTTGAAGTCTGGGTTTGGTTGAAGTTTCCTTAAGGTCCTCAGTGGAGGAAGAAGTCCCGGATGCGCGTGGCCTCGATCCAGGGGATGTAGGCGGCCGTGCGGGTGAAGACGCTGGGTTTGTTCTCGACGGTGCAGCCGATGGGGCCGAAGCTCACGACGCCGTGAACCTCCCAGCGATCGCGGTCGATCTGACAGAGGAGCGGACCTCCAGAGTCGCCCTGAGGACACGGATCAACGTGAAACTGGTGCTGCAGATTAGACTTAGATGTGTGATGGTCATAGAATCAGTTGGTACAGACATCGTTCTGATCAAACAAGTCAATCACACCAGGCCGTATTTGTCACGGTGTTGCCGTAGCGATGATCAGATAGTTTCTTCTAACGGGAAAACGTTAACGTCACATAATTCAGTGCTTTGAGCTTTTCTATCTCGTCCAGAGAAAACCTGGTGACGGATCTAGAGAAGTCGTCCGTGTTGGACGGCACAGCCGTACACGGTAAACCTGATTCAAATGTAAATAGTTTAACTGAAATAAGCTTCAGTTTTTCTCTGTAGGTCAAACACAGATTCACTCTGTCAGATACCGAGAGCCCGTCAGCGACTTAAGACTTAAAGGACCTAAACAAATGCATTCTCTTGCAGTCGATTACAGTAATGGCGGCGTGGTTACCTGGCAGGCGGCGGGCGGGCCCTCCGTATCCCTGAACCCGGCGCAGATCATGGAGTCCCGGACGCGGTCGCCCCAGAACTTCTTCTGTTTACAGGTTTTAAAGTCGATGATCGGTAACTGAGCCTGATTCAAAGCCTCGGCCAGAGACACGTTCTCCTTCCCCCCTGAAGGAAACAGTAAACGGGCAGTTCGTTAACACTTTCCATCCATCTTCTTCCACTTGTCCGTTGCCGGGTCGTGGGGGCTGTTGGAGCTGCCCCCTATGCAGAGGCGGACTTAACCATTAGGCAAAGGTCGGCGGCCGCCTAGGGCCCCCTAACGTTAAGGGGCCCCGGACCCCCTGACCACCTGTTAAACTTCAAATGAATCTTTTCTCACTTTTTTAAATTAAAAAAGTAATTAAACAACGGAATGGCTTTTGATTTATGAATGAGTTGAGCACTGTACCGGCATAAGTATAGATTGTTATGTGTATGACTCCTATATTTGGGATCTCATTTGTTTCTTTCCCGCTCTAGTAAAAGAAGATTTGACAGAAAGGCAGATCATCATCATCATATTTACAAAATTATGCAGAAAAAACAAGGTAATTGCTGGTATGGAATTTCAGATCTTCCTTATGAATGAAATCTAAAGTGTTTGAGAACAATGTTATTTAAAAAACATAATCTTCATTTTTTGCATTTACTTTACTGTCAATACCCTTTTCTCTCTTTACAGACGTCATCTCCAGCATCTAACTTATGGCAGAAGACTGGAGGGCTTCACAAATCAAGTTAAAAGTAAGATTCTCTTGAAAAATAAAACCCAAGGATTTAAAAAGATTTTGAACATTAAGTGTGAGGAAGGCCCCATGTCTGTGTTCGCCTTGGGCCCCCAAATAGCTAAATCCGCCACTGCCCCTATGGCGCCCCCTGCAGGTGGTGGGTCTACAGAAGGACGGCCTCATGGTTCTAACCGGGCCTGTTGGTCTCTCATAAGGGGCTTCTGAACCGCTCTTTGTCTGACCCGTCACCTAGGACCTGTTTGCCCTGGGAGACCCTACCAGGGGCACGAAGCCCCCGACCACAGAGCTCCAGGATCATTCAGGTCAAACATCTCCACCACGTTAAGGTGGAGGCTCCAGGAGGGGGGATTAACACTTTCTACTCCACTATTTCTATAAAGGCTCCCATATCAATAAGACTGTCGATTTTAAACGTGTGGATTTATTTTGTGATATATTAGTTCTAAAGATTTGCTTTCGTTTTGGAATAAACTAGTTATTAGTGTAAAAAATCGGTACAAAAAATATTGGTTCAAAGCCCCATAAATCTGTCTGGATCTGGATCTGGAACGAGATCTGGAACTGGAACTGGATCTGGATCTGGAACGAGATCTAGAACTGGAACTGGATCTGGATCTGGAACGAGATCTAGAACTGGAACTGGATCTGGAATGAGATCTGGAACTCGATCTGGAACGAGATCTGGAACTGGATCTTGATCTGGAACTGGATCTGGAATGAGATCTAGAACTGGAACTGGAACTGGAATGAGATCTGGATCTGGATCTGGATCTGGAAGGAGATCTCCCCCCGGGCCGGTGAACTCACCGCGTGTGTCCCCCCAGCCGGTGACCCAGCAGTAGTGTCCGGGCTGCAGGTTGATCTGCTTGCGCGGCAGGCATGCGTAGCGGATGAAGTTGGAGGTGGGGATGTCGGTGGCGGCTTTGACCAGCGCGATGTCGTAGTCCAGCTCCGAGTGCATGGGGTAGCGGAAGTTCTCGTGGCGGTAAATGCGTCTGACCGGGAAGACCCGCTCCGCCGTCTCCGAGTGCTTCAGCTTGTGCTTCCCCAGGACGATCCGCCAGCTGCCCGCGTCCTCCGCCTTCCCCCTGCAGGACACCAGGGGGCGCCGTCAGTACGGGACAGGACTAACTCAACAAACCGAGTATAACTTCTCCGTAGTAAATGTTTTGCTGTATCGTCGACTGGACTGAGTTTGGTTTAGCTGAGGACATTTTGCTTCTTTTCACAGAAGCTTCTTCTTCGCTCTTGTGCTCAGAAGGTGACACTGGAAACAAACCAGAGCGGTCGATGTTCACCTGATTCACGGATCAGCATTTCCGTTGTACTGACTCTTCCGCTCGAGCTCGAAGTCCGGTCATTAAACGGAGAACGAGGGAAAATGTAAAATCTGATGTTTAGTCGATTGATTTGTGTAAAATGTCTAACGTAAACTAATACGAGTAAACGGGCGGCGCCAACGAGAACCTCTGGAATACGGTGAATACGACCAAACCCAGTCCAGTCGACAATCGGTCAAAGACACGACTCTGGAGGCCGTTTCAGCTGCAGGTCACATGACACCGGCTGAGATCAGACTAACCGCCGCCCTTTTGCTCGACCGGCTCCACCTCATGTTCGTCTGAACTAAAACAACTTCTCACCGACTGCAAACTTTTCTGTTTCGCTAACGTGAATAATCACTGCGTCCCACCAAGGAGAACACAGCGCGGGAAAGACGGCCATGTTGGAGTCACTTTTTACAAACACGGGCCTGGGCCGAATGCGACGTCACCATTTTGGACGAATTACATTCACGACGAGGAATACTTCCTGGACGAGTGAGAGCCTTCACAGACGGGGGTACGTACTTCTGGAAACAGTGGGCGGCGGTCAGGACCCAGTTCTTGTGGATCAGAGTTCCTCCACAAACATGGATGTAGTGTTTACTGCCGCGAGGACGCACCTGCAAGAGATTCAACTAGTTATTTAAATGTATTTATTTAAATGTATTTATTTAAATGTATTTATTTAAATGTATTTATTTAAATGTTTTTATTTAAATGTAGTTATTTAAATGTAAACATTTCTAACATTACGACGTTACAGCCGAAGCTGATTCTCCGTCCACACTGGTCTTTACATAAAAATGAAACATTACAAGATTAAAACACACATGTTTTTGTGATTCCTCTGTGGGGGCTTCACCGTAGTGTCCGTAAGCAGATGCAGTGACTTATATCGAGATCACGCGTGAGTGAAAGTGTGAGCGGCCACTCGACAGATTACAAACTCAGGTGACCTCTGACCTGCTGGATCATGTGACCTGGATCATGTGACCTTTTATCTGTAAGTTTAGTCCTTTAGTCTGGACTCGACTTTCACCATGACAGACGCTGTATTAGTTATTCCTTTGAGCACACTGGGTAGTAGTAGTTAGTAGTACTAGTAGTAAGTAAGTAGTAGTAGTACTAGTAGTAGTAGTAAGTAAGTAGTAGTACTAGTACTAGTAGTAGTAGTACTAGTACTAGTAGTAGTAGTAGTAGTAGTAGTAATAGTAAGTAGTAGTAAGTAAGTAGTAGTAGTAGTAATAGTAAGTAGTAGTAAGTAGTAGTAAGTAAGTAGTAGTACTAGTAGTAGTAGTAGTAAGTAAGTAGTAGTACTAGTAGTAGTAGTAGTATTAGTAGTTAGTAGTACTAGTAGTAGGCCTAGTAGTACTAGTAGTAGTAGTAGTAGTAGTAGTAGTAGGCCTAGTAGTAGTAGTAGTAAGTAAGTAGTAGTAAGTAGGTAGTAGTAGTAATAGTAGTAGTAGTAAGTAAGTAGTAGTACTAGTACTAGTAGTAGTAGTACTAGTACTAGTAGTAGTAGTAGTAGTAGTAGTAGTAATAGTAAGTAGTAGTAAGTAAGTAGTAGTAGTAGTAATAGTAAGTAGTAGTAAGTAAGTAGTAGTAATAGTAAGTAGTAGTAAGTAAGTAGTAGTAGTAGTACTAGTAGTAGTAGTAGTAAGTAAGTAGTAGTACTAATAGTAGTAGTAGTAGTATTAGTAGTTAGTAGTACTAGTAGTAGTAGTAGTAAGTAAGTAGTAGTACTAATAGTAGTAGTAGTAGTAGTAGTAAGTAAGTAGTTAGTAGTACTAGTAGTAGGCCTAGTAGTAGTAGTTTTGTGTATTCCTCACCTGCAGAGACACCTGCCAGGGCCAGGAATGCGGTCGAGCTTCGTTTCCGGAGACGATTCTTTCGGCCATGTTTGGTTTGAAGTGGGCCGTCCCACAGTCTTTGGGCCAGTCTGGGACGATTTATTATACACATGAATTTATACAAACCTTCAGCATAACAAACGCTGCAGGTTAAAGGGAACTAAGTTAAATGTCGATATTAATGAGACACTTTAGTGTTAGATTAAGATATGTGATATTTCATATGATGAAAACGTTACGATTTCTGTTATTTTTATATAAAAATCTGATATTTCATGCATAAAAATTGCCAAACTTTTCACAGATGACAGAACCTGGTTTAAATGTGGTTTTGTTTTGTGACATATTAGCTCCAAAGATTTGCTCAGAGGGATTTTGAATCTGGTTTAGTTTTTTCATAAAATATTAGTGAAAAAATCTGTAAAAATTAAAAATGTTTGAGGTCAAAGCTCATTAAATGTGTCAGAATCAGATCTGTAAAAAGTTTAGTCCCTTTGTTTATTCTTCTTTAGCCGCTGCTTCTCCCACAAAGGAAATGACCATATTTGGATCACAGCCTTTCGTGCTACACGTGGATACCAAACATGTCAGTGTTTGTGAATGAATGAGCGTGGGAAAGACCAGATACCGACATGTTGGAGTCACTTCAACAAAACGCCATAAAATAAACGTCTTAAGGGGGGGGTATTATGTAAAATCGATTTTTTCAAGCTTTATATCCTGTTATTATGTCGTTCCCTCATTAAACACGTGCCTGGAGTGTTGCCTCGGCTCATTCACATATTTTTGAGTAATCAGTAAAAACTTAGACGGCGGCCATTTTAGGTGTAGCTATGCCTCAGTCCTCCTAGGAACGCCCCCACCTCCTGGAGACGCCTCTGGACCTTTCGTCACCAGCCAAGCCCCCAACCACTGCTCCTCAGCTCAGCAGAGCCCCCTCCCCCGCACAGTGTTGTTGTTTCAATGCCACAGTAGTGTGCTGAAGGGGGCGTGTCCGAAAGCTTCTTAAAGAGACAGAGGCCTATTTCAAGACGTTCAGTGCAGCCATTTTGAGAGGGCAATTTTATTCAAGGCAGTTATTTTAATTTACTGCATATACAGACCAACAGAAGGTTATCATTGTAGTGCTATAGACTGGTGCTATGTGATTGAACAAAGCAGAATACCCCCTCTTTAAAGAAAAAAAACATGCAATACATTTGTTCCTCATGTTTATGCCGGTGATGAACTTTAAATGCAGCGTCTGGTCCTAAAATCTAAAAACCTAAAGAAGGTTTTCATTGACGTGTTTCTGTGCGGCCTCACCCAGGTGCAGGATCTTGTGCTGGGGTTGTCTTCCCGGGGTCAGAGTGTAGGCCCGCGCCGGTGCCTTGCTCATGAGCAGCGGCAGCAGCAGCAGCAGCAGCAGCCGTGTAGGTGTGGGTTCTATCTCCATGGTCCTCGCAGAATAAGCCGCCCGGCCCCCACGCCGCGGCTTTAAATACCGCCGCCTCCGCTTCTGCCCCGCGCTGGAGGCTTCGGCCGCCGCCCAGGTGCATTGTGGGCCGATCAGCAGTTTCTCTCACACACACACGGACAAAGGCCCGAAGGTAAACAACGCTGACCGCGAACCCGTGACCTGCTGCTGACCCCGGGGAGGACGGAGCAGCCAATCACGCGCACTCACGACTTTACAGTTAAAGTCTCTGTAACGGCTGGACCACATGACTCTTCTCTCAGGTCACGTGACTCCTCTCAGGTCACATGACTCTTCTCTCAGGTCACATGACCCTTCTCTCAGGTCACATGACTCTTCTCTCAGGTCACGTGACTCTTCTCTCAGGTCACGTGACTCTTCTCTCAGGTCACATGACTCCTCTCTCAGGTCACATGACTCCTCTCTCAGGTCACATGACTCCTCAGGTCACATGACTCTTCTCTCAGGTCACATGACTCATCTCTCAGGTCACATGACTCCTCTCTCAGGTCACATGACTGTCTCAGAAGGGCGACCAGTATGGATGTTAGAGTCCGATATCGATATATCGGCCGATACTTTAACCTCATAACCTCCACCTGAGCCAAGCACATTTTCTCCTGTGTGTGAAGCTTCTAAACGTGTCAGTGTTGAACTGTGACAGCAGGGGGCGCTGTACGAGGGGCATAGCGCTTCAGCAGCTTTACACTCGTGATCGATACATTTATTATGAATAAAATAAGACACGTCTCTGCTGAACGAGAGCAGACACGAGTTCGACTCCTCAGACTGAAGTCCTGATGACGGTTCCTCCTCTCGTTCCTCCAGAACAACGGTCTCGATCTGTTCAGCTTTGAACCCAAAAAACAAGGAGACTTTCTTCACTAATATCTACGAAACAAGACCCAGAATCGCCACAAACTGAAACCACACATTTAAACCGGGTCATATCATTATTTAAGATTTTTCCTTTTTTATCGATTCATTTTTATTTAGATGTTCTGGGTTTCCTCAATTGTTTTTGCACATTTTATTTTTGTAATCTGTGCTAATTTGCATTCCTTCCTCACATTTATGTCGGAGATTTACAGCAAACGCTCCTCATTGATCTCTCTAAATGGCAGCACGGTAGCACAGCGGTTAGCGCTCGTGCTTCACAGCTAGAAGGTCCGGGGTTCGATTCCCACCTGGACGGGGCCTTTCTGTGTGGAGTTTGCATGTTCTCCCCGTGTCTGCGTAGGTTTCCTCCGGGTACTCCGGTTTCCCCTACCACTAAAAACATGTACAATAGGCCCAGGGACTGCAGGTGGAAATTAGCACAAGTGCTATAACCTGGTACAATGCATCTCTCCTTTCTGAGGCTGATGTAGATCGTACACTGTCCCTGTTCAAATAAAATAAATAAATAAAATAATAAATAAAATAAATGTGAATAGTTTAATAATCCTTAATAATCCAAATGCTCGTGAACCTGCCGGGATTAAACTCGCCGAAGCGGACGGTGTTTTTCTCTCTGTGGGGCCGTAGTGTTTTCCCTCTGCCGTGTTGTGTTTCTGTGTTTCTGTGGAAGGGCCCAGAGCTCAGTTCATTCGGTTTAACAAAACTCTCTGTTTACGACACAGTCAGCGAATTCAGAGGCTCAAACAACAACAAACAGCTCTTGAACAACAACATGGGGTTTATATCATGACCCGCTGTATGAGTGGTTCTCATGGTGCCTTCACTTGTCCTCTGTAATGGAAAGTAAAAGCGCCATGCGGACCACTCATACAACCGCACTAATATCACGATTTGTTCACATTACAAAGTTACATAATGCACCTTTAAAACATCAAACATCGTGTTATTCGGATTCTCCCACAAGTAGAGTCAAATTTGTTTTGACACATGTTTTATTTTCATACAAAACATAAACTTGCAGCACATGTTCTTCATTACATTTTTATGTCAGTAATCCAGCGGGAAAAACAACTACACCAATTTTCCGGACTACAAGTCTTTCATGTTTGGCTGTGGGTGCGACTTATATATTAAAATATTGCTGTATAAAGGTGAAATGATTTAGTTTTTGAGGAAATGTTTGGTCTTGTCCAGAGAGATCTTGGACCCAGCGACTGATGTTAAAGATCATTTTTGTAATTCATACATTTTCTTTTTAGATACGACTTGTGAAAGTGTAATGCAGTTAATAGGAAGAACTGGCTCCTCCCCCACTGTGACATCATCACATTCTAGAACCTGCAACCCAGCGATATAATTTCACACGTTTGTTACTTTCACACTGACAGCCGCTAGAGGGCGCTCTAGGCTCGTGTACCAGTATCTGCTGAACCCAAATGCCGTCCATCCAGTTTCTTCCGCTTTATCCGGGGCCGGGTCGCGGGGGCAGCAGTCTCACCTCCTCCAGGTGTTCTGGGGGGACCCCGAGGCCACACCAGGCCAGCTCGGAGACATAGTCCCACCAGCGTGTCCTGGGCCTTCCACGAGGCTCCTCCTGGAGCACCTCCCGAGGGAGGCGACCAGGAGGCATCCGGAACAGATGCCCTAGCCACCTCAGCTGCTCCTTTCGTCGTGAAGGAGCAGCGACTCGAGTCACTGAGCTCCTCACCCGATCTCAACCCAAATGCAACTAAAAAGAAAATCATATTCTGCAGATTACAAGCTGCGAGTATTGAAATATGCATCGAGGTTTTGAATGAGCGAGAAACCTGTGAGGGACTGGAGAAAAGCAGATGTTACTCTTACAGCGATGAAGAAAACAAAAAGAGCTGATTACGAGCTAAAAGCTAGATGGCCACAGCTAGAGGAACGAGTTCACAAAAGGGTCCTTGAACAACGTGCTGCCGGGAGAGGCTTGTCGACGCTGCTGCGACGTATAGTCCGGAAAATACGGTATTCAGTGTCTCACCTTTACTTCTGTACAAAACCAAAACTGTTCAGGATTTTCTGAAGTCTTCATAAACTTTCATAAAGAGCCGTTAGTCCTTGTTTTTTCTGGAGCCTCCGCACCACCTGGGCCTCCTAAACGTCCTCCTCTTCCTCCTCTGCACCGGCCCTGGAGACAGGGACCTCCTCCTGGCCTGCAGCTCCCTCTTCTCCTCCTCCGCTAACCTCTGTCTGTCTATCTTCTCTTTCTCCTTCCCCTCGAGCACTGGTGGTGCCAGTGGAGGCTCCGGCGGCGTCTGCTCCCCGGTGGACTTCAGCTCCAGATGTTTCTGGATGGCCATGTTGAGCTCCTCCGGGTCGATGGACGCGCCGTGGACGTCCCAGGTCATGCCGTCTTCGTCCCACTGGACCTGCTTCATGCTGCTGCGTCGGCCCATGTTGGCGCCGCGGACCTTCAGGCACGACCTGTGCTCATCAGCGCATGAAGACGTTTCTAACGAGAGGATCCTCTTATCGTCGCCGCTGCTTACGGGGAACATGCTGGACGACAGGGAGACCAGGTTGAAGTGCGAGCCGCCGGGAGATCGCAGGTTCAGCAGCGAGCCGGGAGGAGAGCCCAGGGAGGACGACGACCCGGCGATGGAGTTGTTCCTCCTCAGACTCCACCAAGAACCGAGCGGAGAGAAGGTCTGGACACCGACGTCCACCAGCTCCACCCGCGACGTCATCGTCCCGTCTTCGCGCTGTTTACTCCTCAAATCCCTGAAATCGGCGTTTCTGTGGAGGGCGTCACTGCAGCGGCGGCACGCGCCCAGGTGAGGATCGCTGAAGGAGCTCGCGAGCGTCGGCCTCCAGGTCCAAGGAACCATCGTGAAATCCGGAGAAAGGAAGTCGTGATTCCCGAACGGTAAGTCGAGGTTTCCCGGGAAGACGTCGGAGAAATGTTTGTCCACGGCTTCGGTCGCCGAGTGTTTCACGGCGTACAGCGGGTCCTCGGCCGCGAACTTCTCCAGACTCACGGAGGACGAGGTCGGAGACGGGAAAGTGAAACAGAGAAGTTCTCTCGCGGGAAGAGGCGACGTGTATTTGGCCTGAAGCAGCGAAAAGTCCGAGGACTTTAGACACATGTCGTCTTGGAGATGGAACTTAAAGGGAATGGTTGGCGTTAGCTCGGGGGATGTTAGCGGAGACGTTAGCTTGGACGATCTCCTTGGTGTTAGCTCGGGCGATGTTAGCTTGGACGATCTCCTTGGCGTTAGCTCGGGGGATATTAGCTTAGACGATCTCCTTGGCGTTAGCTCGGGGGATGTTAGCGGAGACGTTAGCCTGGACGATCTCCTTGGCGTTAGCTCGGGGGATGTTAGCTTAGACGATCTCCTTGGCGTTAGCTCGGGGGATGTTAGCGGAGACGGTATCCTGGATGATCTCCTTGGCGTTAGCTCGGGGGATGTTAGCTTAGACGATCTCCTTGGCGCTAGCTCGGGGGATGTTAGCGGAGACGTTAGCTTGGACGATCTCCTTGGCGTTAGCTCGGGGGATGTTAGCGGCGACGTTAGCCTTGTCGATTCCCTTGGCGTTAGCTCGGGGGATGTTAGCGGAGACGTTAGCCTGCACGATCTCCTTGGTGTTAGCTCGGGGGATGTTAGCTTAGACGATCTCCTTGGCGTTAGCTCGGGGGATGTTTGTGGAGACGTTAGCTTGGACGATTCCCTTGGCGTTAGCTCGGGGGATGTTAGCGGAGACGTTAGCTTGGACGATTCCCTTGGCGTTAGCTCGGGGGATGTTAGCGGAGACGTTAGCTTGGACGATCTCCTTGGCGTTAGCTCGGGCGATGTTAGCTTGGACGATCCCCTTGGCGTTAGCTCGGGGGATGTTTGTGGAGACGTTAGCTTGGACGATCCCCTTGGCGTTAGCTCGGGGGATGTTAGCGGAGACAGAGGAGGAGACGTTAGCCTGGACGATCTCCTTGGCGTTAGCTCGGGGGATGTTAGCGGCGACGGAGGAGGAGACGTTAGCCGGGACGATCCCAGCAGCTTCTCCTGCGTCCCGCTGGAAGGCCGCGACCCTGTGAAGATGACGGTGTCCGGCGTGCTGCTGCGACTCTGCGCGCTGCAGCTGCTCCACCGCTGCATGGCGCCCACACAGCGCTCGCTCAAAGCTTGCGGGTTGTGCATTTCTAAGTTGCGCTTGGTCAGCGGCGAAGGCTGGGGGCTGAAGTTCTGCAGCGCATTGGGTCGGCCGTGTGGCTCCGAGGTGCTGGAGCAGCGCGGCCGGTCCAGGCGGGCGAAGGCCGGGTCGCGGAGGGGCGAAGGAGGAGCGGCCACCACGTCCACGGAGCTCTTGGAGAGGGAGTAGATGGGCGTGTCGTTGGAGGAGGCGGCAACGTGTCCTCCATCTTGGCTGCAGAAGGAGTCGGGCGCCGGGCAGCAGACGGGGGAGCGCTCGGACGACGGGCGCAGCGGGCCGGACATGGTCGCAGATCTGCAGAGAGACAAAAGGAAATCACGAGAGGCAGCCATGTTTAACCTCTTCACCCCCAGTTTAACCGAGCCACTTGGCCCAAATCTAAAAGCTTCTTACAGCCTATAGGCCAGTGCCATGCCTCATTTGAAAGCTAAGGCCTACACAACTGATCATAACTGTTTTGTCACATTTTTGTCTCTTTTTTTATTGTGTTATTGTTGCTTTTCCAGAAAATTTACGTTCCAGTTTATTTCTATAGCACTTTACGACAACACCAGGAGGACCAAAGATCTTCACAGCTCTTTTGTCACTTTTTTGTTGCTATTTTGATGCTTTTTTCAAGAAGCTTTTCGATTTGGAACTGGAGAGAACGTGCTCGGTTCAGGCGGAGTTCAAGAGATTAAGAAGCCGAGCAACAAACTCCACGACCTTATACGTTTAAAACAATGAATCAGGTAAAAGGTCTTTATGGACGATTCTTCTGTGATGGAAATGACCTGTTACAGAAAAGCATCAGGATATATATATATTTTAACTGATGTTCACAGAGATCCGAGTTCAGGGCATTTTTCTTGGTGTTGTTTGTGATGGAAAAGACAAAACCTCACATTTCTCTGAACATTTCCAAATGTGTTTTAGCTTTAGCGTTAAACATTATATCCAAATACACCGTTTACCTCGTTATCTGTGTCTTCTAAAGAAATATGAGTCGTTTGGAAATGACTTTAATGATTTTACAAACTCATATTATAGCCACGTTTTAGGAAATAGCGATTTGAAATGTGGTTTTATCGTAGAGCCCTTTGTGGGTCCAGTTAAGGATCTTCCATATTCAAAGCAGGTATGGGGGGGCTTTTTTGTGCAAAGCCTTTGATGAAAAGTTCCCCATACCTGCTGTGAAACATGGAGGTGTTTCTCTGAAGCTCCAGCAGAATAAAGTGAAGGTCCCGTTAGTTCCATCTCAGTCTGACCTCAGTATCATTGATCCACTGTGGGGAGATCTCACACCTGCAGTTCATGAAGACCAGGAACTTACAAGAACTGGAGGCTTTAAGAACAATGAGCCGCTTTACAATGAGATCATAAACAGAAGCTTCTCCACAAAGACTCACTGATGCTAAAGGGGAACTGGGGGGTGGAAACTTTAAACAGGGTCATTTTCTTTTTTCATTATGATTTAAAAATATCAAACTCAGTTCTTTCACTATAAATGGCTTCACACAAACACTAACTATGAGTGAAAAAAACCCTTTTGTGTTATGTTTCATGTTCTTTGAAAAATATTCAAAAAAAAATTAACTTCTGTAAGGGTCTGTAAACGTTTGAGCTAAACTGTACTTGACGAAGTGTCACGTGTGTTTGATATGTTTTCAAATAGACAATATTAATATAGTTTAGAAACAGGGAAGCTTCTTGCTTCAGCCCACTCCTTTTGAGCAGAATGTGCACTGCTCAAATAAACCAATAAACTAAACTAAACAATTCAGGTTAAATGTAGATTGAGACATTTATTCTGTCACCGCTCGTCTTGTTGTAAAATGTCTGACTCTTTGGCTTAAGGTCAATGTCTCTAAATTGGATTAGTGGCTCATTCATGTTGGTCTTCGTCCTAAAGTGACCCTATAGTAGTTTGAGACAAACCACAGCCAGCCTTTCTAACATTAATAAACAAACTCAGTCACTGTAAACTGGACTCACCGTGGTCTCGGTTCAGCCTTGGCTTTGAGATCGAGAAGCTCCTTTTCAGAATCCGACAACTCTCAACGCGATAAAAGCTTCTGTTTCCTCAAAGTCCATCCCTCCATTTCCTCGGCAGGTCCTGAGGTGAAACTCCGGAGTAAACGGGTTAAAAATGGTGTGGAATAGCGTTTCCGTGGCCGGGTGTTGTTGTCAGGGAGAATTAGCTTTAGCCGTTAGCGTTAGCTCAGGGGATTAGCTTCATCCCATTAGCGCCGCGTCCAATCTGTGAACTGTCTGCGGACTTAACTTTCGGCAGCGAAGACGGAGGACGGGGAAAGGAGGGGATTAGTTTACTACTTTACTTTTCTGGAATAATGACAATAAAAAAGAACGACTGCGTTTCTGCTCCGCGCTCAGACTCATGTGGGAAACTCAAAACTCATTCACTGGATTTGCCTAAATGTTTCCTGTTCCTACTGTTGAATATAAAGCTGGGCGCTTCCGATCCGATACCCGAACGATACTTTTCCGATACTTTTCCTACACTATTTGGGAATCCCCAGACTCATTAAGCTTTAGCCCGTGTTCCAAATAGTTTAGCTCGTTTGTTTTAAAAGTAGAACAGCGTTTGGCGACACATGTCATTGGGTACAGTGGATACGATTGGCTATGGCTAGCTCAGTAACACCTCATTTGAAAGCTAAGACCGACAACACAGATTTTAACTTTTTTGTTGCCGCATTTTTGTCATGTTTTCATCTCTTTTTTTCCGGTTTTCATAATTTTTTTATCGCATTTTTGCCGCTCTTTTATGGTATTTTCATCCTCCTTTTCGCCACCATTTTGACCATTTGTTCCAGAAGCTTTTTATATTTGGGTAAATCTGCATTTTTCTTGCCGCTGTTGTTTTTGCAGCTCGTTCAGACAAACGCTGATAACGCGGTGACGTCGTGAGAAACGCTCACCTGCTCCACCATGAACTGCTGTTGCCACGACGACCACCGCTGCTGAACGGACCCTCGCTGCTCGATGGCGGGTAAGCTCTGCGTCTTTGTGCTTTCAGTTCGGAACGAATAAGAGTCAATAAAATCAAGAAGAAGAAAAATGTCACGTGAGAAAACGAAACCGGGGAAAAACTCTACAAAAAAACAAAACTGAATGAACTCAGGATCAGGGAAGAGTTTGGTTGATTTGACTTCACGACGATGGCTTTAGGATGAACTGCTGAACTCGTGCACAGACGATCCTCTCTCATCTTTCGTACGGCGCCACCATCTGGTCACAAACTACAGGCCGCCTCTACAAAAGATAAACAAATCAAAATACATCATTTACACATTTCATTTATTTTTACCTCTCACTCCACGCCTTAACACTTAACACTTTACCCAAATCTAAGGCCAGAGTAATGCCTCATTTGAAAGCTAAGACCTACAGAACTCCGCTAAGACGTGTCCTCATGTTGTTACCGTGTTGTCGTCACTTTTCATTGTATTGTTTGACATTTTTATGTTTTTGTCGCCATTATGTTTTTTACATAATTTGGTTTCATAAAATGTTTTGCTTTTTAGTAATTTTTGTTGTCGCTGTTGCTTTTTAAATAATTTTTCGTATCTTTTTTGTAGTTTTGTCGCTTTTTTGTGGCTTTTTTTTCTTTTTCATCCTCGTTTCCATCGTGGACACTTTTTTTCAAACTGGAGAGAATGTGCTCGGGTTAAGATTTCGTTAAAAGTCTTAAAAACATTTACCTGGCTCCGCCCTTGGACACGCCCCCTCGGACACGCCCCCTGAACACGCCCCGTTCATACGTTTATAATGATGCTGCTGCGTTTCCCTCAGATCGGACGCTGCTGCTGTGCGTTTCGCTCGTCGCTGCGGCGCTGCTGCTCTTCGTCGGTTTGAGCGTCTGCTGCCTGATGAAGAGGAGGAGGCGGAGCTACGGCGAGCTGATCAGCGCCCCGCCCCCCGTCCCATCACGCGGCGCTCCT
>CM038363.1:27170660-27180660 GCA_021464625.1 Proterorhinus semilunaris
ATTACATGAGGTTTAGTGCGATTAAAAATATTAATCGAAATTAATCACACGTTGCTTTCCACACTTCAGTTTCCTTTTTTCCTGCAGACGCACAATTAATGGCAACATTGCACTGGCCTGTTGGACTCGGTGGAACAAAAATAAACAATATTTTGTTGCTTAAGCTTATGTATTCAGTCATTATTCAATGGTTTACTAAACATCCTTATGAAAAAACTTACTTCTCACTGTTCTCAGGTCAAATATTTATATGCGATTCATTTCGATTAATTAATTACAAAGCCTCCAATTAATTAGATTAATTTTTTTAATCGAGTCCCGGGCCTAGTTTAAAGATAATTAAAAAATATGGGGATAATAATAATTTTTAAAAAATTACTGAAAAAAATAAATAAAAACATTAGTAGATAAAATAAAAAATAGAATTGAAAATTGAAAAGATAACGTGATCTGTTCCGGACAAAGCGATGTACATGTTTTACTTATTTCGGATATACCGGACGTGTGAGCGGTTTGTTCTGTCCCGCTGCAGATACCACGGCTGGATGCAGAGCGAGGAGCTGCAGCAGCTCACGGCCTCGGAGCCTCTGACCCTGCAGCAGGAGTACGACATGCAGAGGAGCTGGAGGGAGGACCAGGACAGTGAGTCACCCACGTTACTGATGCGTTTGTTTGGAGATTAATATTCAGGTTACGCAGGAAAGAACATGGAAACAACAAACGCCTTTAGCAGACGCAGCATTTATACAAACAGGTGACGGCGTTTCTGTGATTCCTACAAAAATACTGTTTTCAATCAAAGTTTATTTTTATAGCACTTTACAACAACACATTGGCAGCACAAAAGAGAAAAAAACATTCAGCATTAAATGACACAAAATATAAAAACACTGGCACACAAAACAAAATAGATCAGTGTCTAAAAGGCAGTGGTTTCCAAAAACATGAATATGTCCCAGGCCTAATTATAGACTGAAGCCTGGGGTTTTGCTCCAGTGTCTCCCCTTAAATCCCCATTAGAGAAAACAGTATTTGATTTGAACATGTTAAAGTTACGTTTTAATCTGACGCCCCGTGGAGTTTTTCTTGGGACGGTATTCTAGGAATCACCTCTATCGCCACTAAATGATCAGGAAACCCAGAATCACATGTGACCACGATGTACGCTTGGACAATCGTCTTTTCGTACTGGCAGTTGAAAAAGAACTTTTCCAGGGTTGTGCATCTGCACCGGGCCACCCTGAAGTCCTTCTTGCTCTGGTAGTATCCCGCTTCGGTCTTCGTCCCGCCTTTCTTGCAGACGTTATCCTTGTCGCTTATTTCGGTTTGGGGCCAGTCCAGGATGACGTCATTTATGGATTTACAATCTTTGTTTTTCCACTTCATCTGCTGCGCCAGGCTCCTCATGAAGGATGTGCAGCTGAGCTTTTTGTCCCCAGAATAAGTGTGCTGCAGGAGGAAGAAATCATACGGATTCATGGAAAGACCGTCTTCCTCCCCAGAGAGACTGTCTTTCACAGAGGGACTGGCTTCTTTCACAGAGGGACTGGCTTCTGTCACTGAGGGACAGGCTTCTTTCACAGAGGGACAGGCTTCTTTCACTGAGGGACAGGCTTCTGTCACTGAGGGACAGGCTTCTTTCACAGAGGGACAGTCGGACAGAGCCAGGGGGGCAGCCGACAGCAGCAGAGACAGGAGGAGCAGGTCCATGATCTGTGGAGGAAGAAACACATGAACATCTCCACTTGAGATGAGGTTCTTTTAGAAAGACATTACTGTAGGTGTAACAAACATGTTTGTTTAAACACCTTGCCCTCACCGTTACCCAGGTGCATGATGGGACTCGTTTCTCAGTCACCACCACACGGAGGAGGGCGTGGCCACAGTGACAGAATATAAACCTCAGTGTGGCACACGGGTCTTTCCCCAGTTTTAGGCCCCGCATATCGAGCTTTAACCACTGTGGGGCCGGATGGAAGGGTTCGGCCGCATTTGGCCCCCGGGCCTTAGTTTGCTCTAAAAGAACCGTTCAGACCATTTCACAAACTTTACAGGTTTGGACTCGACTACATTTGGAACGTTTCTTTTTTTCTCATGGATTTTTTCTTTTCACTAATAGAGTTATAATTATAAAAAGAATAAAAAATAAAAAAAACGTAAACCCCATTTGAAACACTGACTAAACATATTTCAAAGTCTCTATCTATCTATCTATCTATCTATCTATCTATCTATATATAGATATATATATATATATATAATTAGTTTTACATCAACAAACCTTGAAAAGTCACTGCTGTTTGTAATAGATTTTTAAAGATACAAATTTATAATACTAAAAATAAAAAGATTTTCTGAAAATATTGATGGAATTGATTTGCTCAACTCAACCAGTTTATTCAAAACTTAAACCTGATCCAAAACCCCTGAAACACACATTTAAACCTGTTTGTTATTTAGATTTGGTTTGAACAACACCGGTGTTTAACAGCAAGTGCTGGAAATAAATATGTTCCTGATTTTACCGTTTGAATAACGCACGTCATTATTAGTTCATGATTCTCCAAACGTTTGTAAATGAGTTCTTACCGTGAGGTGCAGGTCTCACAGGGATCGGAAGCGTCGGATGTTTGGTCTGAAGCGTCTGAAGCAGGAGCTGTATTTATGCTGAACGGCGCCCCCTGATGTCAGCAGGAATAACAGGGCGGGTTAGAACTTATCGCGTATCGAGGTGACGGTCCTGTTCAAACGTGCTGATCAGTTAAAGATGGATTCTAAAGTGAGCCTCTCAGGCGGAGTTAGTAACGACAGGGACAATCTAAAGCTTTTCCTCACTTACTGTTGTTAATGCCACACATGAAAGAGATGCACTTAAAGATTTAGTTTATTCAGTTTTTCTCCTGCATGTATTTATTTAGCAGAGGCCGATTATTTTTGGAAATGTCTGGCCTACAATTCATTTCAATTCAAGTTTCTACGACGCAAACACAACTGCTGTGGAGCAAAGGTTTTGTCAGAGAGACATTAGCAAAGGATAAACACATTTACTATTAAACTTAGACGGAACCTCTTGGGTAAACTGCCCCACTAGTGTTTGAAGGCCCGGCTAAAGGCTCGGTCTTCAGCATAGATGTAATATACTAGAGATAACCCCTTTATACGCTGCCTTCATGTGCCTCGTAATTATGGTAAATACCACACGTGGAATATTTCCTCTGGGAGATCATTTTGATCTCGAGTTCCCGTGAGTGATCATTTGATTTGATGTCTTTTCACTGACGGTTAAGAAGCCTAACTCTGCATTTACTTCATTTTAATTTCCTCTTTTTTTCCACTTATCGTCTTGTAAAAAGAAAAAGAAGCCAAACTTTATATTATGGATCAAATCAGATCTAAAGTTTGCAGACGACTTCCTCGTGTGAACTTATGTTTATCGTTGTGTTTTTTTAATGTTTCACTTTGCTCCGACACAAAAGCACTTGAACACAACACACTCGTAATTTCCACTTCACAACTTGACCAGAGAACATGAAGGCAGCGTCAGTAATGATCCGAGTGGTCTGTGAAACCAACATGGCTGCTTAATCTCCTCCTGTTAAAAATACGACCCGGTCACATGGGTCACATGGGTCACATGGGTCACATGGGTCACAGCCATTCTTTAGAAAAAAATCAACTCTTCAAATGAGGCTACATAGGAACCCTGTTTACCAAGAGTCTTTTGGAGTCGCCCCTGGCCACCAGGGGGTGGTATTACAGCAGTATCCGCTCCATGAGGACCAAAGAGAAGCGCTTTTCTCGCTCGTTGGTTTTCAGCCTCGACTTATATTGTGCAAAAGACCGAGAGGAGCTGACGCAGGAAAGCCTCTGTTTCCTTCAGGAGACACGTTTTACCAACAGGAGCTGGTCAGCTGACCTCAACGCCTGGTCAGCTGACCTCAACGCCTGGTCAGCTGACCTCAAAGCCTGGACGAAGAGTAAACAGATCCAATAGGACGGGCCTAAATGATGCAGACAAAACAAATAACAGGATTGTTAATAATCCTCTGTGTGAAGCTTATAAACTGTAAAATGTGTCAGTGTTGAACTGTGACAGCAGGGGGCGCTTTACTAAAGGCATAGGGCAGATTTATTCAGGACATTTACAGAGCCTTGCGACAGTACTGATACACCTTGAACTTTTGCACATTTTGTCATGTTTACCATATACGTAAAGATTTTATTTAGATTTTTTTTTACTGAAAGTTCACAGACAAGTAACAGACGACTGTGAAGTGAAAGCAAAATGATACATGATTCTGTTATTTTACAAAAAATAGAAAAGTGAAAGTGGGCGGAGCATAAGTATTCATACAGCATTAAATTGCCTTTATAACATTCCTAATGACAGAAAGTTCACTCCTCGCCCTAACCATTAAATAGAGGCCGCCTGTGTGTAATCTACTCTCAGTATAATCCCAGATGTTCTGTGAGGGCCTCAGAGCTATGGTCAGAGTGTATTGGTCACTAAACAACATCATGAAGGCCAAGGAGCTCACCAGAGAGGTCAGGGATAAAGCTGTGGAGACGTTTAAAGCAGCGTTAAGTTATACAAAGATTTCCCAAGATTTGAACATCTCACGGAGCACTGTTCAATCCATCATTCAGAAATGGAAAGAGTATAGCACCACTGTGAACTTACCAAGACACGGCCGTCCACCTAAACTAACAGACCGAACAAGGAGAGCACTGGTCAATCCATGGAGCCAAATACAGAGACATTTTGGAGGAAAACCTGCTGGAGTCAGCAAGAGAACTGAGGCTGGGGCGGAGATTCACCTTCCAGCAGGACAATGACCCTAAACACAAACATCTACAATGGAATGGTTTAAACACAAACATATTAATGTGTTAGAATGGCCCAGTCAACGTCCTGACCTAAATCCTATTGAACATCTGTGGAAAGACCTGAAAACTGCTGTTCACAAACGCTGTCCTTCTGATGTGACAGAGCTTGAGTTGTTTTGTAAACAGTTTGTTTAAAACAAAAAACTGTGAGTCTGTCTCTTAAGCAAAAGTCTGCCACATAAAATCTAACCAAACGTGAGGCTCATTTCTGGCCGTTTCCAGAGAACTGTGAGGAGATTCTGAGCAGGTCTCGCCCTGAAGCTTTGAAGATGAGACTCAGCCAATCACAGCTCGCACACATTTCCACAGAATCATGACTCAGAAACGTCTGGTTTAATCACTTCTTCCTCCAAACAACTTCATGCCCAAACTTGCCAGCGTTCCACCTGTATTCACAACATTTCCAAAGCAGGTACTGGGAAAAGTGTTGATGCTGTTGGTCCAGGGACAGCAATACAATATTTTTTTATTCAATTCCCCCCAAATTTTTTTAACATGTTGTCTTATTTTTTCTTGTTTCCCCAATTTATTCCAATTATTTTTTCCCATTTTTACATGTTTTCTTATTTATGTCCCACATTTTCCCTTTTTTTAACCCAATTTTTCCGCCTCATTTTTACCCCATTTCTTTTACATTATTATTTTTTTTTTCCATTTCACTCATTTTTGGCTAATATTTTCCCTATTTGCCCAATTCTCCCCCCCCCCCCCCCCCCCCCCCCCATTTTAAACACATTTTTTCCTTATTTTTGCCAGAATTTCTCCCAATTTGACCCCACATTCTTCCCCATGTCCCAGTCCCTGACCCTGAAATGACCCTGATATTGACCCTGAATGACCCTGGTGATGTGAACCTGCAGACCTTCCTCACATTGTTCTGTTTCTGCAGAGTGCACCTTCATCGCGCTGGACCGGGAGCAGTGGAGCGCCCCCGCTGTGCCGGAGGAGCAGTGCATGATGGGAGACGTGAACCTGTTCCTGACCGACCCCGGTGACCCCGGCGTGGCGGAGCTCGAGGTCATGATCGCAGGTCGGAGGTCACGGGGCTTTTACTCCTGATTTTAGCCTCGTTTGGGCCTGTTTAGTTTAGTTTAGTTTAGTTTTATTCATTTATTCAATGGAATGTTCCGCGAGGAAATGTATGTTTTACGGAGAGATGAACATCTGGAACATCTGTCTGTTTAACGCAGAGCCGCGGTTCAGGGGCAAAGGCGTCGGGACTGAAGTGGCCACGATGATGATGAGCTACGGTGAGTTTGTCCATGTGACCAGTTACGCCACGTTATTATTTATATCGTCATTCATGAAACAGCAAAACCAAACAGACCATTTGCCAGATGGGATGGACTCTGGACAAAGAGCAGAGCAAAGCCGTGGTGGTCGTCATAGCAACACCAAGCGACAAAGAAACCATGCGGTGTTAAACCTCTGATTCTGGCTGATTTTGTGGAGATGAATTAATATTTGCGAAATCCTGGAGGCGCCGCTTTAATCCTGAACTTCTGTTCGAGCAGGAATCACCAAACTGGGGATCAAGAAGTTCCAGGTTAAAATCGGTTTGGACAATCACATCAGCATCAGCATGTTCAAGAAGCTGCTCTTCACAGAGGTACAGACCCTGTCCCTCATGTGTCCCTCATGTCTTAACCCTGTCCCTCACGTGTCCCTCATGTGTTGACCCTGTCCCTCATGTGTTAACCCTGTCCCTCACGTGTCCCTCACGTGTTGACCCTGTCCCTCAGGTCTCCACGTGCTCCGTGTTTAAGGAGGTGACCCTGGAGCTCCTCGTCGACCCTTCAGTCCGGACCTGGATCCTGGACCGGACTTCCCACGTGACGGAGCGGAGCTACGGCCAGAGCAGAAGCCAAAGTCTGGAACCGGAGTCGACGTGACGGATTCTCACAGACGAGGAAATGGACTCAAAGAGCTCGTATTTGTAACGTTTTTATCTGATTCAAAAGCTTAACCATCTGCAGCTGGAAACTGGGATTATTCTGTGAGATGTTGAGATGTTTAGTTTCCTCCTTCACCTCTTAGTTTAAATCTGCCAGAGTAAAAAACAGCCCCAACTCTCTCTTTACGATGTTTATTCTCTGACGTTTTATCGCGTTGAGCCGGAGATTCATCCAGGAAGTGACTCCAACACGGTCGTTCCCGCGCCCATTCACAAATACTGACATGTTTGGTATCCACGTGTAGCACGAAAGGCTGTGACCGAGATCCAAATATGGTCATTTCCTTTGTGGGCGATTTTGTAAAAGCCAAGTCAGAGTTTGTATTTGTCGTCGGGCCTTTATTTTATTTTATCCGTAACCTTTTCAAGTTTTTCCTGATTTGCTCGACTTCCCGGTGAACATCTAGGTCACCCATAAATGATTATTCAATAAAACGAGCTCTTTATAAACATCTGCATTTAATGAAGGAGGTTTATGAATAACCACAAGATTCAAGGACGTTTAAACAAAGAAATTCCAATCCATTCTTATCTGCGACCTCAAATTCATTTTCACCAATAACTAAAGATCGACCGATATGTTTATTTCTGCTCTATAATCCTGTAAAAACACATGGCACATTATTTTATGAGTTTAGGAGATTCAATCATGGCTTCTGTCGCAGTTTTGATCTTGGAGGTTAAAACTAACTCAGCGATTAAAGTTTCCAGGTTCTGTTCTTCAAAATGAGCTTCAGCGTCTCCATATTCACTGAGGGAGCTGTGGGAGAACTCGTTTAAAGCCCTTTTCATTGCAAAATATGGGAAGTCTCTATCATTTTCAGTCCCTGAGATATCGGTATCCGATATTGTAAAATACCCAAATATCGGTCGACCTCTACTAACTCGTTTATTCCAAAACTAAACCAGATCCAAAATCCCTCTGAGCAAATCTTTTATGTCACAAAATAAAAGCTCACATTTAAACCCGACTCTGTTCATTATTTATTTGTTGTCGCGCTGCTGCTGAGCTATAGATGCGTTTACCCATAAAAGGCGACTTTGAGTGGCATTTATGGATAATGTGGGAATATTGTTATACAATGAGGCAGTATTTCTATACATATTTTTATCATACTAGGCTTTAGTGATTATATATAAAACTGTGTTGATGTAACCTGTGCTTTAAGGTTCTTTTGAAACTGGGGTTTGAAGCCTGACTTTACAACTGGGCAGACATTCTCCATTTTATAGCCCCATTGTTCTCTGTGGAAAAGTACTGGGGGCGGGGAGCTGAAGGACGATGGGCGGAGTCAGATCATGAAGAGGAAGTGATGACAACATTCCCAGAGCGCTGATTGCTGTGGACAGAGCTCAGATAACTTTATGAGGAAATAAAACTATGATTGATTCAAATAATAACGAACACGGCGACAATAAGAATGAACTTTATGTTGTAAACAAACAATGTAAGGACAAAACAAATATGTAATGTGCTTTCTAACCTGTATAAACCCTGGTATTTACATTAAAGGAACATTATGGGCTGTAACATATAACTTAGTTAAATAATAAACTGTAAAGACTTTAAACTATGATGAAGACGAAAACAATTTGACACAGAACCACAGCGCCTTTACAGATGTGCAACAGAGCAGATACACTCATGAGTCTGTAACCGTAGCCTCCTGCCTGAGGGGAGAGGGGTGAAGAGTCCGTGTCCAGGGTGAGAAGGGTCAGCTGTGATCCGACCCACACGCCTCCGGGTCCTGGAGGTGAACAGGTCCTGGAGAGATGGAGCTCACAGCCGACCTGGAGGAGGTGAGGATGGACCACACGGTGATGGAGGAGGTGAGGATGGACCACACGGTGATGGAGGAGGTGAGGATGGACCACACGGTGATGGAGGAGGTGAGGATGGACTCGATGATGGCCGTGTAGAACTGCACCAGCATCTTGGTTGGCAGCTTGAGTTTCCTCAGCTGCCGCAGGAAGAACATCCTCTGCTGGGCCTTCTTGATGAGGGAGCTGATGGTTGGCTCCCATTTGAGGTCCTGGGTGATGGTGGTGCCCAGTAAATCTCATAGATTGTGTGGAACATCCTGGTCCTGGATCATAGAAAGGTGTGGAACATCCTGGTGCGGAGGCTCCTGGTGCGTGGGACGTTGCGGCTCCAGTGCTTGATGACCTTGTAGACGTTGGCCCCGGTCCGGGCGACTGAGAACAGGGAGCGGTGTCTGCGTCCGTCGCCCAGAGCGCCCCAGAGCCGCGGGGAGCACCTCTGCAGCACCTCCATGTTCACGGCAAACTGCCCCGGGGCGAACTGCGCCACCTTCACCACGGTGACCGACGAGCCCGCCCACCTGCAGCCGAGGGGGGCGGAGCCAGTGAACGTGCACTCACCTGGAGGGCGGAGGAGGGCGGGGCTTCATTATAGTTTATAGTTAAACATTTATCACAGTAAAGTTTCAATCATAGAAATATATAGAATGTAAAGTTCTGACTGAGGCCCTTCCAGTGGAAAAACTCACCTGGGCGCACGGACACGCCCCTCTCCCAGACCACGCCCCCCTCGCTCAGGCCCAGCCCACTCAGGTTACAGAGCGCCAGCAGACAGGCCTCCTCCAGCAGGGGGCGCTCCGGGAACCGAAACAGGAGCGAGACGAGGCGCGGGACGGCGCCGCAGCGGAGACACTGGTCCTGGAGCTTTGCTGAGACACAGAGACACAGAGACAGAGAGACACAGAGAGAGAGACAGAGAGACACAGAGACAGACACAGAGACACAGAGAGACAGAGAGACAGACACAGAGAGAGAGACAGAGAGACAGAGACAGAGACACAGAGAGAGAGACAGAGAGACACAGAGAGACAGAGACACAGAGACAGACAGACAGACACAGAGACAGAGACACAGAGAGACAGACAGACAGACACAGAGAGACAGAGAGAGAGACAGAGAGACACAGAGAGACAGAGACACAGAGACAGACAGACAGAGACACAGAGACACCGAGAGAGACACAGAGAGACAGACAGACAGACACAGAGAGAGACAGAGAGACAGAGACAGACAGAGAGACAGAGACACAGACAGAGAGACAGAAAGACAGAGACAGACACAGAGAGACAGAGACAGACAGACAGACAGACACAGAGAGACAGACACAGAGACACAGAG
>CM038363.1:27190660-27220660 GCA_021464625.1 Proterorhinus semilunaris
CTCCAGGCTCCAGGCTCTAGGCTCCAGGATCCGGGCTGCAGGCTTCAGGCTCCGGGCTTCAGGCTCCAGGCTCTAGGCTCCAGGCTCCAGGATCCGGGCTCCAGGCTGCAGGCTCCGGGCTTCAGGCTCCAGGCTCTAGGCTCCAGGCTCCAGGATCCGGGCTCCGGGCTGCAGGCTTCAGGCTCCGGGCTTCAGGCTCCAGGCTCTAGGCTCTAGGCTCCAGGATCCGGGCTCCAGGCTCCACGCTCCAGGCTGCAGCCACCGTCTCACGGCATCGGTTCAAAGTGCTGTAGCTTTAGCAGCAGGTGAACGACAGGTGGTGCCGGCGGATTATCGGCTTCCATCTGCTCTCGCTTCCATATGGCGCGTTACAGGGAAAATAAATGAAAAAAATAACGAAATACACAAACGCTTAATTACACACTTCCACAACCAGAGTGAAAATAATAATACAAATTGGAAAAAGAATACGACGGCGTATTGGGGCCATCTTGTGGATTTCTGAGTTTAGACATATCTATGAGAAAAAAGTTGCACATTGTCGAGATTTTGAAACAGGCAAATTTATGAGGGGAAAAAAGTTGCAAATTTGCCACATAATGTTTTGTCAGCTGGTTGAAGTCAAACTAGTCTATCAGTCCTTTCTTGTCCTCACTCTTGGGCGTGGAGGATCCAGGGAACGCTCCAAATGAAGTCCTGTGTTCACTGAAGCCTCTTCATACTCCATTGGACAAAGTTCTCGCCTCTTGTGGAGTGTAAGTTGGTTATGCTGTGGGTAAAGATTGGCTTATATTGGTTTTCTGACAAAAAAGCCAACGTGCACGACCGAGGGCTGCAACACAAGGGCTCACTCTCCACAAGCCCAGGGGAAGATGTGTTTGCATGAGAGGACCGGTGTGAAATTCTCAACTTGATTTCTAGCAACAACAAAAATCCTCGCAAATAAATTTTTCTTCAGGCAAATTTGCGACTTTTTTCATAAATGTGCGGGTTTTTTTCTGATAAATTTTTTTCTCCTCACAAATGTATTACTTGCAAATTTTATAGATTTGCTATTTTTTTCCCCACACAATGTTTTTCCCGTCACTAGAGGGCCCTAATACGCCGTCGTACTTGACAGCTGCCGCCAGATATCCTTACATGAGTAGAGATCCACAATTCATTTTTTTTACGAAGAAAATCATCGTTACCCTCGACAAACTCGCTCGTTTTGATTAGCCATTAGCCCGCTGCTCAGACTAGCCTCGCCTCATGTTAGCTAACACCCTGTAACTGTGGTTCAGATTCAGCCTCCTAATGTTCTACTACTTCATAAACGCCGGTGTTATTAGTTTGAAATCTCTCCACAAAATGGATCCCTGGTCTCCGTTTCTATGGCAACGGCGACCTCCTGCACATGCGCACTTCGCTCGCTAGCTTAACGGTAACGGCGGGCGAGTCCTAAATAAAACTCCTTCAGTCCGCTAATTTAACGTCATAAAACATTATTTATTCGCTCACGGGTTTTTTAGGAGAATCCTCGTCCCCAGATACCTGCTCTAGAATCCTCTGAACGAGTTTTAAATGTAAACTATTTAAAGTTTCGTGTCATTTCCGCTCAGGCTCCGTGTCCGCTGCCTCGGGGGCTTCTCCTCCACGTGCCCCTCCGTGCGCGTGAAAACAACCTCCAAAACTCCACTGTAACCTGGTATTTATGGATATTTATTCACACTAATTCAGTAAACTTTGACTAAAGACACGTTTGCGCTGGAGATGATGCTGTCAACATGAGCTCTGGTAAGTGGGAAAACCTTAAAGCGAAATAAATAAAATAAAAAGTCTGGTATGTGTGTGTATACAAGTGTGGTCATTATTATATGGCGATTTTTATTTTTCTGTTAAAGCTCCTTTCACGTTATTGTAAGAAGAAAAAAACTCGGTAATGCCATAACTTCATCTTTTTCATTGTTTTTAACCCACCTGTCCTCTATTGTTAAGTATAAGAATCAGAATCAGAATTCGTTTATTGCCAAGGTTTGTGAACAAGGTTTACAAACTAGGAATTTTACTTGGTGCAAACGTGCGACATAAAACATATAACATATAACACAGAATTAAGATAAAAAATAAGCTAAGAACGTTAAACTATAAGGCTATAATGGCATGCATAAGTATAATCAGATGCCTTATTTCCACATTAAATAAGAAGTATTTATGCCAGGGATCTGCAGAGGTGGAGAGAAATTACTTCTTCTAGTTTTATCATACGATACTTTTAATTATACTTGAGTAAAATTCTAATGAATCTGTTTCATGAGTAAAAACAATAGTAACTCGTGCCTCTGTGAGTGAATCTGTAAGAGACAAATCTTCATTTTGACACGTGCAATATGTTGTTTTTTGTTAAATTCTTCTTAATAATTGTTTTATTTTCTGATGGGATTTTCTTTATATTAGTTTTCACATTATTTATGTCGCGACTGAATCCTGAATCAGACTTTTTCGCTCAAACAGTTACTCACAGTACTTGAATACTTTTTTACTCTTACTTGGTCACTACTCTTTCCTTGTACTTGAGTAATATTATTTCAAAGTAACGTTACTCGTCCCTGAGTAAATCTTTTGGCTACTTTACCCTCTGATCATTTCAGAACCGTAAGAGAGAAACTTACTGTGTTTTTGTTTGTTTTGGAATCTACGAGCTCCCTCTGAAGAACCTTCTAATCGACATCGGACAAGAGAAATGAAGGCCCGTCAGGACTAATGTTCAAGACCCCACAGCTCTCCTCCTCGGCTCCTCCCTCTCTGTTCTAGAGTCTGATGGGACGAGGAGCAAATGAGCTCTGAAGTCTGTGGAGCAAAGTGGTTCATGTAGAATCCCACAAGTTTGTATCATTGATGTTTGATGTGATCAGCCTGTGTAATGCCAACCTCGTGTCTCCTCTTTCCTTCCAGAGGCGTGTCCTTTTTGTGGAAAGTCCTTCAAGAGGTTGAAGAGTCACCTGCCTCACTGTAAAGCTGCGAAAAGCTCCAAACATGAAGAAACCAACACGTCCTCCTCCTCGTCATCGCTGCCTCCAAACTCAAACCCAACGCAATATTCTGCCAAAACATCTTTGGACTCGAAAGGGAACGACCAAGCGCCCAAGACGTTCAAAAAGCCCAAATCAATGAAGGAAACGAAGATGAAACTGTCTGAGAAGATCAAAATGGCGGTGGAGACGTCTTCCCCAACGTCTGCAGCGTCAACTCCACCTTCTCTAGCCTTGAAAAGCAAAAGGAAAAGCCCCACGTCCAGCCAAACTAACAAGGAATTAATTGGAAATAACGTAGAAAAAGTAAAAGCGAAACCACAACTAAAATGTGCTCTTTCCAGACAAAGCAATCAGGAGATAATTCATGAAATAGAAGCGAATATCGAACAGAGAACTTTTAATCAGACTGAAGAACGACGGCCAAAGCCTTCAGTGAAAAACATGGACAATTCTCAAAGTGCCTCGAAAAAGAAGGAAGTGAAAGGTATTTTGACAAAGAAAAGCAGCTCTAATAAAGCCAAAGATACTGTAAACAATGTGAAAAAGAGTCCGGAAGAGAATGTTTGGTCGGGAGGAGAGAAAAACGAGAAGAGTTTACCAGAAAACGAGAGGAGTTTAGGAGAAAACGAGAGGAGTTTAGGAGAAAACGAGAGGAGTTTAGGAGAAAACGAGAGGAGTTTGAGAGAAAACGAGAGGAGTTTAGGAGAAAACGAGAGGAGTTTAGGAGAAAACGAGAGGAGTTTACCAGAAAACGAGAGGAGTTTAGGAGAAAACGAGAGGAGTTTAGGAGAAAACGAGAGGAGTTTAGGAGAAAACGAGAGGAGTTTCCCAGAAAACGAGAGGAGTTTAGGAGAAAACGAGAGGAGTTTGAGAGAAAACGAGAGGAGTTTCCCAGAAAACGAGAGGAGTTTGAGAGAAAACGAGAGGAGTTTAGGAGAAAACGAGAGGAGTTTGAGAGAAAACGAGAGGAGTTTGAGAGAAAACGAGAGGAGTTTGAGAGAAAACGAGAGGAGTTTAGGAGAAAACGAGAGGAGTTTGAGAGAAAACGAGAGGAGTTTAGGAGAAAACGAGAGGAGTTTGAGAGAAAACGAGAGGAGTTTAGGAGAAAACGAGAGGAGTTTGAGAGAAAACGAGAGGAGTTTAGGAGAAAACGAGAGGAGTTTCCCAGAAAACGAGAGGAGTTTGAGAGAAAACGAGAGGAGTTTGAGAGAAAACGAGAGGAGTTTGAGAGAAAACGAGAGGAGTTTGAGAGAAAACGAGAGGAGTTTGAGAGAAAACGAGAGGAGTTTGAGAGAAAACGAGAGGAGTTTAGGAGAAAACGACGTGTTGACTTCAGGACAAGAAGCTAAGGCTACGCTCCACGATGTTCGAGCCGCGTTGGGACGGGCGAGACCGAACGGCCACAGAAAAGAGAAACCTGTCGTGGAGGAACTCGTGAAAGAAAGTGAAAATGGAAGCGTCGGTTTGAGTCGAGAAACGACGGCTCCGACGCCGGAGAAAGGCCGAGTGTCGCCGCTGACAGGTGGACCTCTTCTGAGCGAGCTGTGGAAAGTTGAAAGCAAGGATTGTAATGTCTCCCGGAGGGCGGAGGTTCTGAGGGACTCGATGGGCGTGGCCGCGCCGTCGTCCCCCGCCAGGACGTTTCTCGAGGCGGAAGCGCTCGGGAAAGACGCGGCGGCGCTTTTTAAGGCGAACCTGCAGGAGGCGAAAAGAGCAATGGAGGAGACGAGGAAGGACGTGAGGAAACGAGACGAGAGGAGTGAGTGAAGAACAAGGGGATTAAACCACAGACAGGGTTTAACTCTTTAAGACTTTATTTAGACGAATAACACCTGTTTAAGGGGAGACAAACAAATGACACAAAACTCATTTCTTCTGGTTTCTAACAAACGTTGACCTGGAAACAAAAAAAAATCCCTAATCTTCACCGTAACAGCTTTGATTATTCACTGATTCAAAGTTTCCCCATAGATTTATTTGGGAAATTTTCATTTCAAGGCCATTTTCTCAAAGAGCATTTTCCTCTCATTGGTGCGACGACGTCTCCACTTCAGTCGCTCCTACAGACTCCATGTGGTCCTGACCCGCCCTGAACCGACTGGTATTGAACAAATACAAGTATCAAAAGCA
Source organism: Proterorhinus semilunaris (assembly GCA_021464625.1). Classification (NCBI taxonomy): domain Eukaryota; kingdom Metazoa; phylum Chordata; class Actinopteri; order Gobiiformes; family Gobiidae; genus Proterorhinus; species Proterorhinus semilunaris. The sequence continues at coordinate 27,195,805 of CM038363.1, forward strand.
GGCACTGAAAAGAAATATACAATCTTTCACGTTTTGATGCTGCTGTTCATCAAAATTCAAAAGAAAAACATTGAAACACAAGATGGAAAAAAAATTAAAAGTTGTGGAAAAACTAAGGGGGCACTTGAAATAAAATTGGGAACATCTGGGGGAAGATTTGAAAGAAAAAAATAATTTTCTAGAAAATGTGGAGGAAACCAAACAGAAAAAAAAAGAAAGAAAACTAAATTTTTGTCGTTAAAGGAAGTTTCTTGGTTTTTTCACCTCAAACAAATGACACAAATGCAAAAGAAATTACATGGAAGGAAAAGGAATAAAATTATATCTATTTTATGGTTGTATATCAAGGCCGTGGGAACCCAGGGTGCTGCAGTACCCCCTGGTGGACAGTTTGCGACCTGCAGGCAATTTTAATAAATAGGAAATAAGCACAGATAAAGCGTTTTTGGGGTAATTCTTTTTCCTTGGCACCCCCCAACTAAAATGTCCTTCCACGGCTCTGTTGTCCTTCCACGGCTCTGTTGTATACGACACATTCTAGTATCGGTACCGAAAACCAAGGATCGTTAAAGAACCGGTACTTTTTTTTTGAGTGACTGAATAAAGCGGGACACATCTGGGAAAGCGCGGTTTTAGACTAAAGCATTATTATTATTATTATTATTATTATTATCCTCATTAACTCGTCGTTTCCAGGCGCTCTGTCGCAGCAGCGTTTGGGTCAGGTGATGCTGAGGGAGCTTCCTGATTGGCTGGCGTCCCGTTCGCCGCGTCGGCCCCGGGACGCCCTGCAGCTGCTCCACAGAGGTCAGTGACCGGGCGCTCGGGTCCGTTTCCTCCTCTTCACCGTGAGCCGTCTCTCTGTCTCCCCCCGCAGGCCGGCAGTGGTACTACCGCCGGTACATCGACGTGAGGAAGGGCGGGGTCGGGGGCGTGGCCATGCTGCTGGCGGGATACTGCGTCCTCAGCTACGTCTGGGCCTTCCCTCGTCTCAGTGAGTTCTTCTGGACCCGCGAGAGGTCGTTTTTGTAAAGTAATGTGTCAATGTTTTCCAGAGCGCGAGCGATGGAGGAGGTACCACTGAGCCGACGCCCTATTTGTCCACCATGTTTGAAATCATTTTTTATCCTATTTGTCTCCATATTATTTCTTTATTCCCCATATTTTCTTTTATTTATTTTCTATTATTTATTGAGCTTTGAACCCAAAACAAAAGGAAGAATTTAGATTTTTTTTTCACTTATATTTACTTTTTTCAAAAACTAAACAAGATCCAACTAATACATGAAAAAAACAAAAAACCTGCCTTGTCGACTAAAACTAAAACTAAAAAAAATGAATTGTTTGACTAAATCTTGAACTAAATGAAATCATAAACGATTCACGGTTTCAGCAGGATCGCACAGACATTTCTTTTGAGCTTGAACCATTTCAGTAACTGTTTATGTTTAATTTATGTGACGATGACCGACGGCTTTGCTCTTGTTCTGAATCTCTTTGTTTGGACTTTTATTAATAATGTGTTTCAAATGTTTCCTGACGGAGCTGAATGTTTGTGACGAATAAATCTCTTCATAAAGACTTTTGAAGTTTGTTCCGTTTTGTGAAAGACTTGTTTCAGGTAAAAGCTTCGTGAAGTCGCAGTGACCGGCGGTGGCCACACGGTGTCGCTCCTGCACAGATGTTTGTTATTGCACATCAAGTTTAACCTGATTCTCCCGCAGTGATTTCTTTCACACAAAAAAACAAGAAATGAAGGAGAGGCTTTGTCTGTTTCCAGTAGATTCTGAAAAGTCTTTATCGAGCAAAAAGCTCCAGGTCAGAGCTTTAAATAACAATAACTGAGAAAGTCGGGTTGGTTTTCACACAGTCTGAAAACATAATAGCAACACAGCAGCAGCCGCCATGTGTTCGCTTTCTTTAGTGCAAATATTGGTGTTTTCTCCCCTTTAGGCCAGGGTTTCCCAAAGCGGGGGTCGGAGCCCCTTGGGAAGTCGCGAGATGTTTTTAAAACAATCGATTAAACATCAGATTTTAGTGCTGGACATTTTCCCTCGTTTTTGGCTTAAAGGGATATTTCAGGATGTTTGACACAGGGCCTCATGTCCTCGTTATCCAGAGTGTTGTTGATGCCTGAAGATATTTTTTTCTTAAATTCATGCAGTCCTTATATTTGAAGAGTCTAGTGGCGCTAGGCTAATGCTAGGCTAGTGCATGTCTATGGTATCAGCTAGCCTACATTACAAACAGTCTGACTCCACAGAGCATCTGAGGAAAATCACTTATAACACCAGACTAACCATATACATGTCTGTGTTGATAGAATCATTTAAAATAACTTGTATTTGAGCAGCATCAGCTTCGTGGCTGTAAGCTAACGCAGCGGCGGAGTGATCTGGGAGAAAATAGTCCCTCGAAATGTGGTAATTCATGTGATACAAGGTCAGTTATATTTCAAAAAAATATTCTTTTAACACAGACATTTATATGGTTAGTCTGGTGTTATAAGTGATTTACTGAGGAGCGGGTCAGACTGTTTTTTAATGCAGGCTAACTGATACCATAGACATGCGTTAGCCTAGCATTAGCCTAGCGCCACAAGACTCTTTAAATATAAGAACTGCATGAAAATTCTATGACATAACTAATATCTCATTACTGGGGGAATCCACATGAAACAAAAACTGTCTCAAAGTTCATCGTCTTCTCTGTTCACACATATGAACTCATGTCCAATTATTTCCTCTAAAAAGGCGATGGACAATATTCAGAACCGTGTGTGACGTCGTCCAGTATAAGGACTTTCAGACATAAGAATAACACGTCAGGTTTTATGAATCCAGTCAATTTACAAAAACTGTGGGAGTCGATATGCAAATGTGGCCTTTCCCATCCAGGGGGGAAAGGAATTTGCAGGCGGGCTGCTTTTGGCCCCCGGGCCTCAGTTCGCCCACACCCGATATATCCACTAGAGGACGTGATATATTCATTTCCTTTGCACAAACAATTCAAACTCAAAAAGAAGTGGGAAGAAACCCGTGATTTGAATATCTAATTATTATCGACCCAGTTCCTCGCGCCTCCCCCTGATCACGATGATAAACAGGCTAATCTCCCCCCTCCTCCCCTCCCTCCCCCTCCTCCCCTCCCTCCTCCTCCTCCATCTTCAGCGGCTCCTCGCAGCCTCTTCCCCCGCGGACCTCGCTCTCCGTCTGCAGCCGCGGATCGCGCGCGGAGGAGCGGACGCGATGACCGTGGAGGACACGCTGCGGGACCACGGGCAGAGGCACCGGCCGCGCATGGCCTGCCTCCGGAAGGTGCCGCTTTATCCTCATGTATCTGTGTTTGTTCCGTGTCCCGAACAAAACAAACGCGTCGCGGGATGACGCCGTTTCTCCGGCTGCACGCGCGCAACAGTCTGGCTTCGTTCATGACGATCGCGCGCGCGGCTTTGGGCTTAAAATCAGATATTTAGTCGTAATTATCGCTGTAAAAGAGTCATGTCGAGACAGAGGAGCAGAACCCGGGAGTCTCTGATATGTTTCATACAACTGTTGATCTCGGATTTAAAGAGGCCGCGCGTTTGTGTTTTATTATCAGATTGTTTTGTTTTCTGCAGAGTTTAAGGTTTATTTTGCTGTTACCAGTGTTAATTTTGACAACATATTTCAATTTAGTTTTAGTCTTTTGACGAAAATGTAATTCAATTTTAGTCAACTAAATTTAGGACAAATTTAATCGACTTTGTATTAATAATATTCATTATAATCATATTTAATGGAGGTCCTGCTTCATGGAGCTGCTCCTCATGAACAAAGCTCAGAGCTGTTCCTTTGGCAGTGAATTTACATATGAGGCTCTTTCAGACGGTCAATAGAAGTTTGGATGATTTTAGTCTCTCCTTTCCATTTTTATTTAGTCTCATTTTAGTCGACTAAAATATCTGGACATTTTAGTCATAGTTTTAGTCGCATGAAAAACTTTAAATTTAGTTTTAGTCCAATTTTAGTCGTCAGAAAAATCACTTTGACCAAAATTAAGACTAAATATTTTAGTCGACGAAGTTAACACTGGCTGTTACAGCTGTTGGGATGTTGTTATGTGTTTAATTATTGAGTCCAAATCCAGGTTTGGTTTGACTGGAAAAGGGTTGAGGGTTTGGATTTATTCACAGTGACACAAACATTTACTTTCTTTGAAACTAGCGCTTAAACAGACGGATTGTGATTTATTAATAATTACATTTACATGATATATTCAGTCGTTCAGTCGTTATAGGATTTGATGATGTCAGAGTCTCAGATGGGAGACACAGTTCTGGGAGAATTTGTAAAATAAGCCAAATGTTTTCACTTCTCAAAATAACAACAAAAACATGATGGAAAAAACACAGAAAGAGCCGAGAGTCCCGTTACCGTAGTTACCACAGTAGGATTCGCCTTCGTTTGAAACTGTGAGGTCATGTGAACAGAAACCTCTGGCCTGAGGCTCGTTCTATAAGAAACATTTAAGAAATCGCGTTCAGGAAATCCGTTTCAAACATGAATGTTTCTCAAAGCTGAACGCCGGCGTCTCCAGCGGTGAATGAATAATGTAGTGTGACCTTCATGGAGCTGTTCACTTTAATGACCGATAATCAGATAATCCTGCGCTCTGGGCCGGAGTCGCACAGGAGGGAAGTTACTCGTTATAGTTTCCTAATATTCTTTAAAGGGATATTTCAGGATGTTTGACACAGGGCCCCATCTCCCAGTTATCCAGAGTGTGGTTGATGTCTGGAGATATTATTTTCTTAAATTCATGCAGTTCTTATATTTGAAGAGCTTAGTGGCGCTAGGCTAACGCTAGGCTAGTGCATGTCTATGGTATCAGTTAGCCTGCATTAAAAACAGTCTGACCCCACAGGGCACCTGAGGTAAATCACTTATAACACCAGACTAACCATATAAATGTCTAATGTTTAATATAACTGAACTTGTATCACATGAATTACCGCATTTTGAGGGACTATTTTCTCGCAGATCACTCCGCCGCTGCATTAGCTTACAGCCACGAAGCTGATGCTGCTCAAATATAAGTTATTTTAAATGCAAAATGGTTATAATGATTCTATCGACACAGACGTTTATATGGTTAGTCTGGTGTTATAAGTGATTTACCTCAGGTGCTCTGTGGAGTCAGACTGTTTTTAATGCAGGCTAACTGATACCATAGACATGCACTAGCCTAGCGTTAGCCTAGCGCCACTAAGCTCTTCAAATATAAGAACTGCATGAATTTAAGAAACAAATATCTCCAGACATCAACAACACCCTGGATAACGAGGACATGAGGCCCTGTGTCAAACATCCTGAAATATCCCTTTAAGATCTCAATTTTAACTAGTTTTGTGACTTTGACCCGGAGGTTTATCCAGGAAGTGACTCCATCATGTCTGTCCCTGGTCTTTCCCGCGCTCATTCATTCACAAATACTGACATGTTTGGTATCCACGTGTAGCAGGAAAGGCTGTGACCCGTATGTGGTCACTTGTTAAGATGAGCGACGGATCTCCCCCCGGTAAAACGGAGGGAGGTTTTCCTGCCGCGGTTGTCATGGCGACGCCTCCACAGCGGTCGCCGTGGGAACGCAGACTCCCGGCCTCACTGACGTCGCCGATGTTATTTCTGTGTCGGCTCCACAGGCGGAGAGCGTCGTGTTGGAGATGCAGGACCCGAACTCAGGACTGAGGTCACAGCCGCAGAGACTGGTCATCACCGCCGTCCCCCACGCCGTCACAGGTGAAACGCACGCCGTCCAACACGCCATCCAACACGCCGTCCCCCACGCCGTCACAGGTGAAACGCACGCCGTAACCGAGCGCATTTCCTCCAGTTTGGCTTTACCCAAATCTAAAAGCTTCAAAACATCCATGAAAATGTGACAATAAAGTGAAGATGAACAAGACCTGTTTAGATCCGTGTCGTAGCGTGTGTTAGTCTGGCCTATAGGCTGTGAACTCCAGGCAAGAATCTTTCAGATTTGGGTAAAACTGGAGAAGATCTGCTCAGTTCAGGGCGGGGGTTAAGGGGTTAAACATAATTAAGTATGATTTTTTTAAAACACGCCTCTGCCGTGCGATGGAGGAGGAGGACACGGGTCGCCACGGTAACGGAAAGTGGAGGTCATCGTGGTAACGGAGTCAGGAGAGGGATCCCGCGGATAATACGTCACGGAGGAGGAGATGGAGGAGGAGGAGGAGGAGGAGATGGAGGAGGAGGAGGTGGAGGAGGAGAAGATGGTGGAGGAGGAGGAGGAGGAGATGGTGGAGGAGGAGGAGGAGGAGGAGGAGATGGTGGAGGAGGAGGAGGAGGAGATGGAGGAGATGGAGGAGGTGGAGGAGGAGGAGATGGAGGAGGTGGAGGAGGCGGAGGAGGAGGAGATGGAGGAGGAGGTTTCTTCGGGGTAAAAATACCCGACGCTGAAGTCCAAGTTTGTGAAGCTCAGGACGAGGTTTTTATCCCCGAAACAGACGATGGCTGAACGTTCATGTCCTTCAGCTTTAAGCCGAGCTGCTTTTAGGCCCTCTGAGCGGGCCTGGTGTCGCCTCGGGTTCCCCTCAGAACAGCTGGAGATCAGAACATTTGGGCGTCTCCGTGACTCCGCCCCAGATAAAGTGGAAGAAAATGGAGGAATGGACGGACTGTTCCACTCTAGACTAGATTAACCCTTTGGAGAAGAAACAGAAAGACTTTCACTTTGTCCCAGTAAACACATCTATGAACCTCTGAAGAAAAACTACAGTCACAGCTCTGACCTCTGTCACGGCCAGATGTTTGGAGTGAGGTTCAGGGCTTTCTCTGCAGCTGGAGCTAACGTCCACAAATGTTCTCCAGTAACTCGTCAGGCACTTTGAAAGGATCACTTTATCGAATTTCTCTCAAAAATGCCTTTGACTTCTGTTCTTCTGTTCCAGGGGAGGACATAGTGAGCTGGCTGAGTGAGCGCCTCCTTGTGGACGCTGAAGGTGCGTGGAAACGGACTCCTCCGTTGTTTGTTCAATTGATACTAATATCTCTGTCTGTGGTTCAGAGGCGAGGAGTGTGGGCTCGATGCTGATACTAATGTCTCTGTCTGTGGTTCAGAGGCGAGGAGTGTGGGCTCGATGCTGATACTAATGTCTGTGGTTCAGAGGCGAGGAGGGTGGGCTCGATGCTGATACTAATGTGTCTGTCTGTGGTTCAGAGGCGAGGAGTGTGGGCTCGATGCTGATACTAATGTCTCTGTCTGTGGTTCAGAGGCGAGGAGTGTGGGCTCGATGCTGATACTAATGTGTCTGTCTGTGGCTCAGAGGCGAGGAGTGTGGGCTCGATGCTGATACTAATGTCTCTGTCTGTGGTTCAGAGGCGAGGAGTGTGGGCTCGATGCTGGTGGCGCTGGGTTACATCTACCCTCTGCAGCAGCACAAGAGACTCGTCATCAGAGCCGACGCCTCGCTTTACCGCTTCCAGGTCAGCAGCTCTTCAGCCAGAGCCGCCTGGAGGCCGTCTGATCGCACATGTTTGTAAAAAGGCTAAACTGTAACTCTTTTGTCCCTCCGCAGACGCCGTACTTCTGGCCCGCGCAGCAGTGGCCCGTCGAGGACACGGATTACGGTCGGTAAACAGTTCATTCATGTTTAAAAACAATAACTTTTATTTAACGCTGACTCGTCTTTCTCTGCAGCGATTTATTTGGCCAAAAGAAACATCCGCAAGAAAGGGATTCTGGAGCTGCACGAACAGGTCTCACTCAAGAGCGGTTTCATCTGTTGCTGCTTCACTCATTGTGTGGGGTCTGGATAAATGTCCGTATGTGCCGTGTGTTGCAGGAGCAGTACAACCATCTGCACAAATGGATGAACCACAAGTGGGACTTCATCGTGATGCAGGCGAAGGAGCAGTACAGGTGGGGGCAGAGAGGGGGCAGTGCGGAGCAGAGGAGGAGGATTCCCTGTGAACCCAATGAGTTTATATGTCTCTCCTCAGGGCGGCGAAGGAGCGGAAGAAGCCCGACCGAGTGGTGTTCGAGTGTCAGGAGAGAGCCTACTGGGTGGTGCACAGGCCTCCGGTGAGTGTGGGCAAGACCCCTCGGCTCTAACGCCCCGGGGCTTCATTAAAGGGCAGCGCTTATCGATTTATTAATGAGGAGAAGCGGCGTTCGATCCTGACGTACAGGGTGTGTGGAGACTTTTCAGAGCCCGTTATGAATCATCAAATGAGCGAGTGGAAGTGTCCTCTGAGCTAAATGCTAACGCGGTTCAGTTTCTGCTTTTTGTGGCTCAGATTTTAAAACATATTAATGATAAAGAAACAGAAAACAAACCTCGCCAAACTCTAGAATTGCGCCTGGCTTCCCTATTCATTTGTTTGGGGGATGGAACGTTACTAAAGTACAGGTCGTGTAGATGCCGATGTGATAATGTGAGTTTCCCCTGATCCTTATTTGGAATTAGACTCAAACCTGCCAGTCATCGTTTATGAGACAGTCATGTGACCATAGTATATTTATTTATTTGTTTATTTTATTGTGTCGTTTGAAGCCGGGGACCGTGAGCGCGATGGACTTCGGCCTGGAACGAAGAGCGGATCCCAACGCCAACCAGGTACAAGGTGAGGAAACCGGGACTCGCCCACAACCTTTAATCAAAGTGTAAAGTGAAACATCCTCAACCGGGGCCAAATCAGACGAAAATCAGGGAAATCGAAACTGAAACTGAACTGTAGCTTCTCGTATCGCGACGAGGATTTATCGTTTGTCTCTCCTGGACGGTGAAGACAATGAGAGTCTAATCCACTTTGACCTCGGCTCGTGTTAATCAGATTATTGTGGATGATGGGATTGAGCCTGATCCGTGTCACCTGTTTGTATCGGACGCTGCGACGAAAATACTAAAGTCTGTTTTCTTTCTCTCTCCAGGTTTTTCTGCTTCACACTGACGTCTGCAAACTGTCCCTTTATCTTTATTACTGTCACAATATCATCGTCTAAAAGCAAAACACTCACAGCTGAGGCACCGATGGTAGAATTAAAAGTCCTTTTCTCAGAGGGATCCAGCCGCAGGAGCTTCATCAGGGCATAAACAAGACTCGAATACGACGTGAACAGATGATAGAAAAACATTTACATTGTTTAATCCGGAAAGTAAAGCACAACGATGGACAAGTCAAAGTTAATTAATTCTAAATTCATAAACTGGAATAATTCTCCTGAGAGGAGGTTTAAGCAGCCGGACCTCTAATCTCTCCTACGCCGTCAACACTTTCCCTTCAAGGCCAAGCCAGATACAGACTGTGCTCTGGGTCATATTTTGCCAAACACTCACACTCCCGATTGTAAAACAACTGCACACACATCCCCCCCCGAAACCACGCCCCCCTCCTTCTGCATCTGCCTAAACACGTTTCCTTAGCCCCGCCCCCGGTCAATGGCCGCTCGTCCTTCCCCTCCCCAAGAAAAAATGTTCTGTGCTTTTTCTTAACTTAACCTGATTGTAAATTTGCATATTTTCCTTTGTAAGGCACATTGAGTTGCCTTGTGTATAAATAAACCTTATTATTTATTTATTTTGGTTCAATCGTGCAACATGAATTATAACTTAGATAAATAATAAACTATGAGGGCATGGATGAGAAGATTACATTTAAACAATGGTAAAGACAATGTGGGTTTGTCCCTCCAGGCGCCGACCCCAGACTTCTACGAGAGAATAGTAAGTTCCTCGTTGATTAGTTGGTGTGATGTTTCTGATCAGGTTCTCAATGTTCCGTCTGCGTCTCCAGATGATCTTCACCCAACAGTCCATCATGAGGCCCCGGGTCAAGTCCTCCGTGTCTTTGGGAGCGTGAGTTCAGACACTGGGGCTCGTCAAATCAGCCCCAACTCTCTTTATGATGTTTCTTCTCTGAGATTTATCCAGGAAGTGGATATTCCTCCCGCCTTTAGGGGGCAGTGTGGCGCAGTGTTGTCACTTCCTGGAAAACCTTCTAAAATAAACATCAGGGGAGTTTGGTCTGATTCAGACACTAAAATGCCAGTCAACTCAGATTGATTGGCCGCATACACGAGGCCTGTCTCACTGGCCTGGAGACTAGTTGGAGACGCGAGTTGCAGCCGGTCACGGAGACGTCCCCTGGAGATAAGCCGAGTCTCCAGGAAGTCTCAGTGAAAACGAAACCGGTTCGATATCAGCGGAGACTCCGCATGGTTCGTGGTCTCCAGCAGCTGTGGCAACGTCGGACTTGTCAGATACTAAAGAGACTCCAACAGGTCTCGGAGACGTTGCAGGGACGTCACAGAAACGTCTCTCAGGTTGCCTCAGCTGCTTCAGGCCACAGACCATGCGGAGACAAATAATGTTCGGGACACAACTGCCCGAGACCAATGAGATCTGAAACTGAGCCTCGTTTTCACCGAGACGTCCCCTGGAGCTTTATCTCCAGGGGACGTCTCAGAGACATCGCAAGTGGTCTCCAACTAGTCTCCAGGCTGGTGAGATGTTAAGGGAGCAAACTAGATGATCTACATTGACCAGCGTTACAGGATCCGTTTCCAGCTGCAGCTTCATCCCTCTAGAACGTGACTTCATTAGATGTTCTGTCTCCTCTGTGGTCAGTTTGGTGAAGTACTGCTCCACCTACCAGAACCACGACCCGTTCCTGTCCAGACCTCTGCCCTCCAACCCCTGGCACACGGACGACGCCTCCTACTGGACGCTGAACTCTCACAAGTCAGTGCTCGGGCTCGAGTCGCTCTCCGCCTCGTCTCTCGCTAACGCCGAGTCTCCTCCACAGCGTGGAGACGCCGACCAAGCAGCGCGTGGAGAGATGGACCTTCAGCTTCGCAGAGCTGCTCTCAGACCCTCGAGGACGCGACGACTTCAGGCTGTTCCTCAAGAAAGAGTTCAGCGGTGAGATGTTTCTGCCAGGGAAACGTTTATGGTTTATTTAGTGAAATATTAGGGACAAACATCTGAGGGATTTTGGATCTTAGAGTTTTAATCAGTTTAAGTGGAAACAAATCTGTAAAATTCAAATTTCTCCTTTTTGGGTTTAAAGCCGATAAATCTGTCAGGAATTAGATCTGTGAAAAAACCTCCTAGTGCAGATGTTGTTAAAGTTTAGTCCCTGTGTTTGTTCCTCCCGTCTTTAGCCGCTCTGTCTCCCACAAAGGAAATGACCATATTTGGATTACAGCGTCATCTCGGTCACAGCCTTTCCTGCTACACGTGGATACCAAACATGTCAGTATTTGTGAATGAATGAGCGCGGGAAAGACCAGGGGCCACACAGACATGATGGAGTCACTTCCTGGATAAATCTCAGAGACTAAACCTCGTGAAGAGTTTGGGCAGATTCGACTCTGACAGAAGAAACGAGTGAATCACTGAATCCTGATCCTGTGAGAAGAGGGTTTGAGACTCTATGGACTAAATGCTCTTGTCTCTTCCAGGAGAGAACCTGGCGTTCTGGGAGAGCTGTGAGGACCTGAAGTGGGGGACAGCGGCCACCATGAAGGAGAAGGCGGAGCAGATCTATAAGTAAAAACACTATTGTTTCTTCATCGCTCAGACTCAGGCCTGACTTCATCCATAACAGACGTTAAAACTACTGAGGGGCTGAGGAACCGTTTGTCTGTCAAATTCAAATCATGTTAAATCTATAATCTCACATTTCAAGATTTTTTAATTTAAAAAATATAAGGGTGGTTCATCTTCCCCGCTCTCCCCAACTCCACACGTATGAGATCATCCAGAGGTTTGTGTTACAGCAGAGGCTCCTCCTGAAGGAACATCTGAGACAGGACCAAACAGAAACACGAGTCGCCTGGTTATGGTTCAAACCATTAGGTGTGACCTTTAGACCGACCTCTAAACCTCCTGATGTTCTTCTGCAGGACGTTCTTGGCTCTTTAACCTCCTGTTGTTCTTCTGCAGGACGTTCTTGGCTCTTTAACCTCCTGTTGTTCTTCTGCAGGACGTTCTTGGCTCTTTAACCTCCTGTTGTTCTTCTGCAGGACGTTCTTGGCTTTTTAACCTCCTGTTGTTCTTCTGCAGGACGTTCCCGTCTCTTTAACCTCCTGTTGTTCTTCTGCAGGACGTTCCGGTCTCTTTAACCTCCTGATGTTCTTCTGCAGGACGTTCCCGTCTCTTTAACCTCCTGTTGTTCTTCTGCAGGACGTTCCCGTCTCTTTAACCTCCTGTTGTTCTTCTGCAGGACGTTCCTGTCTCTTTAACCTCCTGTTGTTCTTCTGCAGGACGTTCCCGTCTCTTTAACCTCCTGTTGTTCTTCTGCAGGACGTTCCCGTCTCTTTAACCTCCTGTTGTTCTTCTGCAGGACGTTCTTGTCTCTTTAACCTCCTGATGTTCTTCTGCAGGACGTTCTTGGCTCTTTAACCTCCTGATGTTCTTCTGCAGGACGTTCCCGTCTCTTTAACCTCCTGTTGTTCTTCTGCAGGACGTTCTTGGCTCTTTAACCTCCTGCTGTTCTTCTGCAGGACGTTCCGGTCTCTTTAACCTCCTGATGTTCTTCTGCAGGACGTTCTTGGCTCGTGGAGCTCCACGTTGGATCAACATCGACGGCAAAACGATGGAGATCACCATCAAATCCCTCAAACACCCACATCGATACGTGCTGGACGCCGCGCAGACACACATCTACATGCTCATGAAGAAGGTCAGTGAACGCACCACACGTCAGTTTCAAAATAAAAGCCTAAAATTGTTGGTGTTTTCAAAATAAAAGCCTTGAATTCCTTTTTAAAATCCTGTTTTAAAAGAGAACGGCATTAAAGCTCATCAGGTCTTTCTCGCTGAAACACTTTAAACGTAGAGATTTGAAACTGCCCACCTTGAGCCAGTGCATTTTCTCCAGTTCGGCTTTACCCAAACCTAAAAGTTTCTCGACTGCAGCTTTCAGACTATAGGCCAGTGTAATGTCTCATTTGAAAGCTAAGACTTTTTTGATCGAGTTATTGTTGCTTTTCTGGCCTGTTTTTGTCATATTTTTTTTGTTGCTTTTTCATCACTTTTTTATAGCGTCTTTATCCCTGCTTTAGATTCGGGTAAAGCCAAGCTGAAGAAAAGGTGCCCAGTTCAGGTGGGGGTTAAGAGGTTAGCAACATAAACATGAGGAAAACGTCATTTTGTGTTTTCATCTAAAAATGATGTTTTTATGTCAAAAAATTGCAAACATTTCCCACATTTTCAGCAACAAAATCTAAATCCTGGGTCGAGGTTTAAATGATTTTGTGAAGAGTTGTTTTTTACGTTTCCAGGTCAAAGTTCACAGGTTAGGAGTTTTGCTGCAGTGTTTCCTCGTAAATGGAGTTTTAATAACGCCTCGTTCCTCTGTCAGGACTCGTACGGCCGGTACCTGAAGTCTCCCGTGTTCAAAGAGACGCAGAAGAACGCCATCGCCCCCGAGGAGCACAAGTTCACGTGAGTTCTCCACAACACCAGACCTTTCTGCTGTGATGCTGGTCATGCCTTGACTTCATGGACACGTACAGTGCCTTGCGAAAGTATTCGGCCCCTTGAACGTTTCGACCTTTTGCCACATTTCAGGCTTCAAACATAAAGATATAAAACTGTCATTTTTTGTGAAGAACCAACAACAAGTGGGACACACTCATGAAGTGAAACGAAATTTATTGGATATTTCAAACATTTTTAACAAATAAACAACTGAAAAATTGGGCGTGTAAAATTATTCAGCCTTAAGTTAATACTCTGTAGCGCCACCTTGTGCTGCGATTACTGCTGTAAGTCCTTGGGGTTTGTCTCTGTCAGTTTTGCACATTGAGAGACTGAAATATTTGCAAAACAGCTGGGTCTTTGTAGATTTGCAGTGGTCTGATACTCCTTCCATTTCAATATTATCGCTTGCACAGTGCTCCTTGGGATGTTTAAAGCTTGGGAAATCTTTTTGTATCCAAATCCGGCTTTAAACTTCTCCACAACAGTATCTCGGACCTGCCTGGTGTGTTCCTTGTTCTTCATGATGCTCTCTGCGCTTTAAACTGACCTCTGAGACGATCACAGAGCAGGTGCATTTATACGGAGACTTGTTTACACACAGGTGGATTCTATTTATCATCATTAGTCATTTAGGTCAACATTGGATCATTCAGAGATCCTCACTGAACTTCTGGAGAGAGTTTGCTGCACTGAAAGTAAAGGGGCTGAATAATTTTGCACGCCCAATTTTTCAGTTTTTTATTTGTTAAAAATGTTTGAAATATCCAATACATTTCATTTCACTTCATGATTGTGTCCCACTTGTTGGTTCTTCACAAAAAAATGACAGTTTTATATCTTTATGTTTGAGCCTGAAATGTGGCAAAAGGTCTAAAGGTTCAAGGGGGCCGAATACTTTCGCAAGGCACTGTAAACCCGTGTCTAACCCCGTGTTGCTGGTCATGTCTCTCCCGTGTTGCTGGTCATGTCTTATCCGTGTTGCTGGTCACGTCTGGACGTCATGGACAGGTAAACCCGTGTCTAACCCCGGTGTCTCTCCTCAGGGACTCGCAGCTGGTGCAGAACGCCCGCACTCGCCGCCCGTCGCTCAGCCCCATCGTGCTGCGGCAGCTGGAGGCGGAGAGGAGAGCCAAGATGGCGGCCGCCGCGCCGGTCGACATCACGCAGGTCATGAGCAAACTCAGCCGCAAACCGCAGTGAAGACGTTTAGAGCAGAGGGAAACAACTGGAGGGAAACATCTGGAGGGGAACGTTTATGATCCACTGAAAAAACATGGAGCTGCTTCATCGAAATCGGAAATCACAATAATCCTTTAAAGTTTATTTTATTTCTTAGCAGAATGTTGTTTCTTTACATCGGAGATAATCCGCATCGATATGGATCATAATCACGACCCCGACCCTCCAGTTGAGAACCGCTGATTCCGTAGTTCATAAGACACGTGTGTGATCCATAAACATCTGTAATGTGTTGATGCTTTCACTGTCGGCTTCTGTTCTTAGCGTTTAATGTTTGTGTTATTTCAGTTTGAGTGTGTAATAAACGCCGCTGCTCCGCCTCATGTCTCCGCCTCCGTCATTCGCGCTTTGAGAAACTTGTCACCGCAGGTTTGAAAAGCGCAATGCGAGCGTACGCCATTCATGCATCTGTGTTTGTCTCCATCGTCCTCGTCTTCATCCCGTGAGTATCTGCACACACGTGTACTGTGAGGAGACGGCGCCCTCTGGTGGACGAGGAGCGGCGCTGCAGCGATGAGGGTTTGTTTTGGTTGATTATTATTATTAATATTATAATCTATTAAACTCATAACGAGCCTCGGCCGGGACGACACAGCGACCCCCTCTCAGACACAAACATGAACATTATTGCAAACATTAAAAAAATTGTCCTGAAAAGACAGAAGGGATAAAAAAAAAGCCGTACTGTCCCCCCCATTTTGACCCCCCAAGTTTTCTTTAATCATTTCCCAACAGGTCGCGTTCACATTTCATTTCAGCCGGAGCCGATACAGCTCTACGGGACAGAAATGCATTTCCAAACAGGTACTGTCCAGATGTTTCCCCTGATCGTGTTTGGATTCACGGACGCATTAAAAGTCCTTCCTCGTGTTTTTGAATTCTGTCTCCACTTTTTAACGCCTTCATGAGGGAATAATGACTCTATAGTTCATTCATTCATAGTTCTGGGAGACTTTGGACTTTGATCTTTGAGGCCCGCCAACTCAAAACTATTATACAGACAGGAATCGCCCATATATGGTCATGTTTGAAACCGTTAAGGAGGAAAACCATTATTCAGAAACGACTTTAACAAACGCTGAATTATCGATTTAGTTTTATATCCAATAAAATAAAGACATGGGGAGGAGCCAAGTGCCTCAACAGCCCACAGATACATACATAACGGAGAATGCTAACATGATGCTTCGTGTTAGCATCATGCTACATGTTACATGCTAACGCTAGTAGCGCTAACTACGACTGAACAATCTGCAGTGAATAAACAAACTTCCATAAGGGCTCGATTTAGACGTGACTTTATGTGAAGAGTTTATTCCACCAGGAAACAGCTAAAAAGTTAAAAATTTAATTTTGCCTAAAGATTCTCGTTTCCCCCCTCGGCGAAGCCACGCCCCCTTCTATGACGAGACGCCGTCTGTTGTGATGTCACGTGAACGCAACCTATTTTTACCTTATTTTCCCCAAACTCCTTTCCCTCCATCTTCAGACAATTCTCCCTATTTAAAAAAAACAAAACATCAAATGAAACGCTTTAAAGAGGGGGTATTATGCTTTTTTCAATCACATAGCCCCAGTCTATAGCACACTGGTCTGTATATGCAGTAAATTAAAATAATTGCTCTCTCAAAATGGCCGTACTGAACGTCTTGAAATAGGCCTCTGTCTCTTTAAGAAGCTTTCCGACACGCCCCCTTCAGCACACTACTGTGGCATTGAAACAACAACACTGTGCGGGGAGGGGGCTCTGCTGAGCTGAGGAGCAGTGGTTGGGGGCTCGGCTGGTGACGAAAGGTCCAGAGGCGTCTCCAGGAGGTGGGGGCGTTCCTAGGAGGACTGAGGCATAGCTACACCTAAAATGGCCGCCGTCTAAGTTTTTACTGATTACTCAAAAATATGTGACTGAGCCGAGGCAACACTCCAGGCATGTGTTTAATGAGGGAACGACATAATAACAGGATATAAAGCTTTGAAAAGTCGATTTTACATAATACCCCCCCTTTAAATACCGGCCTGGATATCGGCCCCCCTCATATCGGTATCGGCCGATCTTGACGCCGTGTTTCTGACCCGCAGTTGTGCCGCTTCACGACGCCGGTGCCTCATTTCTCCGTTTACTCCGGTTTCCTGGACTCCGCCTCCTCGCCGTCGCTGCCCGTGCCCGCCCTGAGCGGGGGCTGCCCCTCCCCCGTCAGCGAGGCCCTGGACAGCCCGGCCCCGCCCCCTCCGGCCCCGCCCCGCTCCCGAGTGGGCGTGTCCCTGCGCAGGCTGCTCCGGCGCGGCTGCGGCCCCATCGGGGTCTTCGCCTCGCTGTCGCCCAAATGCAACAA
Organism: Proterorhinus semilunaris; assembly: GCA_021464625.1. Lineage (NCBI taxonomy): Eukaryota > Metazoa > Chordata > Actinopteri > Gobiiformes > Gobiidae > Proterorhinus > Proterorhinus semilunaris. The sequence goes on from CM038363.1 coordinate 27,212,869, forward strand.
CGCCACGGCGACAGCAGGGGGCGCCGGCGGGAGAGTGCAGCCAATCAGAGGAGAGCAGCAGGGACAGGCCCCGCCCAAACGCTTCGGCAAGTGAGTGGAGTTTAATTTAATTTATCCAGGAAGTAACTCCAGCATCATGTGACAGTTTGGAAAATCATGAAAAAGTTTCTTTTTTTTTTATTATTTTGAAAAAGTTCAGATTTTAAAATTGTATTTGTTTGACTCATTTTTTTTTTTTTATTAAAATAAAATAAAGTTTTGATTTTTCTTTAAAATGTTTTTAAGCAAACTTTGGAACAGTTTGTAAAACGTCCTCCAACATGAGTCTGTGTGGCTCCCTGGTCTTTCCCAAATGCTGACATGTTTGGTATCCACGTGTAGCAGGAAAGGCTGTGACCGAGATGACGCTGTGATCCAAATATGGTCGTTTCCTTTGTGGGAGACAGAGCGGCTAAAGACGGGAGGAACACGGGGACTAAACTTTAACATCTGCACTTTTTCACCTCGGGATAAAACCTCCCGACATTATTCACAGGTTTGTTATTTCCAGTTTCTTCCAGATGAAAGTGGACATCCCGCCCGAGTGCCGGATCTACCCCATCGAGGACGAGGAGGAGGACAGGGCGCCCTCTAGAGGCGCGGGGGCCAAAGAGATCATCTGCCCCTGGGAGAGCCTGAGCAGCCACAACGGGACCTCGTAACCACGGACACGGACTACAGCTACGGCGACAGAGGAGGGTCAAAAACAGCACCTGTGCACGCCCGGGAACTGGGGGGGGAGCTACGGCGACAGAGGAGGGTCACCTTTAACCCCGCCCCCCCCAGGGTGAAGTCAGACACAAGACGAGCGAGACAATTTCTTTAAAACCTTATGTTCCCGTTTTTCACGACCTCGAGTTTCAGGGCGTGTTCACACAGGCCAAGAACGTTATTCGAATACTAGCACGTTTGCTAAATGCTAAATGCTAAATGCTAACCGGGCGACAGAGCTAAAGTGCCGCTAAAGTTGTGGTAAGAGGTCGGCCATTTTGGGAAAAATAAGCGCCGAAGGCGCCATTTCTTTTGCCAGCTCTTTTATAAACTCCACCGAGGGTGGCAGCGACATTATAAGCAGGTAGGGCGCGGCAGCGCCTCCCCGTTATTGCGGCGGCGTGCGGGAACCGGCGTCAATCGGCCACCGCGGCCCGCGAGGGCCTCCCAATGCCGCTTGCGGCTTTAATTATTATTATTTTTCCTCTCCCCACCTTAACTCCTTTATCTTGTGATGAAAAGTCCTGAATTTTGGCACATAATTCTAAAATGTTAACCGCTCGAATCGTGCAATTTCGAAATTTTACATTTCAAAAAAATGGCGCGTCAGCGCCCCCTGGAAAACTAGATTACATTGCACGTATGGCGAGACCCGAAAAACGTACTTCGTCGTAGACGAAAAAAATTCGGCACAGTGATTGGTCACGTGAAGCCCAACAAAAAAACACATTACGCGGTTGCTAGGCAACCAACAGTATGGCGGCCATATTGGCCCGAAGAGGGAATTGGCGCCGAAGGCGCCATTTCATGCCCACGCATTTGAACGAACTCGTCCTAGGCCGTTGAACGCAGCGACTCCCCGTTCGCTCCAGATCATCTCCACATGTGGGAGATTAAAAGTTATTAAAAACTTTTTAATAGGTTTAATTATTATTATTATTTTTTTTCCTCTCCCCCAAAACGCCAGTTTCGGCACTTTCCCACCGACGAAAAGTCCTGAATTTTTGCCCAAAATTCAATTAGGTGAAAAAAAAAAACTTCACATCTCCAAATTGTAAAAATTCAAAAAAATGGCGCGTCAGCGCCCCCTGGAAAAACGACGTTAACATTGCGCCCTATGGCAGGACGCCCCAAAATAAGGATATTAGCGAAAAACGTACTTCGTCGTAGACGAAAAAAATTCGGCACAGTGATTGGTCACGTGAAGCCAAACAAAAAAACACATTACGCGGTTGCTAGGCAACCAACAGTATGGCGGCCATATTGGCCAGAAGAGGGAATTGGCGCCGAAGGCGCCATTTCATGCCCACGCATTTGAACGAACTCGTCCTAGGCCGTTGAACGCAGCGACTCCCCGTTCGCTCCAGATCATCTCCACATGTGGGACATCAAAAGTTATTAAAAACTTTTTAATAGGATTTTTGGTTTTGCCGTGGCAACGCCATGAATTTGGCGTCCATTTTCGCCGCTCGCCGCCGCGTTCAAACAGCCGTAACTCGCACATACTTTGGCCGATTTGAACAAAACTTGAATCGTTGGTCAAGTCGTTGACCCCGGATGTTCTGATATAGGAATTTTGAAAATTGCCGGAATAGCGCCCCCTGCAGAGCACAAAATAAAAATGAATGAGGACAAAAATTAAACTTTGTCGTAGATGCATGAAATTTGGTACAGACACCCGTCACGTGATCCCGAACAAAAAATACATTGATGCCCCGCCCCTTTTCCCACCGTGTTGCCATGGCAACGACCCAATGTCAACTTTGCCGTAGCCAAACCAAAATTGGTACACACGTGCGTCATGACTGTCCGAACAAAAAAGTACATTACATGGTTGCTAGGCGACCAACAGGAGGTCGGCCATTTTGGGAAAATCAGCGCCGAAGGCGCCATTTCTTTTGCCTGCTCTTTTCTAAACTCCACCGAGGGTGGCAGCGACATTATAAGCAGGTAGGGCGCGGCAGCGCCTCCCGGTTATTGTACATTACATGGTTGCTAGGCGACCAACAGGAGGTCGGCCATTTTGGGAAAATCAGCGCCGAAGGCGCCATTTCTTGCCTTTGCTCTTTTATAAACTCCACCGAGGGTGGCAGCGAAATTATAAGCAGGTAGGGCGCGGCAGCGCCCCCCGGTTATTGTACATTACATGGTTGCTAGGTGACCAACAGGAGGTCGGCCATTTTGGGACAATGGGCGCCGAAGGCGCCATTTCTTGGCTTTGCTCTTTTATAAACTCCACCGAGGGTGGCGGCGACATTATAAGCAGGTAGGGCGCGGCAGCGCCTCCCGGTTATTGCGGCGGCGTGCGGGAGCCGGCGTCAACCGGCCACCGCGGCCCGCGAGGGCCTCCCAATGCCGCTTGCGGCTTTAATTATTATTATTATTATTTATGACGTATTTGATTTGGATCCGTCTCAGTGTCAAGTGCCTCAAATAAACTCATGTATTATGTACAAATCACTGGTTTGTTATTATTTTATTTAATCCATATATTACTCGAGTAGAGAACGTGTTACTTTTACTCCACTACATGTATGACGCAAACTCCAGACTCCAGATGTGGACCTCGAGGTCTCCGCGTTGTTGCCGTAGCAACGGTGAGCTCTGGCTGTCGAGGAACCGAGTGATGCAGGTTTAGATCCGACTCTGATCACTTTGAGGAGCAACAGGGCCGTCCCATCACAGGGCCGTCCCATCACAGGGCCGTCCCATCACAGGGCCGTCCCATCACAGGGTTGTCCCATCACAGGGCCGTCCCATCACAGGGCCGTCCCATCACAGGGCCGTCCCATCACAGGGCCGTCCCATCACAGGGTTGTCCCATCACAGGGCCGTCCCATCACAGGGCCGTCCCATCACAGGGCCGTCCCATCACAGGGTTGTCCCATCACAGGGCCGTCCCATCACAGGGCCGTCCCATCACAGGGCCGTCCCATCACAGGGCCGTCCCATCACAGGGCCGTCCCATCACAGGGCCGTCCCATCACAGGGTTGTCCCATCACAGGGCCGTCCCATCACAGGGCCGTCCCATCACAGGGCCGTCCCATCACAGGGCCGTCCCATCACAGGGTTGTCCCATCACAGGGCCGTCCCATCACAGGGCCGTCCCATCACAGGGCCGTCCCATCACAGGGCCGTCCCATCACAGGGTTGTCCCATCACAGGGCCGTCCCATCACAGGGCCGTCCCATCACAGGGCCGTCCCATCACAGGGTTGTCCCATCACAGGGCCGTCCCATCACAGGGCCGTCCCATCACAGGGCCGTCCCATCACAGGGCCGTCCCATCACAGGGCCGTCCCATCACAGGGTTGTCCCATCACAGGGCCGTCCCATCACAGGGCCGTCCCATCACAGGGCCGTCCCATCACAGGGCCGTCCCATCACAGGGCCGTCCCATCACAGGGCCGTCCCATCATAGGGCCGACCGATATATCGGGATTTTACAATATCGGCCGATCTAGCGCTGAAAAATAGACATAAATGATAGAGACTTCCTGTTTGCATTTGAGCAAAGTCAGGGCGTTAAAACGAGTCCTCCCACAACTCCCTCGCCCTCAGGGGGGGGGGGGGGGGGGGGGACATCGCAATGAAAATTGTTTAGCTTCAAGTTTGTTAAAGCTGCATGAGGGGGCGGAGTTAACTGGATCCAAGCGTCTTCTCTTCCGGGTTTGGAAAATACCTCCAGAAAATACTTATATTTATCACAAAGGTGAGTGCTCCGTAGTGGTAGAGGAACAATATATCATAATAATGCCATAATATAGTTTACTGTGGAACGGCTAAAATAATCCTTTAAGGCGCTTCTATAATAAACATTTCTATCATGGCTGTAACGTCTAATCTATATGTTTTATTTTCTATCCCAACAATGACTTTGTAGTAAATGATTCAGACACGAGTTCAGGTTTTGTTTTCTGGATAAAGAGATTAACCCTCGATGGGGAAATATAAGTAGTTACAGCGATGGACCACTAGATGGCAGTGGCGCTTTAGGCACAGATCCACATAAACAGGAACAGGCCTGGAATTAATACAAGTTCATTATTTGAGTCAAAGATTAAAATGAGTCCAAACCTAAATGAAGATCTGTGTGAAGAGCGGACGTGGGACTGAGCGCAGAGTCTCGGGTTCGTTTTCTGCTCGTTAATGAATCTCTGTTGATTCCGAGGTTTGAATAATGAGCTCCTCAGTGACACAAACTCACGGGACGTCCTGTTCGTCTGCGCTTCGGTTCATCAGAATAATATTTAAGGACCAGCCTGTGAGGGTCATCCAGGGGGCGGGCAGGAGCAGATGATGTAATGGTCACCGCAGGGACAACCCCCCCCCACCTGGTGTGGCTGGGATCGTTGTGTCGCCGTATTATGTAAATATGAAAGCCTGTGAAAATGTCTCTCCCTCCGTTTGAGCCGCAGATTTACTTTCCTTCCAAACATCACCTCGTCACGTTTTCCTCCCGGGGGGGCCACACGTGACGGCGAGGGGCCCCCGACGCCGCTCTCCCCCCGGGGCCCCGCGTGTTATTGATGAGCCCCTGGAAGCACCAACACCCCGGAGGCCCCGCGCGCACGAGCTAACGTGGCTAATGGCGCGCGTCGGCCGTGATTGATGCTCGGGCGCCGCGATCAGCCCCGCCCCCCCCCGTTAGCGCCGGCGCCGCGCGGCCGTGGTGATGCCAGACCGCCGCCCTCTGCAGGCGCGACATGGAATAACGTTAGCGTGGTTAGCGTGGTTAGCGTGAGCATGGAGCTAACGCGAGGATACGGCTGTTTCCATGGCGATAAACAAGGACCGCTTAGAGACAGTAAAGGAACTTCAGTACTTTATTTAAGGAGGGCGTTACTCGAGTAGTATTTGTGTGGAGAAAGTTACTTTTACTCCATCTGAAAGATAAATATAAAAGTTTCTGCTCCTTCACGTTTCTATAAAGTTTCCAAAGTCAAAGGTCGATGTGTCACATGTTCATGTCTGATGTTCATGAATATTTATATATTTAATATTTATTTGTTTATTTTAACACACGTTGGTCACATGACTGTATCGCAGACGTGTGGGATCGGCCCGAGTATCGTGACACGAATCGATCGTGACTAAAGTGTTTTTGGCGAATATACACGCGATGTCCCGCATTGTTGTGGCCGCCATTTTGAATCCTGAAACACCGCGGTTATGTACGAATGCCCCGTCTCAGGGATTCAGTTTCATAAAGACCAAGTCCGTCGACAGAAATGGATTCACTGCATCGGGAGAGACGACTCAAACGCCGACGCCAGACTGAGCCGCGAGCGTTCGTTTCAGGGACGTAAACAAACACGTCCGTCTCCCGACATGAATGAACTCTTTGGGTCAAACTGGAGGGATGTGCTCAGTGAAGGCGGGGGCTAAGAGGTTAACATGGGGCCGATGACCCGACGGTGGCGCCGATGGTCGAGCGGGTCGTCTCATGATGGGAAGGTCGGGGGTTCGAATCCCGCCCCCTGAAGGTGCACGCTGTCGTTGTGTCCTTGGGCAAGACACTTCACCGTCCTGGCCTCCAGTGTCTGCGTACACTGACCGGGTGAGAGGATCCTGTAAAGCGCTTTATAAGTTCAGACCTTTTTCCACCGCTCATAAAACACGACTCGTAAAACCAAATAACCCACAGCTTCACCGTTTGCTTGAGAGACGAGCGCGACACATGCTAACGGCTAACAGCTAACAGCTAACGGCTAACGGCTAACGTTCACAAAGCCAGTCGTTTGTTTATTACGGACCCATGTTCTCCGTGACCCGTCCTGAGGCTCCGTGCTCCTCAGAGCCTCCAGGGCTTCACCGCCGTGTGGAAGTAGATCCTGTCACAGGTTTCAGAGGCGTCAGAACATCTCCAGTCGATCCAAGGTTCAGCTCCTCTGTCACGTGTGCAGTTTGTTCCTGTAGAACCTGGAATCCAACAGTTCAGACGAAGCTCCACTGTTGCAGAAGTCACGTGACTGAAACACAAGTATCGACAGTATTATCGTGAGTATCACAGCCCGACCTGAAAATGCTCCAAACTGCTTCTACTTTCGACGAGAACATTGCCTCGGCTCCACCTGCTGCTCCTGGACAGCTGGACATTTGCATAATTCCAAAGATTTGAGGGATTTTTTATCTTGTTTCGTTTTATTCGTGGAAAACTCTGTTAAACGAAAAAGAAAAAAACTCAATAATTCAGACAGGAATGAGTCCAAATCCGAGCCTGAAGTGGAGATTAGAACGTCTAACGAGGATTTGTTTTGTGTCCAGGTAACGGTCCACGATGTTAAAATGTCCAAACTGAATGAATAAAATATAAACGTCTCAAACTCTGCTCCAAACGTCACGTAAATCAATCTGTGTCCCTCGTATTCCTGTCTGGCCTCAAACCCCCCCAGAATCCCCCAGAATCCTCCAGGACGGCCGGGACAAATCCCCGTGAGCCCCTCGTGTCTGGGTTTGCCCCAATCAGTGTCAGCGCCCGGGCCGGACCTGGCTCTGCTCAGACTCGCCGGTAAAAACCCGGACCTGGACTTCAGGACGAGCTCGGGTCACTGGACACGTTTCAGAGAGGAAAACCTTCCACGTGTTTGAGTCTTATGGAGCAGACGCCTTTCCTGCTACACGTGGATACCAAACCCGTCAGTCTTTGTGAATGAATGAGCGTGGGAAAGACCAGGAGCCACACGGACATGATGGAGGACGTTTTCAAAACTTCTAAACTTTTTTTTAAAAATCCAGAATTGAAGGGACAAGATGGAAGTTGGTCCTTTTATTCTCACTACTGCCCCCTCAGGTCTGACGCGTAACTGCAGTCTCTGTATGGAGCTCGTGCTGACGGAGCTTCAGACCTGAGGGACAGGGCAGGATGTCAGAGGCAGCTGTGGTGAAACAGGTCTGGGTTCTACACATCAGGACACGGCTGGAACATGTGGGGGAGGGAAACACTTTTAACATATAGTCCCTTTAAAAATGTTTTTAAAAATGTTTTTAAAAATGTTTTTAAAAATGTAGGGGGAAAACTATTATTACAAAATTATTTAGA
>CM038363.1:27225660-27228110 GCA_021464625.1 Proterorhinus semilunaris
AGAAACGAGTCTTTCACGTCAAAAACATGAACAACAAACTTTAAGAACATTAAGGTTTTAGCTCCGCCTCCGGGCTGATCCTGATCAACACAAATCCCTCCGACAACAAACACAGGGTTTATTATTTACTGCCGGACCCCCTCTCCTCCTCCTCCTCCTCCTCCTCCTCCCCCTCCTCCTCCTCCTCCTCCCCCTCCTCCCCCTCCTCCTCCCCTCCTCCTCCTCCTCCTCCTCCCCCTCTTCCTCCTCCTCCCCCTCCTCCTCGTCTTCGCTCGCTTTAATCTGACCATACGCTCGGCTCAGCGGCTGCAGAGAAACATCTGGAGCCGAACACCTGGATTTAAGCCGCGGCTGAAACAGGAGAACGATCTTTATCCGGCACAGGAGAGTTCACAAACACTGACAGGTTTGGTATCCACGTGTAGCAGGAAAGGCTGTGATCCAAATATGGTCGTTTCCTTTGTGGGAGAAGCAGCGGCTGAAGACGGGAGGAACAAACACGGGGCCTGAACTTTAACATCTGCACTTTACAGGCGATGGACAGATGTTTGAGCTCTGAACCAAAAAACAAAATGACTTGAATGAAGTAAATTTGACCCTGATTTGAGTAATTTTGATTTAGACAAATCTGCCAAAGGAATGAGTGATCATGCACTCACAAATGACTGTGTATAACCTCAAATCATCACAACGCCGCAGAAGTGACTTCCTGTTTCGATCCAGCTCGCCAAAATAAAAGCACCAACTTATTCATTAGTTCACGACTTTCTGTCGGCCTAACTATTAACAGACAAACCCTTTAAAATGTGTGTGTTTAATTATATTGTAATGTTTTAAGTACTGCTGAAGTAATCAATGAGACGAGCTGTGCTTTTATTTTGGCGAGCTGGATCGAAACAGGAAGTCACTTCTGCGGCGTTGTTATGATTTGAAGTTATACACAGTCAATTGTAAGTGCATGATCACTCATGAACATAGCCCCGCCCCATTCTCTCTCGGGCCAACACGGAGACGCTCATGCATGCTTTTATCACCAGTCGTATCGACTACTGTAATGCTCTGCTTTCTGGTCGTCCCAAAAAGAGGATCTCAGGTTTACAACTTCTACAAACTTCAGCAGCTCGTGTCCTGACGAAGACCAGGAGGCGGGACCACATTACAGGAGGCGGGACCACATTACAGGAGGCGGGACCACATTACACCGGTTTTAGAGTCGCTGCATTGGCTCCCCGTGTGTTTCAGGATCGATTTTAAAGTTCTTTGTCTTTAAATGTCTTAATGGTCTTGGTCCTTCTTATCTCTCAGAACTGCTTTTACCTCATGAACCTTCACGTCCCTTCGCTCCTCGGGCAGGGTCTCCTAGTTACTCCTAAAGTCAACAGAAAGACTTTCCAATATTATGGCCCTCGCCTCTGGAACGACCTGAGGAGGAGCTCAGGACCTCAGAGAACGTTCATGTGTTTTCTGTACAGCACTTTATAAATAAAGTTTGATTTGATGCCTGACCTACTCAGATCAAATCCATTGTGCATGTTTTGGGCGGTGGCAGGGATCCCACTCAGACTCAGGCAGAGCTCGTACTATTTTCTGCTAAATCACTGCTGCTCACGTGACGGTTTGGCGCCTCGTATTTCCACGCTCCGACGCCTCCTCGGCGCCGCTTTAACAGTTCTGATATTTTTAGCTGAGGATCCGTCACGGCCCGAGCGGCGGCTTTTATCACAAACACGAAGAAACAGGGTCAAAGAGAAACTATTAAAGAGACTAACAATAGACGTCACGCTGTCACCGAGCGCGAGGAACGAGCCGGAAGATCTGCGCGTCTGTCAGGCTGGACGATCGAGAGTCACTGCTTCGTCCTCTGAGTCAATGTAACTCCAGCGATAACAAACAGCAGCCCCCCCCTGCAGCCCAGAGGAGGGAGCGGAGCGAGCTGCGCATGAGGAAGAGGAAGGGGGAGCTGACCAGTGCAGGACACCATGCTCTGAAACAGGGACAAACCAAGGAGCTGTTTCGCTATGGCTAAGTCCCTCCCCTCTATTAACTCTCACCTGTAAACTCCTCCCCATGGTCTTTATCTGAACTTTAGTGTCGCTGACGAAGCCTTTTGGATGAAGAGGCGAAACGTTCGACACTTTAACTACAGAAGACGACTCTAGGACCGTCGCCAGGCTCCAGTCGTACAACTCCTGTACGACTGAGAGCCTGCACATTCACCCATTTAGATCCGCCCAAAGCAGTTGATTTGGGGGTTTGTTGAGAAAACTGGACCTGCAGTTCAGTCTCGAGACGTTTAGTTTGGTTTCCAGGAGACTTAATTAGTCCAGTGCAGTGTCTCCCCTTTAATTAAAAAAACACTTTGTTGTTTTTGGATGTTTTTCCAAATTTCTGCGATTTTTTTAAATAATAGATGTTTAATTCAGACTTTCAGAATATTACGAACAAGTAAC
>CM038363.1:27228610-27278610 GCA_021464625.1 Proterorhinus semilunaris
GAGAGGAATGAAGGGATTACTGATGCACGAGGAGCGGAGCAACAGTCACAGAAAGACGCTGAGGAGAATTAATAAAAAAAACACAAAACATCAGCGCGTGCAACAGGACGCAGCGCGCGGAGCCATCTGTCCGCGAGCTCCGAACGAAGCGGCTGCAACTCTACAAATCTAACACTGCCCCGGTTCCGCGGGGGGAACTGGAAATACCGACGCGCAGCAGCGGAGGTCTCACCGGCGGAGGGGAGTCCGACCTGCACGCGGGCGGAGGGGAGTCCTGACCTGCACGCGGGGATGTCACACTTTTCTGTTTCATCACCTGCTGAGAGACTGTCGCGCGACCGAGACCGGACACGTTCACCGTGCCTTCAGCTCCCGCGCCAAAACTAATGCAGACATTTCTCACCGGAATTATACTATCCCACTTTTCTCATTTTGAAACGGACTTACCGGTCGGACAAACGCGCGCGGGGCTTTAAATCCCGAACTCACAGAAGCGGAGACGATCCAGGGAAGAACATGAATTATTTCTGACCCAAATCTGGAACTTTTCCGTCCGCAAATTGCCCCCGGGACGTGGATTTCGTTACATCCTTTTCACCCACATGCTTTCGGACTTTTCCAGGTGTTTGCGCGTGAACACGTGCCGGGTCGTCGTGGCGCGCGGAGGAACGTGACACCAGACCGTGCGTGGAAAAACTAACGGCGTTTTCCCTCGGTGTGTTCCGGTGACATGATCCTGTCGGAGTCGGTTCCCGGAGCGTCTTCACCTTTACCGGGAGGCGGATCCGTTCACCGCTGACCCCAATTCTCCAAATCAAACTCACCGGATTATTCCCGAACTCCGCGCGACTATTTTATTTATTTCCCCCGTTTTTAAGAAGCGGGAAAGAAAAAAAACGTGTCTCGGAGTCGTTTGAGCGCGTGCTGCTCGGGGCGATGACGTCATAAGGGATTGTTTCAGATCCAGGTGCGGCGCGAGGAACGGGAACGGGAACGGGAACGGGATTTACAAAAGGATTCGGAGTAAACGATGGAGCGGCTTCAGGAAACTGTGGATGAAAAGTGAAGGTGAGAACATGAGATCTTCAAGTGGACTAAACCTGGACTAAACCTGGACTAAACCTGGACTACACCTGGACTACACCTGGACTACACCTGGACTATACCAGGACTAAACCAGGACTACACCAGGACTACACCAGGACTACACCAGGACTACACCTGGACTAAACCTGGACTACACCTGGACTACACCTGGACTACACCTGGACTATACCAGGACTAAACCAGGACTACACCAGGACTACACCAGGACTACACCAGGACTACACCAGGACTACACCTGGACTACACCGGGACTAAAGCTGGACTAAACCTGGACTACACCTGGACTAAACCTGGACTACACCTGGACTACACCTGGACTACACCTGGACTAAACCTGGACTACACCTGGACTACACCTGGACTAAACCTGGACTACACCTGGACTAAACCTGGACTAAACCTGGACTACACCTGGACTACACCTGGACTACACCTGGACTATACCAGGACTAAACCAGGACTACACCAGGACTACACCAGGACTACACCAGGACTACACCAGGACTACACCGGGACTAAAGCTGGACTAAACCTGGACTACACCTGGACTAAACCTGGACTAAACCTGGACTACACCTGGACTACACCAGGACTACACCTGGACTACACCTGGACTAAACCTGGACTACACCTGGACTAAACCTGGACTACACCTGGACTAAACCTGGACTACACCAGGACTACACCTGGACTACACCTGGACTAAACCTGGACTACACCTGGACTACACCTGGACTACACCTGGACTACACCTGGACTAAACCTGGACTACACCTGGACTACACCTGGACTAAACCTGGACTACACCTGGACTAAACCTGGACTAAACCTGGACTAAACCTGGACTAAAGCTGGACTAAACCTGGACTACACCTGGACTACACCAGGACTAAACCTGGACTACACCTGGACTAAACCTGGACTAAACCTGGACTACACCTGGACTAAACCTGGACTACACCTGGACTAAACCTGGACTATACCAGGACTAAACCAGGACTACACCAGGACTACACCTGGACTAAACCTGGACTACACCTGGACTACACCTGGACTACACCTGGACTATACCAGGACTAAACCAGGACTACACCAGGACTACACCAGGACTACACCAGGACTACACCAGGACTACACCTGGACTACACCGGGACTAAAGCTGGACTAAACCTGGACTACACCTGGACTAAACCTGGACTACACCTGGACTACACCTGGACTAAACCTGGACTACACCTGGACTAAACCTGGACTAAACCTGGACTACACCTGGACTAAACCTGGACTAAACCTGGACTACACCTGGACTACACCAGGACTACACCTGGACTACACCGGGACTAAAGCTGGACTAAACCGGGACTACACCTGGACTAAACCTGGACTAAACCTGGACTAAAGCTGGACTAAACCTGGACTACACCGGGACTAAAGCTGGACTAAAGCTGGACTAAACCTGGACTACACCTGGACTAAACCTGGACTAAAGCTGGACTAAACCTGGACTACACCGGGACTAAAGCTGGACTAAACCTGGGCTACACCGGGACTAAAGCTGGACTAAACCTGGGCTACACCTGGACTACACCTGGACTAAACCTGGGCTACACCTGGACTAAAACTGGACTAAAACTGGACTAAACCTGGGCTACACCTGGACTAAACCTGGACCCTAGAATGGGCCCTATTGTGCATGTTGTTGTTCATGAAAACCAGAGTAAACTCCACAACAGTGTGTGTGTGTGTGTGTGTGTGTGTGTGTGATGGTCCCAGGTACCACCAGAGGGACACGGACCGCAGTTTGAGAACCACTGCTGTTCATAGAGTGTTGTTCTTCATATGAACCACCGGCCTGGAGACACATTGGTAACTAGTTTGAAACTAGTCGGAGACTCGAGTCGCCGCTGGTCACAGAGACTCTGGAGATAAGGCGAGTCTCCAGGACGTCTGGAACACCTGGAACGCCTGGAACGCCTGGAACACCTGGAACGCCTGGAACGCCTGGAACGCCTGGAACGCCTGGAACACCTGGAACACCTGGAACGCCTGGAACGCCTGGAACGCCTGGAACACCTGGAACGCCTGGAACACCTGGAACGCCTGGAACGCCTGGAACACCTGGAACGCCTGGAACACCTGGAACACCTGGAACGCCTGTTTGGACTTTTCAAAGCTCACTTGCTTTGGCTGCATAATATATCACAAAAATATCGTATCGCGATAGTAGATGATGTAATATCCGTATCGTGAGAAGCCACAATATATCACGACACTCATTATTATCAACACATTATTTTTGTAAAAGTTCCGTTAGTGAAACATTTAGTTCAGTCTCAGTCGTGTTTTAGTCCCGGTGTCGTTTTTAACGGTTACGGTTTGTGTTTAATTAGAACGGAACATAATCGCGTTGAAGTATCGCAGTAATATCGTCATCACGATATTGTTCAGCCGTATCGCGATTTACTTCAATATCGTTCATGGGTCAAATGCAGAACAGAGACGAATAAAAAGAATGATTTAACTTAAATTTACTCCTCGAAGAGCGCCCGTTTACTCCGCCCAGTCCTCGAAGAGCGCCCGTTTACTCCGCCCAGTCCTCGAAGAGCGCCCGTTTACTCCGCCCAGTCCTCGACGAGCGCCTGTTTACTCCGCCCAGTCCTCGAAGAGCGCCTGTTTACTCCGCCCAGTCCTCGAAGAGCGCCCGTTTACTCCGCCCAGTCCTCGAAGAGCGCCCGTTTACTCCGCCCAGTCCTCTCAGACACACGCGTGTGTAAAGAAGAAGAGTTTGGATTCTGGGGAAAGTGTCATATTTATCTTCAAAGCCGTGAAGCTCAGATTCTTCGGGATGTGTCCGGTTTCATGAAGAAAGCTCAGCTCTTGGCGTGTGTTTGGTGTGTGGCGTGTTTGGTGTGTGGCGTGTGTAGCGTGTGTGGCGTGTGCGGCGTGTGTAGCGTGTGTGGCGTGTGCGGCGTGTGTAGCGTGTGCGGCGGCGTGTGTGGCGTTTGATCCGGAGCTGACGGTGAGATCTGGGGCAGAGCTGAAGGTGGAGACGGAGTTTTTCCTCCAGAGGAACTCTTGTCAGTCTGACAGAAACGGGACAGAATAAAACACGGAACAAAGACTCGCTCCTACAGACGGATCCGGAACTTTCCACTCACACAAACCGCCATGTTCCTCATGTTTGTGGGACTTTCTCCATAACGATGATAAAGCGATATCAGCATCAGAAATATGTGCTGCAAACATCTGCATCTACAAACATCTGCATCTACAAACATCTGCATTTATAAACATCTGCATCTACAAACATCTGCATCTACAAACATCTGCATCTACAAACATCTGCATTTACAAACATCTGCATTTACAAACATCTGCATTTACAAACATCTGCATCTACAAACATCTGCTTTTACAAACATCTGCATTTACAAACATCTGCATTTACAAACATCTGCATTTACAAACATCTGCATCTACAAACATCTGCATCTACAAACATCTGCATTTACAAACATCTGCATTTACAAACATCTGCATTTACAAACATCTGCATCTACAAACATCTGCTTTTACAAACATCTGCATTTACAAACATCTGCATTTACAAACATCTGCATTTACAAACATCTGCATCTACAAACATCTGCATCTACAAACATCTGCATCTACAAACATCTGCATTTACAAACATCTGCATCTACAAACATCTGCATTTACAAACATCTGCATTTACAAACATCTGCATCTACAAACATCTGCATTTACAAACATCTGCATCTACAAACATCTGCATTTACAAACATCTGCATTTACAAACATCTGCATCTACAAACATCTGCATTTACAAACATCTACATCTATAAACATCTGCATTTACAAACATCTGCATTTACAAACATCTGCATCTACAAACATCTGCATTTACAAACATCTATATCTACAAACATCTGCATTTACAAACATCTGCATCTACAAACATCTGCATTTACAAACATCTGTATCTACAAACATCTGCATCTACAAACATCTGCATTTACAAACATCTGCATCTACAAACATCTGCATTTACAAACATCTGTATCTACAAACATCTGCATCTACAAACATCTGCATCTACAAACATCTATATCTACAAACATCTGCATTTACAAACATCTGCATTTACAAACATCTGCATCTATACACATCTGCATTTACAAACATCTGCATTTACAAACATCTGCATCTACAAACATCTGCATTTACAAACATCTATATCTACAAACATCTGCATCTACAAACATCTGCATCTACAAACATCTGCATTTACAAACATCTGCATCTACAAACATCTGTATCTACAAACATCTGCATCTACAAACATCTGCATCTACAAACATCTGCATTTACAAACATCTATATCTACAAACATCTGCATTTACAAACATCTGCATCTACAAACATCTGCATCTATACACATCTGCATTTACAAACATCTGCATTTACATACATTTGCATTTACAAACATCTGCATTTACAAACATCTGCACTTACAAACATCTGAATTTACAAACATCTGCACTTACAAACATCTGCATTTACAAACATCTGCATTTACAAACATCTGCATCTACAAACATCTGCATTTACAAACATCTACATCTACAAACATCTGCATTTACAAACATCTGCATTTACAAACATCTACATCTACAAACATCTGCATTTACAAACATCTGCATTTACAAACATCTATATTTACAAACATCTGCATTTACAAACATCTATATCTACAAACATCTGCATTTACAAACATCTGCATCTACAAACATCTGAATCTACAAACATCTGCATCTACAAACATCTGCATCTACAAACATCTATATCTACAAACATCTGCATTTACAAACATCTACATCTACAAACATCTGCATCTACAAACATCTGAATCTACAAACATCTGCATCTACAAACATCTACATCTACAAACATCTGCATTTACAAACATCTGCATCTACAAACATCTGCATCTACAAACATCTGCATCTACACACATCTGCATTTACAAACATCTGAATTTACAAACATCTGCACTTACAAACATCTGAATTTACAAACATCTGCACTTACAAACATCTGCATTTACAAACACCTGCATTTACAAACATCTGCATCTACAAACATCTGCATTTACAAACACCTGCATTTACAAACATCTGCATCTACAAACATCTGCATTTACAAACATCTGCATCTACAAACATCTGTATCTACAAACATCTGCATTTACAAACATCTGCATCTACAAACATCTGCATTTACAAACATCTGCATCTACAAACATCTGCATCTACAAACATCTGTATCTACAAACATCTGCATTTACAAACATCTGCATCTACAAACATCTGCATCTACAAACATCTGCATCTACAAACATCTGCATCTACAAACATCTGCATTTACAAACATCTGCATTTACAAACATCTGCATTTACAAACATCTGCATCTACAAACATCTGCATCTACAAACATCTGCATCTACAAACATCTGCATCTACAAACATCTGTATCTACAAACATCTGCATTTACAAACATCTGCATCTACAAACATCTGCATCTACAAACATCTGCATCTACAAACATCTGCATCTACAAACATCTGCATTTACAAACATCTGCATTTACAAACATCTGCATTTTGTGTGGCCTCAGGACAGAGGAGCATCTCCATCAGTAACAGCAGACCCGAAGGAGCAGCAGTTCACCTGAGGTGTTTAAGGCATGTTTTCAGGAGAAAAGTCCCTGAAGGCCCTGAAGATCCTGAAGGCCCTAAAGGCCCTAAAGGCCCTGACGGCCCTGAAGGCCCTGAAGGCCCTGAACGCCCTGAAGGCCCTAAAGGCCCTGAAGGCCCTGAACGTCCTGAAGGCCCTAAAGGCCCTAAAGGCCCTGAAGGCCCTGAAGGCCCTGAAGGCCCTGAAGGCCCTGAACGCCCTAAAGGCCCTGAAGGCCCTGAACGTCCTGAAGGCCCTAAAGGCCCTAAAGGCCCTGAAGGCCCTGAAGGCCCTGAAGGCCCTGAACGCCCTGAACGCCCTGAACGCCCTGAACGCCCTGAACGCCCTGAACGCCCTGAACGCCCTGAAGGCCCTGAAGGCCCTGAAGGTCCTGAAGGCCCTGAAGGCATCACCGTTCATTAGTATCAGTTTGGCCCAGAACACCTTTGTGAATCCAGCTGCAGGCGAAGTGTTTCTAAGTCTCAGATCAGTTTGATTGAACATGGATTTGACATGAAGAAAACAGGCTGAATTATTGCTTTTTCGCCTGAGGGGGCGCTATAGATGATTTACCAGCTGGAGCTAAAGGTCAGAGGTCAGCCACGTCTCTCTGTAACATTTATATTAAAGTGTTTTATTCATGACCAGTGCGTCAGTGTCACTGTCAGTCACTCAGAGGCCACCAGGGGGCAGCGCGCCGCTCCGTAACGATCTCCTGTCAGCTCTTCTTCATGCACGGCGAGAGACGGGGTCGAGAAGCCGCCATTAAAGGCCGGAGACGTGACGGCGGCGGAGGAGGTGAAGGAGAAGAGCGGGTAATAAGAATCATGACTTCCACATGTGGAGAGTCTGAGGACCTCGAGCTTCACAGCTGGAAGATAAATATAGTTCCTGCTCCTGTGCACGTCCGTTTGTCACAGGTTTCACTCCTTTTCAGTCTCGTGAATATACATTTGGAAAATATCAAATCCCTAAAAAAGGAGCAAGAAACAGCTTTGGAAACGTTCCTCGTGAAAAAGGACTTTTTTAAAGGGTTCCTGAGGGATGGAACGATTAATTGAAAATCGATTTTAAAATAAATTTAATATGCGTAAAATGTGAATCGATGTAAAAAATAAAATAATCGATTTTAAAGCCGCCCTCAGCTCCTCCATTTTGAAACAGATGAGCTCCACCCCTCCCCCGCCTCACCCCAACACACGCCACACCATGTAAACACACGTGTAGGCATCGAAGCAGCAGACGCAGCTAACGTTAGCGGCTACGAGATTAGCGTTAGCGGCTAACGCAGAGTTTAGCATTTCGACAGAAGTTTACCAAAGATTGTAAACCCTGATCCTGATCCCGTCAGTCACGCCCATCGTGACCTTTAGGAGGTGCCGTCCTGCGGTGAGTCCTCGGAGTCTCAGGTTCATCTGTGACTCACAGCGACAGGAGCCTGTTTGCTCCGCCCCCTGTGTCACATGGTTCTGCTCGAGTTAAAGCTGATGAATATTGTTTCCTGTAGGCGGTGCTTTAAGTGGCTCAGGTGAACTGTGGTATAAACCTCCAGTACCGAGGTGGTTTGTGTGATTACACTTGTAACACACAGGTTGTGTGATTACACTTGTAACACAAAGGTTGTGTGATTACACTTGTAACACAAAGGTTGTGTGATTACACTTGTAACACACAGGTTGTGTGATTACACTTGTAACACACAGGTTGTGTGATTACACTTGTAACACACAGGTTGTGTGTCACAGACTGAGGCGTTTCCGTTTGCAGCAGAACAAGTGCCGTCAAATAAATAGAATAAACTTTATTAGTTCCATTTGTGAATCCGACGCAGATGTGTTTACGATAAACTGAAGGACAGAGAAAATGTGTCTGCAGGGTTTACACTACAGGGTTTAGTTTACACTACAGGGTTTACACTACAGGGTTTAGTTTACACTACAGGGTTTAGTTTACACTACAGGGTTTAGTTTACACTACAGGGTTTAGTTTACACTACAGGGTTTAGTTTACACTACAGGGTTTAGTTTACACTACAGGGTTTACACTACAGGGTTTAGTTTACACTACAGGGTTTAGTTTACACTACAGGGTTTAGTTTACACTACAGGGTTTAGTTTACACTACAGGGTTTAGTTTACACTACAGGGTTTAGTTTACACTACAGGGTTTAGTTTACACTACAGGGTTTACACTACAGGGTTTAGTTTACACTACAGGGTTTAGTTTACACTACAGGGTTTAGTTTACACTACAGGGTTTAGTTTACACTACAGGGTTTAGTTTACACTACAGGGTTTAGTTTACACTACAGGGTTTACACTACAGGGTTTAGTTTACACTACAGGGTTTAGTTTACACTACAGGGTTTAGTTTACACTACAGGGTTTACACTACAGGGTTTAGTTTACACTACAGGGTTTAGTTTACACTACAGGGTTTAGTTTACACTACAGGGTTTACACTACAGGGTTTAGTTTACACTACAGGGTTTAGTTTACACTACAGGGTTTAGTTTACACTACAGGGTTTACACTACAGGGTTTAGTTTACACTACAGGGTTTAGTTTACACTACAGGGTTTAGTTTACACTACAGGGTTTAGTTTACACTACAGGGTTTACACTACAGGGTTTAGTTTACACTACAGGGTTTAGTTTACACTACAGGGTTTAGTTTACACTACAGGGTTTAGTTTACACTACAGGGTTTAGTTTACACTACAGGGTTTACACTACAGGGTTTAGTTTTTAATTTAGTTTCTTTCAGATCAAATTAAAATCCATAACCGTAATCACCGCCTTCATTACCGAGGATAATTTTCATACTAAACACTTTTTATAAATGTCATGGCCGAGGATTTGAACACTCTCTCGGGGCAGAGGGGGCGGGGCATGACGGAGGAGGGACGGGGCATGACGGAGGAGGGGCGGAGCATGATGGAGGACGGGCGGGGCATCTCTCGGGGGAAGGAGGGTTTTTCTTCTCTCTCTTCAGGAGCGGGCGAGGGATTCTCTGTAGATCTGGGTCAGACCTCTCCTCGCTCAGGCCTCTCCTCGCTCAGGCCTCTCCTCGCTCAGACCTCTCCTCGCTCCGGCCTCTCCTCGCTCAGACCTCTCCTCGCTCCGGCCTCTCCTCGCTCAGGCCTCTCCTCGCTCCGGCCTCTCCTCGCTCAGGCCTCTCCTCGCTCCGGCCTCTCCTCGCTCAGACCTCTCCTCGCTCCGGCCTCTCCTCGCTCAGGCCTCTCCTCGCTCCGGCCTCTCCTCGCTCAGACCTCTCCTCGCTCCGGCCTCTCCTCGCTCAGGCCTCTCCTCGCTCAGACCTCTCCTCGCTCCGGCCTCTCCTCGCTCAGACCTCTCCTCGCTCCGGCCTCTCCTCGCTCAGGCCTCTCCTCGCTCCGGCCTCTCCTCGCTCAGACCTCTCCTCGCTCAGGCCTCTCCTCGCTCAGGCCTCTCCTCGCTCAGGCCTCTCCTCGCTCAGGCCTCTCCTCGCTCAGGCCTCTCCTCGCTCAGACCTCTCCTCGCTCCGGCCTCTCCTCGCTCAGGCCTCTCCTCGCTCAGACCTCTCCTCCTCAGGCCTCTCCTCGCTCTTGTCTCCTCGCTCAGACCTCTCCTCGCTCAGACCTCTCCTCGCTCAGACCTCTCCTCGCTCAGACCTCTCCTCGCTCAGACCTCTCCTCGCTCAGGCCTCTCCTCTCTCAGGCCTCTCCTCGCTCTTGTCTCCTCGCTCAGGCCTCTCCTCGCTCTTGTCTCCTCGCTCCGGCCTCTCCTCGCTCAGACCTCTCCTCGCTCCGGCCTCTCCTCGCTCAGACCTCTCCTCGCTCAGACCTCTCCTCGCTCAGACCTCTCCTCGCTCCGGCCTCTCCTCGCTCAGACCTCTCCTCGCTCAGACCTCTCCTCGCTCAGGCCTCTCCTCGCTCAGGCCTCTCCTCTCTCAGGCCTCTCCTCTCTCAGGCCTCTCCTCGCTCAGACCTCTCCTCGCTCAGGCCTCTCCTCTCTCAGGCCTCTCCTCGCTCAGGCCTCTCCTCGCTCAGGCCTCTCCTCGCTCAGGCCTCTCCTCGCTCAGGCCTCTCCTCGCTCAGGCCTCTCCTCGCTCAGGCCTCTCCTCACTCCGGCCTCTCCTCTCTCCGGCCTCTCCTCTCTCAGGCCTCTCCTCGCTCAGGCCTCTCCTCGCTCTTGTCTCCTCGCTCAGACCTCTCCTCGCTCCGGCCTCTCCTCGCTCAGACCTCTCCTCACTCAGGCCTCTCCTCGCTCTTGTCTCCTCGCTCAGACCTCTCCTCGCTCCGGCCTCTCCTCGCTCAGACCTCTCCTCACTCAGGCCTCTCCTCGCTCAGACCTCTCCTCGCTCAGACCTCTCCTCGCTCAGACCTCTCCTCGCTCCGGCCTCTCCTCGCTCAGACCTCTCCTCGCTCCGGCCTCTCCTCGCTCAGACCTCTCCTCGCTCAGACCTCTCCTCGCTCAGACCTCTCCTCGCTCAGGCCTCTCCTCGCTCTTGTCTCCTCGCTCCGGCCTCTCCTCGCTCCGGCCTCTCCTCGCTCAGGCCTCTCCTCGCTCAGACCTCTCCTCGCTCCGGCCTCTCCTCGCTCAGACCTCTCCTCGCTCCGGCCTCTCCTCGCTCAGGCCTCTCCTCTCTCAGGCCTCTCCTCGCTCAGACCTCTCCTCGCTCAGACCTCTCCTCGCTCAGGCCTCTCCTCGCTCTTGTCTCCTCGCTCCGGCCTCTCCTCGCTCCGGCCTCTCCTCGCTCAGGCCTCTCCTCGCTCAGGCCTCTCCTCGCTCCGGCCTCTCCTCGCTCTGGTCTCGTCGCCCCCGGGTTTAATCTCCGCGCTCCATCTGCCGTGGTATCGTGTGTTTGGTCCCAGAGGACGTTAGCGCCGGATCCGTTTGTTTGCTAGCGGCTAAAGCTTTATTAATGCTAACGAGCTGATGGCCCGGCTGCATCAGGACCCAGAGCTTTAACTGTTCTGTGTAAAAATATCCTTTTCCAAATATGATTAACCGGGAGGAGACGTTTAGCACAGGGTTAAAGTCGCACTAACCGCGTTCCCGCTTCTATTTGGTCACATGGAGTTGCCGTGTACGAAATGTATAAATGATTTAAATATGTGTGGGTTTGAGAGTTCAGCCTCATTCATGATCAAATCCCCTTTAAAACCTGTTTGTATTCCAGTGCCTTCTTTATTGCGACCGTGTTTTCTGGCCGGCCATTTTGAAAAATATTATTATGCAAAGAAAAGCTCAAAAAACATCGGCATTTGCAGAAAAGGGTTCTTTACTTTGGGCTATGATGATGAGGTTCGGCAATAGTGAAAATCAGCCCCAACATATCCCCGTCACAGATTCAGTTTATTGGTCATTTGTATAAAAAAACACATTCAACACATAAACATAAAAACAAGCTGACAGAGAAATGCCACATAAAAGCTCAGGGGTAAGACGCTGTATAATAAAAATGTAAAGTGCTTTGTTTAAAGTGATGGGAATGAAACGATCAGTAGAACATGAGAGCGACACCTTCTCCCTGAGGGACGGCCCTCACAGCTCGGCCTCATTAGTGGAGCTCGATCTAAGAGTCGAGCTGACGGAGAGAACCTTCTCCTTCAGAGTGAGACCAAACCTGGTTCGGACTCTCGATTACACGATAGTAAAAGTCCCGGCGGCCTGGGAGAAGCTCCAGGATTCATTCGTTTTTAGGTTTTCACTGCTGATTAAATCGTATCCATGGTTACGCGAACATTCCATTCTGAAAACCAGAAACCCTAAAAAAAAAAAAGGAACCGCCGGGTCACTGAAAGGTCAAGAGTTCGATATTAGAAAAACCTTCTATTTGAGTTGAGCCTGTAAAGCCTGTATTTCCTCACTGTATAACGTCTGGGTCCCGGGCCCTGGTTGGGACTCTCTGCTGGAGTTAATGGAGGGAGTTCAGTTCCTGAGGGTTGGTCTCCTCTGTCCATCACTCCCTTAATAAGACCAGACGCTGCAGTAACAGATGTGTTGGAAAGGCAGGCCTGACTTCATCACACGTTACAGCGACCGAGGCAATTACAGCCCCCCCAGAGGACGCAACTCCCCCCCCCCCACCCCGAGTTACTGAAAATACCACTCCATTACTCGCCCCCGGACAGCAGTCTGTGATGGGCCGATGGATCCAAAATGATCCATTCTATACGCAGAGAATAAAAAAATGAATAGGCTGGGCCGGCCCATTTTGGGGGGAGTAATGGAAGTGGCAGAGGGGGGGGGGGGGGGGCACATGTACCACCGACGTGCCTGTGGGCCATTGGATTATTCCAGAACAGAAAATAATATAAACCATTTTGGAACCGGTCAAATGCCCGGGAAAATATAAGCCCAGTGGAATGGGGCGGCGGCAGAAAGACGGGACTGAACCTCACGGGGGGGGGGGGGGCCCACCGGACCCTCCAGGACGTCGAAGCATTTTCAGTTGTTGCTAAAATGCCTGATTTTGTGGGACATTTTTCTGAAAGTTGGGATTTATATATTATTTTTATATCATCAAAATGGGCACCGTTACTTCTTTTTCGATACTTGACGATTCTCCTCGATACCAAGGTGTGGAAGATCTGCACATTTACAATGTTAATGTCAAGACGTGTGAGGGAAAAGTTCTGAATAGTTCTGGGAGAAACTGTGGCAAAAATAAAGAAAAAAATGTGTTAAAAATTTGGGATGAATGAGGGGAAATATTAGTAATGAAAAATGAGCAAAAACTTAAGGAGAAGATAAAAATAAGAAAAAAAAGTTTTAAAAATGGGAGAAACTGGAAAAAATTCGAGGCAAATGGGGAAAATATTAGTAATAAAAACGAGAAAAATGTGGGTCAAAAATAAGAAAAGAAATCATGACATCAACTTCCTGTTTCGATCCAGCACGCCAAAATAAAAGCTCACAGCTCGTCTCATTGATTAGTTCAGCAACATGACAAGAATATCATTAAATACACACATTTTAAGTGTTTTGTCTGGTAATAGTTGGGCAGAGAGAAAGTTGAACTAATGGATAAGACGGAGCTTTTATTTTGGTCGTTTATGACTTGTAGTTTTAATCCTGCCCCTGGACCAACAGCATCACACGTGGATTAAAGAGAGAAGATACGGGTTGGGTTGGGGAGGACGGAGAGCGCGGGAACGGAACCAGTGACCATGTGAAACGGGCAGAACTTTCATGTTTCTGTGGATCTGCTTTGTGAAGAAAGACACGAGCTCCTCCTCTTCCTCCTGCGCAGCTCCCTCCGCTCCACAACAGTCTTTCACCGTCCTCTGAAGAGCGTAGCAGAGGAATACAGTTAACCTCCCACGTGAGCCGAGCACCTTTTCTCCGGTTCGGCTTCACCCAAATCTAAAATCTTCTCAACTGGAGCCTATAGTCCAGAGTAACGCCCAATTTGAAAGCTAAGACCTACAAAACTGATCTCCAGGGATCTTTTTCTTTATGTCGTCGTCGGATTTTTGCCACTTTTTCTTAGTTTCTTTTGTGGCTTTTTGATCCTCGTTTTGTTTAACCCCTTCCCTGCCGTCTCCCCTGATCAGGGTTAGGGTTAAGAACGTCCAATGTAAAGTTTTGTTTCACTCACACAGATCTCACACATATTTTTAGAAACTAGAAGGTCTTAGCTTTCAAATGAGGTACCACACTGGCATATAGACTGTGAGCTCTCCAGCCAATACGCTTTGAGACTTGGATGTAAATGACCCTTAACCCCAGGGTGGCAGCAGTTCCACTTTCCCCATTGTTTAGTATCAGTGCCTCGCCCCCGTCCCGTCCCGAGCGCCGCGGACATCGGTTAATCTCGCCCGGCGCCGGGGTCGCTCGGAGACTCCGGTGATTACGCTGCGGGATTACGGTGGATTGCAGAGAGAGAGATTATTACGTCAGGAATATCACGGAGCTAAAGCCGGGGGGGGCGATGTTCTCTTCACCCACGCCGCTCATCCGAGACGTTCATCTGGGAAACAAATAAAGAGATTAAAGCCGTGACCCCGGACTGACCCCAGAAACTGCCCATCAATCAAAACGTCCTAATGGCTCCGACGTACGTCACACTGGCCACGTGGAGACCCAACATCTGATCTGAGGCATGGAGATCTCAGATTACGGGCATTTAAATCTGATATCGAGATAATCTGATTTCTGAACTAACCAGGAAAACACAAAGAGACAAAGAGTAGATTTAATGAAAAGACTGAAAGTATTTTTGTCATCCATGATTTAAATCTCTTACTCGTAGAGAACGTCTAATAGGCCTCGTCCATGAACAGCTTAAGAACCTCTTAAAACCCGTTCATGAGCAGGAAAAGACTTGGAGGCGTGTGAGGACTAATTAGCATATGTCTCCGCCTCTTTCCCCATATAAGGACAAAAGGCAGCCGGAGGAAATGAAACGACACAACACGAATCAAACCTAATAAGAAAATCTCAGCCACTACTCCATCCTCAGCGTCGTGAGTTCAAGTCCCAGCTCTGATTATTTTCGAGTCAGCGCCTCGGAGCACCGGGGACGTCAGGTCAGTACAGATGTTTCATGCCACAGCTGGCTTCCCGGCGCGTTGCTATGGCAATGGTTGTGTGAGCAAAAGCCGATATACGCTAGCTCCTGCTCTGAACCAACGCCGTGGGGAAAAAGCCCTATATGAGAAACTTTATCATCATTATTGTATATATCTAGTCTGCGGGCTGAGTCTAAACTTTAGTGTTGCTGACGAAGCCTTTTGGATGAAGAGGGAAAACGTTCTACACTTTAACTACACAGTACAGACACTCAAAAACCTTCATCTAGATCTCCATGGTATCGATATATCTATATAGAGTATCGGGTTCAGGATCGTAATGACTTATCGCGAAGCATCGTGGGATGAGCAGAAGCTTCTTCTCATAATGAACTGATAGAGCTTTTGAACAATCCTGGAGTTATCGTTCACTTTGAAACACCAGAAGGAACTCTTTTTCCTCCACTGTTCATACGGTTAATGGGATCTGTTTGCTAGTGCCCACAAACATGGCGGATTTCCATGGTAACAGGGACTCCGGATCGAGTGGCAGTAATAACATCAGCCCAAAAGCGTCTGAAAGAACCTCTGATCTAGAGCTTTTCCATCTGACCCACTTGGATCCCCTCGTGGACCAGCAGTTATTCCAAACTACGGCGGCCGCTCAGGGTCAAACCGTCTCGGGTCAGAACCAGCACGAGCGATTCAGAGGCTCTGCTGAGATGTCGAGTTAGACCTTCAGCCTGGACTTCAGATTCAGCCCAGTTTAGGAAAGTGCTGATGTTCAGGAGGGTCACACTGGGCTGATGGGACGTCCCGCCTTACCCGAGTGCTTTGTCTCCAGATCACGTTTACTCTAAAACATTCTCATAGGCCAGTCTAACGCCTCATTTGAAAGCTAAGACCTTCAAAAACTGATCTGAATGGATCTTTTTCCGTGCGTTGTTGACGTGTTGTCATTGGATTCTTCACTTTTTCGTTGTTTTTTTTTTCAAGAAGCTTTTAGATTTGGATAAAGCCAAACTGGAGAAAATGTGCACGGTTCTGGTGGGGCATTTTCTCTAGTTATCATTGAGGTATCGAGGCATTACCCAAATCTAAAAGCTTCTTTAAAAAGCGTCAAAATGAGGATGAAACGAGAAGATGAAAACACATCCAGAGCCCACTGCAGCCTCTGGAGGTCCTACAGCGTGATGTTCAGGAGACTCCAGAGGCTCCAGCAGCTTCAAATACCTGTTTTGTAGCAGCTGTTCTCTTAATCTGATGTGTTTGTCTGGCAGAAACCGTCCTCACTGTGTCTTTATCTGCACAAACCCGTTTCTTTCATGAAATATCGAAGGTTTTCAACTATTCCCCACTCTCCATCCGCAGACAGATCCTTTTTCTTTCCCTTGTTGCTTGAAAATAAGGGATCATGTGGTTTCTCTCGTCAGGCCGCCGCGAGCCGCCATGGCTTCCTGTCCCTCCGCCCGCGCTCCGCCCCTCCGCCTCCTCCCGCTCCTGCTCTGCCCCCTGCTGGTGGGCGCGCGGCCGCTGGTGCTGCACCCGTCGGTGAACGTGGCGGTGGTCTTCTCCGGCTCCAGTTACCAGAACGAGGTGCGCGGGCGCCTGAGCGGGGAGAACTTCGCCGACCTGCCCGTGGCCGTGAACCCCGTGACCGTCCTCGTCAACGACACCAACCCCCGCGACCTCCTCACGCGCCTCTGCGACACCATGGCCGCGGAGAAGCTGCACGGCGTGGTGTTCGAGGACGACGTGGCCCAGGACGGGGGCGACGCTCAGGTGAGGGCGGGGTTTACAACAGAAATATAGTCAAAAAGAAATTTAAATATCAATGTGAAACTACTGATAAAACATGAAAAAGTGGAGATGTTGTTGAAGAGTGGAATGAAAACGTTTAATGTTTTCAAAATAAAAGCCTTAAATTTGTGGCGTTTTCAAAATAAAAGCCTTAAATGTGTGTCGTTTTCAAAATAAAAGCCTTAAATGTGTGTCGTTTTCAAAATAAAAGCCTTACATTTGTGGCGTTTTCAAAATAAAAGCCTTAAATGTGTGGCGTTTTCAAAATAAAAGCCTTACATTTGTGGCGTTTTCAAAATAAAAGCCTTAAATGTGTGTCGTTTTCAAAATAAAAGCCTTAAATTTGTGGCGTTTTCAAAATAAAAGCCTTAAATGTGTGGCGTTTTCAAAATAAAAGCCTTACATTTGTGGCGTTTTCAAAATAAAAGCCTTAAATGTGTGGCGTTTTCAAAATAAAAGCCTTACATTTGTTTGCGTTTTCAAAATAAAAGCCTTAAATTTGTGGTGTTTTCAAAATAAAAGCCTTACATTTGTGGCGTTTTCAAAATAAAAGCCTTAAATTTGTGGCGTTTTCAATATAAAAGCCTTACATTTGTGGCGTTTTCAAAATAAAAGCCTTAAGTTTGTGGCGTTTTCAAAATAAAAGCCTTAAATTTGTGGTGTTTTCAAAATAAAAGCCTTAAATTTGTGGTGTTTTCAAAATAAAAGCCTTACATTTGTTTGCGTTTTCAAAATAAAAGCCTTAAATTTGTGGTGTTTTCAAAATAAAAGCCTTACATTTGTGGCGTTTTCAAAATAAAAGCCTTAAATTTGTGGTGTTTTCAATATAAAAGCCTTACATTTGTGGCGTTTTCAAAATAAAAGCCTTAAGTTTGTGGCGTTTTCAAAATAAAAGCCTTAAATTTGTGGTGTTTTCAAAATAAAAGCCTTAAATGTGTGGTGTTTTCAAAATAAAAGCCTTAAATTGGCAAAAACGTCCCTGTGTATATTCGTCCCGTCTTTAGCCGCTGCTTCTCCCACAAAGTAAAAAATATAAAGTGAATATAAAGTGAATATAAAGTGGATATAAAGTGAATATAAAGTGAATATAAAGTGGATATAAAGTGAATATAAAGTGAATATAAAGTGAATATAAAGTGAATATAAAGTAAATATAAAGTGGATATAAAGTGAATATAAAGTGAATATAAAGTGGATATAAAGTGGATATAAAGTGGATATAAAGTAAATATAAAGTGGATATAAAGTGGATATAAAGTAAATATAAAGTGGATATAAAGTGAATATAAAGTGAATATAAAGTGGATATAAAGTGGATATAAAGTAAATATAAAGTGGATATAAAGTGGATATAAAGTGAATATAAAGTGGATATAAAGTGGATATAAAGTGGATATAAAGTAAATATAAAGTGGATATAAAGTGGATATAAAGTGGATATAAAGTAAATATAAAGTGGATATAAAGTGGATATAAAGTGAATATAAAGTGGATATAAAGTGGATATAAAGTGGATATAAAGTAAATATAAAGTGGATATAAAGTGGATATAAAGTGGATATAAAGTAAATATAAAGTGGATATAAAGTGGATATAAAGTGGATATAAAGTGGATATAAAGTGAACGTGTGATGTTTGTGGAGGATAGTCCTGAGGCCTTGGACTCAGAGGTGAAGGCTGAGTCAGACGGACTTCAGGTCACTGGCCAGGCTCCAGTCTGTGTCAGTGTGAGAGAGGGCAGCCACATGTCTGTCAGCCTGCCCCGGGGCGGGTGAGTCGCTGTGTGTGTCTGTGAAGGAGAGCGTTAGAAAAGGACGGCCGAGAAAATCCACAAATACAGACTCATGTTTAACCAGATGCCTCCACCTGTGAGACGTGTTTTCCTCACACGTGTTTTCCTCACACGTGTTTTCAGTCCAGAAGCTTTTAGATTTGTATAAAGCTGAACTACGTCATATTTAAAGTCGTCTCATCAGATTCCATGCTGCTAATCTTAACATAAGCATGATTCATTAACGTGTTCACGTGTATGTAAGCGTGTTATTCTCTAATGCATGTCATTCATGATGTCATGTCTAATTGTCTGAACACGAGAGGCTGCGAGGACCACCTGCACACGCGTGACCACCTGCACACGCGTGACCACCTGCACACGCGTGTTTCAGTCGTACATGCTCAGCGCTGTGGAGCCTTTAGACGACTGTCGCTACTATACATGTTTTATATTCACTTACATTATTCTGAAACGCAGGAGCGTGAATTCTATTTCAAAATGGCCGACGCCGTTTGAGTTGCACTGATGTGAATAATTAATGTAGTTTTCTCAATTAAACTACTACTAACTACGGTGGGGTTTCCGTGTGGCGTGTGTCAGAGCGTGTTCCGTGTCTCAGAGCGTGTTCCGTGTCTCAGAGCGTGTTCCGTGTCTCAGAGCGTGTTCCGTGTTCCGTGTCCGTGTGGCGTGTCTCAGAGCGTGTCCGTGTCTCAGAGCGTGTTCCGTGTCTCAGAGCGGGTTCCGTGTCTCAGAGCGTGTTCCGTGTTCCGTGTCCGTGTGGCGTGTCTCAGAGCGTGTCCGTGTCTCAGAGCGTGTTCCGTGTCTCAGAGCGGGTTCCGTGTCTCAGAGCGTGTTCCGTGTCTCAGAGCGTGTTCCGTGTTCCGTGTCCGTGTGGCGTGTCTCAGAGCGTGTCCGTGTCTCAGAGCGTGTTCCGTGTCGCAGAGCGTGTTCCGTTTTCCGTGTCCGTGTGGCGTGTCTCAGAGCGTGTCCGTGTCTCAGAGCGTGTTCCGTGTCCGTGTGTCAGAGCGTGTTCCGTGTCTCAGAGCGTGTTCCGTGTCTCAGAGCGTGTTCCGTGTTCCGTGTCCGTGTGGCGTGTCTCAGAGCGTGTCCGTGTCTCAGAGCGTGTTCCGTGTTCCGTGTCCGTGTGGCGTGTCTCAGAGCGTGTCCGTGTCTCAGAGCGTGTTCCGTGTCCGTGTGGCGTGTCTCAGAGCGTGTTCCGTGTCTCAGAGCGTGTTCCGTGTTCCGTGTCCGTGTGGCGTGTCTCAGAGCGTGTCCGTGTCTCAGAGCGTGTTCCGTGTTCCGTGTCCGTGTGGCGTGTCTCAGAGCGTGTCCGTGTCTCAGAGCGTGTTCCGTGTCCGTGTGTCAGAGCGTGTTCCGTGTCTCAGAGCGTGTTCCGTGTCTCAGAGCGTGTTCCGTTTTCCGTGTCCGTGTGGCGTGTCTCAGAGCGTGTTCCGTGTCTCAGAGCGTGTTCCGTGTCGCAGAGCGTGTTC
Organism: Proterorhinus semilunaris; assembly: GCA_021464625.1. Classification (NCBI taxonomy): domain Eukaryota; kingdom Metazoa; phylum Chordata; class Actinopteri; order Gobiiformes; family Gobiidae; genus Proterorhinus; species Proterorhinus semilunaris. The sequence continues at coordinate 27,249,040 of CM038363.1, forward strand.
TGTTTTCCGTGTCCGTGTGGCGTGTCTCAGAGCGTGTCCGTGTCTCAGAGCGTGTTCCGTGTCCGTGTGTCAGAGCGTGTTCCGTGTCTCAGAGCGTGTTCCGTGTCTCAGAGCGTGTTCCGTTTTCCGTGTCCGTGTGGCGTGTCTCAGAGCGTGTCCGTGTCTCAGAGCGTGTTCCGTGTCTCAGAGCGTGTTCCGTGTCCGTGTGTCAGAGCGTGTTCCGTGTCTCAGAGCGTGTTCCGTGTCCGTGTCTCAGAGCGTGTTCCGTGTCTCAGAGCGTGTGGCGTGTTCCGTGTTCCGTGTAAACACATGTGTTCTTCGTCAGGTGGCAGAAGTCGCTCAGATCCTGGACTTCCTCTCGACTCAGACGTCTCTCCCGATCGTCGGCATCAGCGGCGGCTCGGCGGTCGTCATCCCCTACAAGGTACCGTCACTCAGCCCCGGGCGGCTGTGGCTGCTCACTGGGTTCATAAGCTTAAAGACCTGGAACCTTTATCTGGATCCCGAGCTTGAGCTGGAGTGTCTCGCAGCAGGTTTGAGCCTATTGTACATGTTTTAGGCTGATGAGGGAGCAGTGTTTGTTCACATGGACAAAGCCTCATTTCATAAACAGATGGAGGCGGGCCCTTTTATGGTCAGATGGAGGCGGGCCCTTTTATAGTCAGATGGAGGCGGGCCCTTTTATGGTCAGATGGAGGCGGGCCCTTTTATGGTCAGATGGAGGCGGGCCCTTTTATGGTCAGATGGAGGCGGGCCCAGGGCGGGTTTATAAATGAGGCCCCGGTTCCGTTGGCAGAGGATCAAACTGGACTTAGACTAGATTTAGTTTTGAGGAGACTCTGAAACATCTGCAGCGTTTGGTCTCATTAACGACTCTTCCATCAGTTTTAAAAATGACTTTATTTATGACAAACATAAGATCCCGGGACGTTAGCGTCGCCTCCTCTGCTGGATCTGCGGTTCTCCGGTTCTCCGGTTCTCCGTCTCAGATGAAACTGAAGTGGGTCAGAGTCAGACGCTCTGGGCGGAGCTGATCGACCGTGACTTCACGCTGAGAGATCAGGAAACCGCCGGCGGAGTCGAACCTGAGCGACTGAATCATCACTGAGAAACAGGAAACGGCTTCGTCACATGACATCCACAAACCAATCACAGAGCAGGTAGAGATGTCACTCTGTCAGAGTCGAATCTGCCCGAACTCTTTACGAGGTTCATCCAGGAAGTGACTCCATCATGTCTGTGTGGCTCCTGGTCTTTCCCGCGCTCATTCATTCACAAATACTGACATGTTCGGTATCCACGTGTAGCAGGAAAGGCTGTGATCCAAATATGGTCATTTCCTCTGAGGGAGAAGCAGCGGCTAAAGACGGGAGGAACATCCACAGGGGCTGAACTGGAACATCTGCTCTTCAGTCGCTCCATCAGACTTGAACTTTGACCCCGAAACACAAGGAGGAATCTGAGTTGTAACAGATTGTTTTCACGAATGACCGGTTTATTCCAAAATGGTTTTCGCTCGAGTGCGTCTCCTTCATCCTGCGTTCCACCGGCGGCGTCTCGTCTTCTCCCTGGTCTCCGCTCGTTCCGGCTCCTCGCGTTGGGACAAAGCCGCAGGTGTCGGGCTCTGAAAAGCGTCTGATTATGAACGAGGCGTTTGATGGCGGCTCGTGAAAAGGAAACACCTCTCCGTCGGGACGCGTGAGGAGGAGGAAATGAGGCCTTCAGACGCCTCCGCAGACGTTCACGGAGTCTGAGCCGAGGAACCTGAATGCACCGCAGACATGGACGCGGGTTCTTCATGGACCGAGCTCCTGCAGAAGCTCCTCCTGCAGAACGTTTGGAGGTTTGATCAGACTCGTCTTTTCACGTTTGAACCTCTTAACCTCCACCTGACCTGGGCACAGTCTGGTTTCTTCTAAAAGCTTCTTAAATGAGCACGAGAAGAAAAACGTGACAACAATTACTGACGCAATAACCACATGTTCTTAGCTTTCAAATGAGAGGCCCGTCAGCTGTGAACTCTCCAGTCGAGAAGCTTTTAGATTTGGGTAAAACTGAACATGGAGATAATGGGTCTCGGTTAAGGCGGGGGTTAAGAGGTTAATAATACATGACCAAAGAACAGTGTTTAGTCCTGGTTTAGTCCCAGTTTAGTCCTGGTTTAGTCCCGGTTTAGTCCCGGTGTAGTCCCGGTTTAGTCCCGGTGTAGTCCCGGTTTAGTCCTGGTTTAGTCCTGGTTTAGTCCTGGTTTAGTCCTGGTTTAGTCCCGGTTTAGTCCTGGTGTAGTCCCGGTTTAGTCCTGGTGTAGTCCCGGTTTAGTCCTGGTTTAGTCCTGGTTTAGTCCTGGTGTAGTCCCGGTTTAGTCCCGGTTTAGTCCTGGTTTAGTCCTGGTTTAGTCCCGGTTTAGTCCTGGTGTAGTCCTGGTGTAGTCCTGGTGTAGTCCCGGTTTAGTCCCGGTGTAGTCCTGGTGTAGTCCCGGTTTAGTCCTGGTGTAGTCCTGGTTTAGTCCCGGTTTAGTCCTGGTTTAGTCCCGGTTTAGTCCTGGTTTAGTCCTGGTTTAGTCCCGGTTTAGTCCCGGTGTAGTCCCGGTTTAGTCCCGGTTTAGTCCTGGTGTAGTCCTGGTTTAGTCCCGGTTTAGTCCTGGTGTAGTCCCGGTTTAGTCCTGGTGTAGTCCCGGTGTAGTCCTGGTGTAGTCCCGGTTTAGTCCTGGTTTAGTCCTGGTTTAGTCCCGGTTTAGTCCTGGTTTAGTCCTGGTTTAGTCCTGGTGTAGTCCCGGTTTAGTCCTGGTTTAGTCCCGGTTTAGTCCCGGTTTAGTCCCGGTTTAGTCCTGGTTTAGTCCCGGTTTAGTCCTGGTGTAGTCCTGGTGTAGTCCTGGTGTAGTCCCGGTTTAGTCCCGGTTTAGTCCTGGTTTAGTCCTGGTGTAGTCCCGGTTTAGTCCCGGTTTAGTCCTGGTTTAGTCCTGGTTTAGTCCCGGTTTAGTCCTGGTGTAGTCCTGGTGTAGTCCCGGTTTAGTCCCGGTTTAGTCCTGGTTTAGTCCTGGTGTAGTCCCGGTTTAGTCCCGGTTTAGTCCTGGTTTAGTCCTGGTTTAGTCCCGGTTTAGTCCTGGTGTAGTCCCGGTTTAGTCCCGGTGTAGTCCTGGTGTAGTCCCGGTTTAGTCCTGGTGTAGTCCTGGTTTAGTCCCGGTTTAGTCCTGGTGTAGTCCCGGTGTAGTCCTGGTGTAGTCCCGGTTTAGTCCTGGTTTAGTCCTGGTTTAGTCCCGGTTTAGTCCTGGTTTAGTCCTGGTTTAGTCCTGGTGTAGTCCCGGTTTAGTCCCGGTTTAGTCCCGGTTTAGTCCTGGTGTAGTCCCGGTTTAGTCCTGGTTTAGTCCTGGTTTAGTCCCGGTTTAGTCCTGGTGTAGTCCCGGTTTAGTCCTGGTGTAGTCCCGGTTTAGTCCCGGTTTAGTCCTGGTTTAGTCCTGGTGTAGTCCCGGTTTAGTCCCGGTTTAGTCCTGGTTTAGTCCTGGTTTAGTCCCGGTTTAGTCCTGGTGTAGTCCCGGTGTAGTCCTGGTGTAGTCCCGGTTTAGTCCCGGTTTAGTCCTGGTTTAGTCCTGGTTTAGTCCCGGTTTAGTCCTGGTTTAGTCCTGGTTTAGTCCTGGTGTAGTCCCGGTTTAGTCCCGGTTTAGTCCCGGTTTAGTCCTGGTGTAGTCCCGGTTTAGTCCCGGTTTAGTCCTGGTTTAGTCCTGGTGTAGTCCCGGTTTAGTCCCGGTTTAGTCCTGGTTTAGTCCTGGTTTAGTCCCGGTTTAGTCCTGGTTTAGTCCTGGTGTAGTCCCGGTTTAGTCCCGGTTTAGTCCTGGTTTAGTCCTGGTTTAGTCCTGGTTTAGTCCCGGTTTAGTCCTGGTGTAGTCCCGGTGTAGTCCTGGTGTAGTCCCGGTTTAGTCCTGGTTTAGTCCTGGTTTAGTCCCGGTTTAGTCCCGGTTTAGTCCTGGTTTAGTCCTGGTGTAGTCCCGGTTTAGTCCCGGTTTAGTCCCGGTTTAGTCCTGGTGTAGTCCCGGTTTAGTCCTGGTTTAGTCCTGGTTTAGTCCCGGTTTAGTCCTGGTGTAGTCCCGGTTTAGTCCTGGTGTAGTCCCGGTTTAGTCCCGGTTTAGTCCTGGTTTAGTCCTGGTGTAGTCCCGGTTTAGTCCCGGTTTAGTCCTGGTTTAGTCCTGGTTTAGTCCCGGTTTAGTCCTGGTGTAGTCCTGGTGTAGTCCTGGTGTAGTCCCGGTTTAGTCCCGGTTTAGTCCTGGTTTAGTCCTGGTGTAGTCCCGGTTTAGTCCCGGTTTAGTCCTGGTTTAGTCCTGGTTTAGTCCCGGTTTAGTCCTGGTGTAGTCCTGGTGTAGTCCCGGTTTAGTCCCGGTGTAGTCCTGGTGTAGTCCCGGTTTAGTCCTGGTGTAGTCCTGGTTTAGTCCCGGTTTAGTCCTGGTGTAGTCCCGGTGTAGTCCTGGTGTAGTCCTGGTTTAGTCCCGGTTTAGTCCCGGTTTAGTCCTGGTTTAGTCCCGGTTTAGTCCTGGTGTAGTCCCGGTTTAGTCCTGGTGTAGTCCTGGTTTAGTCCCGGTTTAGTCCTGGTGTAGTCCCGGTTTAGTCCTGGTGTAGTCCCGGTTTAGTCCTGGTTTAGTCCCGGTTTAGTCCCGGTTTAGTCCTGGTTTAGTCCCGGTTAAGTCCTGGTGTAGTCCCGGTTTAGTCCTGGTTTAGTCCTGGTTTAGTCCTGGTGTAGTCCCGGTTTAGTCCTGGTGTAGTCCCGGTTTAGTCCTGGTTTAGTCCTGGTGTAGTCCCGGTTTAGTCCCGGTTTAGTCCTGGTTTAGTCCTGGTTTAGTCCCGGTTTAGTCCTGGTGTAGTCCCGGTGTAGTCCTGGTGTAGTCCCGGTTTAGTCCTGGTTTAGTCCTGGTTTAGTCCCGGTTTAGTCCTGGTTTAGTCCTGGTTTAGTCCTGGTGTAGTCCCGGTTTAGTCCCGGTTTAGTCCCGGTTTAGTCCTGGTTTAGTCCTGGTTTAGTCCCGGTTTAGTCCTGGTTTAGTCCTGGTTTAGTCCCGGTTTAGTCCTGGTGTAGTCCCGGTTTAGTCCTGGTGTAGTCCCGGTTTAGTCCTGGTTTAGTCCTGGTTTAGTCCTGGTTTAGTCCCGGTTTAGTCCTGGTTTAGTCCTGGTGTAGTCCCGGTTTAGTCCCGGTTTAGTCCTGGTTTAGTCCTGGTTTAGTCCCGGTTTAGTCCTGGTTTAGTCCTGGTGTAGTCCCGGTTTAGTCCCGGTTTAGTCCTGGTTTAGTCCTGGTTTAGTCCTGGTTTAGTCCTGGTGTAGTCCCGGTTTAGTCCTGGTTTAGTCCTGGTTTAGTCCCGGTTTAGTCCTGGTTTAGTCCTGGTTTAGTCCTGGTGTAGTCCCGGTTTAGTCCTGGTTTAGTCCTGGTTTAGTCCCGGTTTAGTCCTGGTTTAGTCCCGGTTTAGTCCTGGTTTAGTCCTGGTTTAGTCCTGGTTTAGTCCCGGTTTAGTCCTGGTGTAGTCCCGGTGTAGTCCTGGTGTAGTCCCGGTTTAGTCCTGGTTTAGTCCTGGTTTAGTCCCGGTTTAGTCCCGGTTTAGTCCCGGTTTAGTCCTGGTGTAGTCCCGGTTTAGTCCTGGTTTAGTCCTGGTTTAGTCCCGGTTTAGTCCTGGTGTAGTCCCGGTTTAGTCCTGGTGTAGTCCCGGTTTAGTCCTGGTTTAGTCCTGGTTTAGTCCCGGTTTAGTCCTGGTTTAGTCCTGGTTTAGTCCTGGTGTAGTCCCGGTTTAGTCCCGGTTTAGTCCCGGTTTAGTCCTGGTGTAGTCCCGGTTTAGTCCTGGTTTAGTCCTGGTTTAGTCCCGGTTTAGTCCTGGTGTAGTCCCGGTTTAGTCCTGGTGTAGTCCCGGTTTAGTCCCGGTTTAGTCCTGGTTTAGTCCTGGTGTAGTCCCGGTTTAGTCCCGGTTTAGTCCTGGTTTAGTCCTGGTGTAGTCCCGGTTTAGTCCCGGTTTAGTCCTGGTTTAGTCCCGGTTTAGTCCCGGTTTAGTCCTGGTTTAGTCCTGGTGTAGTCCCGGTTTAGTCCCGGTTTAGTCCCGGTTTAGTCCTGGTTTAGTCCTGGTTTAGTCCCGGTTTAGTCCTGGTTTAGTCCTGGTTTAGTCCCGGTTTAGTCCTGGTGTAGTCCCGGTTTAGTCCTGGTGTAGTCCCGGTTTAGTCCCGGTTTAGTCCTGGTTTAGTCCTGGTGTAGTCCCGGTTTAGTCCCGGTTTAGTCCTGGTTTAGTCCTGGTTTAGTCCCGGTTTAGTCCTGGTTTAGTCCTGGTGTAGTCCCGGTTTAGTCCCGGTTTAGTCCTGGTTTAGTCCTGGTTTAGTCCTGGTTTAGTCCCGGTTTAGTCCTGGTGTAGTCCCGGTGTAGTCCTGGTGTAGTCCCGGTTTAGTCCTGGTTTAGTCCTGGTTTAGTCCCGGTTTAGTCCTGGTTTAGTCCTGGTTTAGTCCTGGTGTAGTCCCGGTTTAGTCCTGGTTTAGTCCTGGTTTAGTCCCGGTTTAGTCCTGGTTTAGTCCCGGTTTAGTCCTGGTTTAGTCCTGGTGTAGTCCCGGTGTAGTCCTGGTGTAGTCCCGGTTTAGTCCTGGTTTAGTCCTGGTTTAGTCCCGGTTTAGTCCCGGTTTAGTCCCGGTTTAGTCCTGGTGTAGTCCCGGTTTAGTCCTGGTTTAGTCCTGGTTTAGTCCCGGTTTAGTCCTGGTGTAGTCCCGGTTTAGTCCTGGTGTAGTCCCGGTTTAGTCCTGGTTTAGTCCTGGTTTAGTCCCGGTTTAGTCCTGGTTTAGTCCTGGTTTAGTCCTGGTGTAGTCCCGGTTTAGTCCCGGTTTAGTCCCGGTTTAGTCCTGGTGTAGTCCCGGTTTAGTCCTGGTTTAGTCCTGGTTTAGTCCCGGTTTAGTCCTGGTGTAGTCCCGGTTTAGTCCTGGTGTAGTCCCGGTTTAGTCCTGGTGTAGTCCCGGTTTAGTCCTGGTGTAGTCCCGGTTTAGTCCTGGTGTAGTCCCGGTTTAGTCCTGGTGTAGTCCCGGTTTAGTCCTGGTGTAGTCCCGGTTTAGTCCTGGTGTAGTCCCGGTTTAGTCCCGGTTTAGTCCTGGTTTAGTCCTGGTGTAGTCCCGGTTTAGTCCCGGTTTAGTCCTGGTTTAGTCCTGGTGTAGTCCCGGTTTAGTCCCGGTTTAGTCCTGGTTTAGTCCCGGTTTAGTCCTGGTTTAGTCCTGGTTTAGTCCTGGTTTAGTCCCGGTTTAGTCCTGGTGTAGTCCCGGTCCAGACCAGATGTCGGTCAGTTCCCGGTGACCTCCTTCTGAAGTCTGTGTTTCTAGATCAGCTCCTGAAATAAACCAGTTCAGCGCCGAGAAAACGGGTCACAAACGAGCGGGAATCATGACCTCCCACTGAGGGGCAGGAGGGGCAGGAGGGGCAGGAGGGGGGGAGGGGCAGGAGGGCAGGAGGGGGGAGGGGCAGGGGGGCAGGAGGGCAGGAGGGCAGGAGGGCAGGAGGGGCAGGAGGGCAGGAGGGGCAGGAGGGCAGGGGGGGCAGGAGGGGCAGGAGGGCAGGAGGGGGGAGGGGCAGGGGGGCAGGAGGGCAGGAGGGCAGGAGGGCAGGAGGGGCAGGAGGGGGGAGGGGCAGGGGGGCAGGAGGGCAGGAGGGCAGGAGGGCAGGAGGGCAGGAGGGGGGAGGGGCAGGAGGGGCAGGAGGGGCAGGAGGGGGGGAGGGGCAGGAGGGGGGAGGGGCAGGGGGGCAGGAGGGCAGGAGGGCAGGAGGGCAGGAGGGGCAGGAGGGCAGGAGGGCAGGGGGGGCAGGAGGGGCAGGAGGGCAGGAGGGGGGAGGGGCAGGGGGGCAGGAGGGCAGGAGGGCAGGAGGGCAGGAGGGGCAGGAGGGCAGGAGGGGCAGGAGGGCAGGGGGGGCAGGAGGGGCAGGAGGGCAGGGGGGGCAGGGGGGGCAGGAGGGCAGGAGGGGCAGGAGGGCAGGAGGGGCAGGTTTTTTCACCAGTTGTTAATCGTCTTTTTGTCTTTTTTCTTTCGTTGCTTTTTTGGGGAAGTTGAGGCAGAACTTAAGTAAAGAAACTGAGTAATGAAGAACTGAGGTTGTTCTGGTTTGTGACGTTTTGAAGATTCTTCTAATAAAACATTAAAGGCTCTGTGGTCCACAGACGTCTCCTCTGAAGGACACCGGTTCAGTGCCCGACTCTGCTGCTCCGCCTGATCCGCGCCGGTGTTATGTTAAAATATGCAGCTCATTTAGTCCTGGTTTAGTCCTGGTGTAGTCCCGGTTTAGTCCCGGTTTAGTCCTGGTTTAGTCCTGGTTTAGTCCTGGTTTAGTCCTGGTGTAGTCCCGGTTTAGTCCTGGTTTAGTCCTGGTTTAGTCCCGGTTTAGTCCTGGTTTAGTCCTGGTTTAGTCCTGGTGTAGTCCCGGTTTAGTCCTGGTTTAGTCCTGGTTTAGTCCCGGTTTAGTCCTGGTTTAGTCCCGGTTTAGTCCTGGTTTAGTCCTGGTTTAGTCCTGGTTTAGTCCCGGTTTAGTCCTGGTGTAGTCCCGGTGTAGTCCTGGTGTAGTCCCGGTTTAGTCCTGGTTTAGTCCTGGTTTAGTCCCGGTTTAGTCCCGGTTTAGTCCCGGTTTAGTCCTGGTGTAGTCCCGGTTTAGTCCTGGTTTAGTCCTGGTTTAGTCCCGGTTTAGTCCTGGTGTAGTCCCGGTTTAGTCCTGGTGTAGTCCCGGTTTAGTCCTGGTTTAGTCCTGGTTTAGTCCCGGTTTAGTCCTGGTTTAGTCCTGGTTTAGTCCTGGTGTAGTCCCGGTTTAGTCCCGGTTTAGTCCCGGTTTAGTCCTGGTGTAGTCCCGGTTTAGTCCTGGTTTAGTCCTGGTTTAGTCCCGGTTTAGTCCTGGTGTAGTCCCGGTTTAGTCCTGGTGTAGTCCCGGTTTAGTCCCGGTTTAGTCCTGGTTTAGTCCTGGTGTAGTCCCGGTTTAGTCCCGGTTTAGTCCTGGTTTAGTCCTGGTGTAGTCCCGGTTTAGTCCCGGTTTAGTCCTGGTTTAGTCCCGGTTTAGTCCCGGTTTAGTCCTGGTTTAGTCCTGGTGTAGTCCCGGTTTAGTCCCGGTTTAGTCCCGGTTTAGTCCTGGTTTAGTCCTGGTTTAGTCCCGGTTTAGTCCTGGTTTAGTCCTGGTTTAGTCCCGGTTTAGTCCTGGTGTAGTCCCGGTTTAGTCCTGGTGTAGTCCCGGTTTAGTCCCGGTTTAGTCCTGGTTTAGTCCTGGTGTAGTCCCGGTTTAGTCCCGGTTTAGTCCTGGTTTAGTCCTGGTTTAGTCCCGGTTTAGTCCTGGTTTAGTCCTGGTGTAGTCCCGGTTTAGTCCCGGTTTAGTCCTGGTTTAGTCCTGGTTTAGTCCTGGTTTAGTCCCGGTTTAGTCCTGGTGTAGTCCCGGTGTAGTCCTGGTGTAGTCCCGGTTTAGTCCTGGTTTAGTCCTGGTTTAGTCCCGGTTTAGTCCTGGTTTAGTCCTGGTTTAGTCCTGGTGTAGTCCCGGTTTAGTCCTGGTTTAGTCCTGGTTTAGTCCCGGTTTAGTCCTGGTTTAGTCCCGGTTTAGTCCTGGTTTAGTCCTGGTGTAGTCCCGGTGTAGTCCTGGTGTAGTCCCGGTTTAGTCCTGGTTTAGTCCTGGTTTAGTCCCGGTTTAGTCCCGGTTTAGTCCCGGTTTAGTCCTGGTGTAGTCCCGGTTTAGTCCTGGTTTAGTCCTGGTTTAGTCCCGGTTTAGTCCTGGTGTAGTCCCGGTTTAGTCCTGGTTTAGTCCTGGTTTAGTCCCGGTTTAGTCCTGGTTTAGTCCTGGTTTAGTCCTGGTGTAGTCCCGGTTTAGTCCCGGTTTAGTCCCGGTTTAGTCCTGGTGTAGTCCCGGTTTAGTCCTGGTTTAGTCCTGGTTTAGTCCCGGTTTAGTCCTGGTGTAGTCCCGGTTTAGTCCTGGTGTAGTCCCGGTTTAGTCCTGGTGTAGTCCCGGTTTAGTCCTGGTGTAGTCCCGGTTTAGTCCTGGTGTAGTCCCGGTTTAGTCCTGGTGTAGTCCCGGTTTAGTCCTGGTGTAGTCCCGGTTTAGTCCTGGTGTAGTCCCGGTTTAGTCCCGGTTTAGTCCTGGTTTAGTCCTGGTGTAGTCCCGGTTTAGTCCCGGTTTAGTCCTGGTTTAGTCCTGGTGTAGTCCCGGTTTAGTCCCGGTTTAGTCCTGGTTTAGTCCCGGTTTAGTCCTGGTTTAGTCCTGGTTTAGTCCTGGTTTAGTCCCGGTTTAGTCCTGGTGTAGTCCCGGTCCAGACCAGATGTCGGTCAGTTCCCGGTGACCTCCTTCTGAAGTCTGTGTTTCTAGATCAGCTCCTGAAATAAACCAGTTCAGCGCCGAGAAAACGGGTCACAAACGAGCGGGAATCATGACCTCCCACTGAGGGGCAGGAGGGGCAGGAGGGGCAGGAGGGGGGGAGGGGCAGGAGGGCAGGAGGGGGGAGGGGCAGGGGGGCAGGAGGGCAGGAGGGCAGGAGGGCAGGAGGGGCAGGAGGGCAGGAGGGGCAGGAGGGCAGGGGGGGCAGGAGGGGCAGGAGGGCAGGAGGGGGGAGGGGCAGGGGGGCAGGAGGGCAGGAGGGCAGGAGGGCAGGAGGGGCAGGAGGGGGGAGGGGCAGGGGGGCAGGAGGGCAGGAGGGCAGGAGGGCAGGAGGGCAGGAGGGCAGGAGGGGGGAGGGGCAGGAGGGGCAGGAGGGGCAGGAGGGGGGGAGGGGCAGGAGGGGGGAGGGGCAGGGGGGCAGGAGGGCAGGAGGGCAGGAGGGCAGGAGGGGCAGGAGGGCAGGAGGGCAGGGGGGGCAGGAGGGGCAGGAGGGCAGGAGGGGGGAGGGGCAGGGGGGCAGGAGGGCAGGAGGGCAGGAGGGCAGGAGGGGCAGGAGGGCAGGAGGGGCAGGAGGGCAGGGGGGGCAGGAGGGGCAGGAGGGCAGGGGGGGCAGGGGGGGCAGGAGGGCAGGAGGGGCAGGAGGGCAGGAGGGGCAGGTTTTTTCACCAGTTGTTAATCGTCTTTTTGTCTTTTTTCTTTCGTTGCTTTTTTGGGGAAGTTGAGGCAGAACTTAAGTAAAGAAACTGAGTAATGAAGAACTGAGGTTGTTCTGGTTTGTGACGTTTTGAAGATTCTTCTAATAAAACATTAAAGGCTCTGTGGTCCACAGACGTCTCCTCTGAAGGACACCGGTTCAGTGCCCGACTCTGCTGCTCCGCCTGATCCGCGCCGGTGTTATGTTAAAATATGCAGCTCATCCAGGTCCAGACCGGCCCGGTTTGACAGAACGGGAGCAGGAGCGGCGGCGCCGCACGCCGCGGGAATTTAAACACTTCCCCGCTCGCCGTGAAGACATCACGGAAGGAGGCGGCGTTTTCTCCGAGAGCCAATTGTTCCTGAGCTGTTCCACACGTGAAGGTTCAGTTAGTCCATGATCCACACGTGAAGGTTCAGTTAGTCCATGATATATATATATATATATATATATATATATATATATATATATATATATATATATATATATAGTTATCGTATACATAAGTGCAATTTTGTCTCTAAACCCCCGAATCATTTAAAGTCATATTTAATTTTGATTTTCTCGTCTCGACCAGAACCAATAAAAACTATCGAATTATACAATTTAATGTTCTTGTTATTGTTTCTTCTGGCCCAAACCCTCAGGACAAATAACCATTTTTTTGTCTTTGAAAAAAACAAAACAAGACATTGTTTATTTAAGAAGAAATCTGTCTGAACTGTTTGAGTTTTTTTGTCCTTGCACAACGACAGAGGGTTCAGGCGTTAGTCCTGAGCCTGTGGGTCGACCTGAGCAGCAGGATTCTGGAGGAACTGCCTCTGATCCTCTGAAACGGCGCAGCTGGGTTTGTCCCTGTTTCAGAGCGTGGTGTCCTGCACTGGTCAGCTGCACAGCTCCCTCCGCTCCTCAACAGTCTTTCCCTGTGGCTCCTCTTGTGACGCCTCCTCTGGGCTGCAGGGGGAGCTCTCGGTGCCTCTTCAGTGTCTCAGAAAAACACTTTCAAAAGCTGCTTCTTCAGGACCGTTATGAACTCTCAAAGCAAAACAATCCACCGAACCTCCACAGAAACACGGCGAAGAGAAGCCTCCAGTGAAACAGCTGTCCCGAGAGAGAGGGGCGTTGCCATGGTGACGTTTATATTGATCTGCTCTTATACCAAACAACAATTAAAAACACAGCAGCGCTTAAGTAGCTGATTCACCCGAGCACATTATCTCCAGTTCAGCTTTATCTCAATCCAAAAGGTCAAAGCCTGTAGGCCAGAGTAACGCCTGATTTGAAAGCTAAGACCTACAAAACTAAGATTTTTCTCCGTGTTGTCGCCATTGTTTCATTGCTTTTTTGTCACGTTTTCGTCGCCCTCTGACTCCAGGACTGACAGGACGTTGTGTTGGTTCTGCTGAGCGTTCCTGTCATGTTCCTCTGAGCGTTGGTTCTGTGGCGTTGAGTTCTAACCTTCACCCCGACGGCGCCTCCTCTGTTAATTAGCTGTAGCTGCGTGTTCTGCGCCGACAGCTCCTGAGCGTCCAGAAGTAAGAAGGTGCTGAAGGTGGAAGCTGAAGTGCGGCGGATTCAGAAGCGTCGCTTTAATTACTCGAGTTTAGAGAAATTAAACCGCACGACTTCAGCGACTCCAGGAAGTGAGGAGCCGACTCTGAAGGACAGTTTTTATTTCCTTAGTTTAAGTCGCTGTTTCTTTAATAGAAATAAAAAAGGAGACGTTAGCCGGACAGTCTGGGGAAGTTCTCAGCGTTTGTTATTGGTCTTAATGTTGTTTTTAGTCCTGTGACAAATGCTAAACGACGCCATATTGGATAAAGTTTAATGTCGAACTGAACTCACAAAGCGACGTCATCACTTTTGTTTCTGTCACAGAGAAACGGGAGTTACTAGAACCATGAGGCAGGAGTTACTAGAACCAGGAGGCAGGAGTTACTAGAACCAGGAGGCAGGAGTTACTAGAACCAGGAGGCAGGAGTTACTAGAACCAGGAGGCAGGAGTTACTAGAACCAGGAGGCAGGAGTTACTAGAACCAGGAGGCAGGAGTTACTAGAACCAGGAGGCAGGAGTTACTAGAACCAGGAGGCAGGAGTTACTAGAACCAGGAGGCAGGAGTTACTAGAACCAGGAGGCGCTGCACACAGACACTCACACGTCCAAGCGCAGAAAGACCCTTCGTTTGTGTAGAGCGATCAAACCCTGCCCAGGTCCACCTCGGTTCTGGACTTCTGGACTTTGACGCTGGAGGAGGTGGGCCAGGTGCACACAGATGTCACAGCTGCATTTGTCCCAGACAGAAGTGAGAGAAGGGCTTCTCATCTCAGGTCTGACTCTGCAGGGATCGGCCTGTGCTCCTTCCACTCTCTGTCTGTGTCGTATGGACGTTTATCTGACAGATAAAGGGCCGTGTTTTATCCATGAATCCACGGAGCAAAAGCTTCAGGAGCGGCAGGAGCGGCAGGAGCCTGCGGACCGTAGGCGGAGCAGCTCTCTTTAGTTTTGTCCCTTTGGTGAAACTGCTGTTAATGTAACTGTGTTAAATACAAGAAAGTGAAACCAGATACGAGGAGCATCTCAGAACGAGGCTCATGGACTTTCACTGTTTCATGTTGTCCCTCGTCCACACGTAGACAAACATCTCCCCATGACGTCATTGGAGTGTGGCTCGGTTTATTTGCAATAGGCTCAGATGAGTGAGAGTGTTGAATGTGAACGTACATTAGCATTAGCCTGCTCCAGATGCAGATGTTTCCAGCTGTGGTCCTCCTTTAGATCAGAATGAGTGTATACAAGTGTCTCAGCTAAATGCTAACTCAGATTCACTTTAGCTTCTCAGGACTGGAACATTCTTCGTATGTGAGAGGAAAGGCCGAGGCGACGCTCATGAACGTTCATATCTTTATTGTGTTTCAGTCCGAGGGCTCGTTGTTCCTGCAGATGGGCGTGTCTCTGGAGCAGCAGATCCTCTGCATGTTCAAGGTAAAACCAAAGTGGATTCGTAAAGTCTCAGAGGAAGTGTGAGGATAAGTAAATCCCGTCTTTGCAGCTGATGGAGGAGTACGACTGGGGAGAGTTCGCCGTCATCACCAGCTTCCTGCCCGGCTACGACACCTTCGTGGACATTGTGGAGTCCTACACCGACACCTCCTACTTCCTGTGGAACCTGCAGGACGTGATCTCCATGGAGATGTCCGTGGGCTCCAATGACGTCAAGACGCGGCGCTATTTGCAACAGGTCAGTGGTGCGCGAGTACAGGAGCGGCCCCAGCACTGAGCCCTGAGGAGCAGCACGCAGCTGTGGGCTTTAGCCGCCTTCAGGTGGTCCTCTGGAACTGGGGAAAACTACTGATTCACACAGGTCAAGACTAATTTCCCTGAAGCTTCTTCTGAGCTCTTGTGGTCAGAATGTTCTTCATGCACAGAGTCCGTCTGGACCATAAGAACCGCGCTGTCCTTCCTCTCCCTGATCTTTTACACTCAGGGTAGCAGGGTCCCACACAGATACAGTAGCTCAAGATTTGGTATAGGCTTATATGCAATGATCTTCAGCCATTTCACTGTTACACCACATGGTCCAAACATCAGAATCATATGAATCAAGTCTCTCTTTGAGGCGCAGGTTAAGAGGTCAACCCAGAACATCCCCTGATCCAAGATACACGTCTGTGTGAAGACCAGGACGAGCGTTTATTACGGATGGTCAGGAGTTGTGCCCAAAACCTCTGTTGTCCTAAACCTTAGACCTGTCTCCTCTGTGTCTGACGTGTCTCTGACGTGTCTCCTCTGTCTCTGACGTGTCTCCTCTGTCTCTAACGTGTCTCCTCTGTCTCTAACGTGTCTCTAACGTGTCTCTAACGTGTCTCCTCTGTCTCTGACGTGTCTCCTCTGTCTCTAACGTGTCTCCTCTGTCTCTGACGTGTCTCTAACGTGTCTCCTCTGTCTCTAACGTGTCTCCTCTGTCTCTGACGTGTCTCTAACGTGTCTCCTCTGTCTCTAACGTGTCTCTAACGTGTCTCCTCTGTCTCTGACGTGTCTCCTCTGTCTCTAACGTGTCTCCTCTGTCTCTGACGTGTCTCTAACGTGTCTCCTCTGTCTCTAACGTGTCTCTAACGTGTCTCCTCTGTCTCTGACGTGTCTCCTCTGTCTCTAACGTGTCTCCTCTGTCTCTGACGTGTCTCTAACATGTCTCCTCTGTCTCTAACGTGTCTCTAACGTGTCTCTAACGTGTCTCTAACGTGTCTCCTCTGTCTCTGACGTGTCTCTAACGTGTCTCCTCTGTCTCTAACGTGTCTCTAACGTGTCTCTAACGTGTCTCCTCTGTCTCTAACGTGTCTCTAACGTGTCTCTAACGTGTCTCCTCTGTCTCTAACGTGTCTCTGACGTGTCTGACGTGTCTCTAACGTGTCTCCTCTGTCTCTAACGTGTCTCTAACGTGTCTCTAACGTGTCTCCTCTGTCTCTAACGTGTCTCTAACGTGTCTCTAACGTGTCTCCTCTGTCTCTGACGTGTCTCTAACGTGTCTCCTCTGTCTCTAACGTGTCTCTAACGTGTCTCTAACGTGTCTCCTCTGTCTCTAACGTGTCTCTAACGTGTCTCTAACGTGTCTCCTCTGTCTCTAACGTGTCTCTAACGTGTCTCTAACGTGTCTCCTCTGTCTCTAACGTGTCTCTAACGTGTCTCCTCTGTCTCTAACGTGTCTCCTCTGTCTCTAACGTGTCTCTAACGTGTCTCCTCTGTCTCTAACGTGTCTCTAACGTGTCTCTGACGTGTCTCCTCTGTCTCTAACGTGTCTCTAACGTGTCTCTAACGTGTCTCCTCTGTCTCTAACGTGTCTCTAACGTGTCTCCTCTGTCTCCTCTGTCTCTAACGTGTCTCCTCTGTCTCTAACGTGTCTCTAACGTGTCTCTGACGTGTCTCCTCTGTCTCTAACGTGTCTCTAACGTGTCTCTAACGTGTCTCCTCTGTCTCTGACGTGTCTCTAACGTGTCCCTCTGTCTCTGACGTGTCTCTAACGTGTCTCTGTCCCGTCCCCTCTGTCTCTGTCCCGTCCCCTCAGCTGGACGCCCAGGTGCTGCTGACCTACTGCTCCCATGAAGAGGCCCAGTACCTGTTCGAGCAGGCGGGCGAGGTCGGCCTGTTGGGCCCCGGCTACATCTGGATCTTACCGAGCTCGGCCGTGGGAAACCCGGACTCCGCCCCCCCGCCCGCCTTCCCCGTGGGCGTCATCGGCGTGATCACGGAGCAATGGCGGAAGACTCTGCGGCAGCGCGTCCGCGAGGGCGTGGCCATCATCGCCAAGGCCGCAGAGAGCTTCAGGCGGCAGAACGGGTTCATACCGGAGGGACACGCCCACTGCAGCGGCGCCAACCGGCAGGACAACGCCACGCTGTACAGGTGAGGGGGCGGGACAACGTGACCCTGTACAGGTGAGGGGGCGGGACAATGCCACGCTGTACAGGTGAGGGGGCGGGACAACGCCACGCTGTACAGGTGAGGGGGGCGGGACAACGCCACGCTGTACAGGTGAGGGGGCGGGACAATGCCACGCTGTACAGGTGAGGGGGCGGGACAACGCCACGCTGTACAGGTGAGGGGGGCGGGACAACGCCACGCTGTACAGGTGAGGGGGGCGGGACAACGCCACGCTGTACAGGTGAGGGGGCGGGACAACGTGACGCTGTACAGGTGAGGGGGCGGGACAATGCCACGCTGTACAGGTGAGGGGGCGGGACCTTCAGGAGGGAAGAGGAAGCACGAGGAATATACAGTATGCCCCTCCCCCGCCTTTATAATCACTGATTGTTAAGACTTTTGCTTCTTTATAGAATACAAAATAAAATGAATATTAGCGCTATAATGAACCTATTATCACTTTGTAAGTGGTGTAACGATTAATCGAAAATTTATTTAAAATCGATTTAATATGCGTAAAATGTGAATCGATGTAAAAAATAAACGAATCGATTTTAAAGCCGCCCTCAGCTCCTCCATTTTGAAACAGACCGGAACATTCTAGCTCGTTGTTTCTAAGACGAGCTCCACCCCTCCCCCGCCTCCCCCCCAACACACGCCACACCATGTAAACACACGTGTAGGCATCGAAGCAGCAGACGCAGCTAACGTTAGCGGCTACGAGATTAGCGTTAGCGGCTAACGCAGAGTTTAGCATTTTGACAGAAGTTTACCAAAGATCGTAAACTGACAAACATCTGACCTGCTCTGATTCTGCT
The DNA here is from genome assembly GCA_021464625.1 of Proterorhinus semilunaris. Classification (NCBI taxonomy): domain Eukaryota; kingdom Metazoa; phylum Chordata; class Actinopteri; order Gobiiformes; family Gobiidae; genus Proterorhinus; species Proterorhinus semilunaris. Next base: position 27,266,285 of record CM038363.1, read on the forward strand.
GAAATCCTCAAATAATCCAACACCTACAGGAGCTCCTTATGTTCACAAAGGCTGCACCGGAGGCAGTGAGGCTTCAAGGGTGAACAAAACTGCACTGTAACATTAGTTCTAAATGGTAGTATTATGTTCAAACTGCAACAACAACAACAAAAATAAAATAAAATAAAGGTTTGGTAAAATAAATATAATCTCAAAATGTTGGCTTTGCTACACAGTTCATTTATGCTGAAAACATGTACATTTAAAGCACTCTGTCAAAATGATTATAGTTCATTTTCATGTCTTGTAATTGTTTGTAATGTAAAGTTCTCTTACTGAGGCAGTTGCAGTTTGTTACAAGGACAAAAATACAGATGTTAAAACAAAAGAAACATTGGTGTGAAGGAGTCATGCTTTTCTAAAAAAAAAAGAAAAAGGTTTAAAAAAATTGGGAAAAATCGAAATCGGGAACTTCAAATCGGAAATCGAATCGAATCGGGGCTTGAGTGAATCGTTACATCCCTAAAATCCACTATTAGTAAGCTGGGATTTTTACCTCTCAAATATTTAATGGCATTTGTTCCCGATGTTGTTTTTTATTCGGCGCAAAAACATAAAATTAATCAAATTAGACAAAAGCTGCAGAAGAACCTGGAACTGTTCATTTGGCGTTCGCCTCAAAACCACAAAACCATGAACGTATCTAAGTAATAGTTTTGGCGCTGATGTTGCGGGGGGGGGGGGGGGGGGGAGAAACAGGACGCGGTTGATTGCAGGGGCTCATTTGCATATCCCTCTCCTCCTGATGGCTCCTAATTAAAGACGACACTCGCGGGTTCGGCGCCGTCCGGCGTTGGCGACCGGGAAACTCGTTAGGTCCGACCGCGGCGGCTGATTGGACAGGAAGAGCTCATTAAGGCCCAAAGGAAGCAGCTGATTGGACCGTCTCCTTCCCCGGCGCTGAAAACGCTCTGATGATGTCACGAGGCTTTTGGGTTTTTAACCTCTTAATCCCCACCTGAACAGAGCACATTTTCTCCAGTTCGGCTTTACCCAAATCTAAAAACGTCTTGAAAAAAGAGAAGCAACAATAACACAACAAAAACAAAGGCCAATAAAGGAGAAAAAATTAAAACTTTAACTTCACTTCAAATTTAAAAAATGTGACAAATGCAATAAAAAACCTGAGACAAACCCGGCGATAGTGTGAATAGGTCTAGATCAGTTTTGTAGGTCTTAGCTTTCAAATTACACAAACGTGCTGGGAAAGCCAAAAGCAAAACAAACAAATGAGGTGTTATCCAGGCCTATAGGCTGTAAAGCCTGGTGAAGAAGCTTTTAGATTTGGGTAAAGTCGAACATGCGCTCGGTGAACAGTTTAAATGTGTGATTTTATTTTGTGAGCGTCGTCTCAGACAAAGTGCAGATAATCTGAAGATCAGGATTCGTTTGTTTCCAGATGATTAGTTTCACTTCAGTTTAAATCCAACGGAAAAGTCTCACAACTTACCGGCTTATGTCTTTTCTTTCTGCGTTTCCATGGCAGCAGAAGTAGAAGTAGCAGTAGTAGCAGTAGTAGTAGCAGTAGTAGTAGCAGCAGTAGCAGTAGTAGCAGTAGTTGTAGTAGCAGTAGCAGTAGTCGCAGTAGTAGCTGTAGTAGTAGTAGTAGTAGCAGCAGTAGCAGTAGTAGCAGTAGTTGTAGTAGCAGTAGCAGTAGTCGCAGTAGCAGTAGTAGCAGTAGTAGTAGCTGTAGTAGCAGTAGTAGCAGTAGCAGTAGTAGTAGTAGTAGTAGCTGTAGTAGCAGTAGTAGTAGTAGTAGTAGCAGTAGCAGTAGCAGTAGTAGTAACAGTAGTAGTAGCAGTAGTAGCAGTAGTAGTAGTAGCAGTAGTAGCAGTAGTAGTAGCTGTAGTAGCAGTAGTAGTAGTAGTAGTAACAGTAGTAGTAGCAGTAGTAGTAGCTGTAGTAGCAGTAGTAGTAGTAACAGTAGTAGTAGCAGTAGTAGTAGCAGTAGCAGTAGCAGTAGTAGTAGCAGTAGCAGTAGCAGTAGTAGCAGTAGCAGTAGTAGCAGTAGTTGTAGTAGTAGTAGCAGTAGTAGTAACAGTAGTAGTAGCAGTAGTAGCAGTAGTAGCAGTAGTAGCAGTAGTAGTAGCAGTAGCAGTAGCAGTAGTAGCAGTAGTAGTAACAGTAGTAGTAGCAGCAGTAGCAGTAGTAGTATTAGCAGTAGTAGTAGCTGTAGTAGCAGTAGTAGTAGTAGCAGTAGTAGCAGTAGCAGTAGCAGTAGTAGTAGTAGTAGTAGCTGTAGTAGCAGTAGTAGTAGTAGTAGTAGCAGTAGCAGTAGCAGTAGTAGCAGTAGTAGTAACAGTAGTAGTAGCAGTAGTAGCAGTAGTAGTAGTAGCAGTAGTAGCAGTAGTAGTAGCTGTAGTAGCAGTAGTAGTAGCTGTAGTAGCAGTAGTAGTAGTAGTAGTAACAGTAGTAGTAGCAGTAGTAGCAGTAGTAGTAGCTGTAGTAGCAGTAGTAGTAGTAGCAGTAGTAGTAGCAGTAGCAGTAGCAGTAGTAGTAGCAGTAGCAGTAGTAGCAGTAGCAGTAGTAACAGTAGTAGTAGCAGTAGTAGTAACAGTAGTAGTAACAGTAGTAGCAGTAGTAGTAACAGTAGTAGTAGTAGTAGTAACAGTAGTAGTAGTAGCAGTAGTAGCAGCAGTAGTAGCTGTAGTAGTAGTAGCAGTAGTAGCAGTAGTAGCTGTAGTAGTAGCAGTAGCAGTAGTAGTAGCAGTATTAGCAGTAGTAGTAACAGTAGTAGCAGTAGTAGCTGTAGTAGTAGCAGTAGTAGCATTAGTAGTAGTAGTAGCAGTAGTAGAAGCAGTATTAGCAGTAGTAGTAACAGTAGTAGCAGTAGTAGCAGTAGTAGCTGTAGTAGTAGCAGTAGTAGCTGTAGTAGTAGCAGTAGTAGCTGTAGTAGTAGCAGTAGTAGCATTAGTAGTAGTAGTAGCAGTAGTAGTAGTAGTATTAGCAGTAGTATTAGCAGTAGTAACAGTAGTAGCAGTAGTAGTAACAGTAGTAGTAGCAGTAGTAGCAGTAGCAGTAGTAGCAGCAGTAGTAGCAGTAGTAGCATTAGTAGTAGTAGTAGCAGTAGTAGTAGCAGTATTAGCAGTAGTAGTAACAGTAGTAGTAGTAGCAGTAGTAGTAGTAGTAGTAGTAGTAGTAGCAGTAGCAGTAGTAGCAGTAGTAGCTGTAGTAGCAGTAGTAGTAGCAGTAGTAGCTGTAGTAGCAGTAGTAGTAGCAGTAGTAGCAGTAGTAGCTGTAGTAGCAGTAGTAGCAGTAGTAGTAGCAGTAGTAGCTGTAGTAGCAGTAGTAGTAGCAGTAGTAGTAGTAGCAGTAGTAGTAGCTGTAGTAGTAGCAGTAGTAGCATTAGTAGTAGTAGTAGCAGTAGTAGTAGCAGTATTAGCAGTAGTAGTAACAGTAGTAGCAGTAGTAGCTGTAGTAGTAGCAGTAGTAGCATTAGTAGTAGTAGTAGCAGTAGTAGTAGCAGTATTAGCAGTAGTAGTAACAGTAGTAGCAGTAGTAGCAGTAGTAGCTGTAGTAGTAGCAGTAGTAGCTGTAGTAGTAGCAGTAGTAGCAGTAGTAGCTGTAGTAGTAGCAGTAGTAGCATTAGTAGTAGTAGTAGCAGTAGTAGTAGTAGTATTAGCAGTAGTATTAGCAGTAGTAACAGTAGTAGCAGTAGTAGTAACAGTAGTAGTAGCAGTAGTAGCAGTAGCAGTAGTAGCAGCAGTAGTAGCAGTAGTAGCATTAGTAGTAGTAGTAGCAGTAGTAGTAGCAGTATTAGCAGTAGTAGTAACAGTAGTAGTAGTAGCAGTAGTAGCAGTAGTAGTAGTAGTAGTAGTAGTAGTAGTAGCAGTAGCAGTAGTAGCAGTAGTAGCTGTAGTAGCAGTAGTAGCAGTAGTAGTAGCAGTAGTAGCAGTAGTAGCTGTAGTAGCAGTAGTAGCAGTAGTAGTAGCAGTAGTAGCTGTAGTAGCAGCAGTAGTAGTAGTAGTAGTAGCAGTAGTAGTAGTAGCATTAGTAGCTGTAGTATTTCTAACGCGTGTTGTTTTCAGGCACATGCTGAACGTGACGTGGGAGAGGAAAGACTTCTTCTTCAACTCTCAGGGTTTTCTGTCGAACCCGTCGCTGCTGCTCATCGCCCTGGACCGAGAGCAACACTGGGACAAGGTACGACCCACAACCCAGGAAGTGACTCCAAATATGGTCATTTCCTCTGCGGGAGACAGTATGCATTGTTTTATTTTATTTTTTTATTTTTCTGAGTCTGAAAAAGTTGAATGAAGTTTGGAAACATTTTTGAATTTTTAGAACATTTTTGAAAACTAGGGTGACAGGCTCCACCCTTTACAGATCTGATTCCTGACGGATTTGAGCTTTGAACCCAAAAGAGAGAAATTAGATTTATTCCAAAACTAAACAGGATCAGAAATCCCTCTGAGCAAATCTTTGGAACGAAAATGTCACAAAATAAAAGCACAAGTTCATCATTTTTCTGCATAACACGTTTTCTTTTTTATATAATAAACATTCTCTGCTCATGTTTAGACCAGTGTCCACAAGTGTCTCATTAATATCTATAATGTAATATATAATATATCTCCTGCAGCGTCGGGCCTTAAACGTTGTATTTCCTGTATGGCCCCGCCGTCCCGGGGCGGCGGCGCTCGCTGAGGCGCTGTAATAACTCGCCGACCCCGTGGTCCCGGGCTGGAATCATCTCCGAGCCGCACTTGAACTCATTTAGCTTCGCCCCGAAAAGAACGACCCACTTCATCAATGTCACCTGCAGCGGCGAGGGGGGGGGGAATACTCGGATACCGATCGTTTCAGCGCACATCTGGAACAACTCTCTCTCAGATCCACAGAAGCAAAAAACCCGAATGTGAAACTGGAGCGGCCGACGGCGAGTCCCAAACACACACACGGGTCAAATATAAATGTGTCTTTAGTCTTTCTACAAACGCCAGTATTTCTAACATTTCTAGAGCAGACATTTGATCTTTGCCCCGGGCCCGACTTTGCATTAGATCATTCTGTGTGATCAGCTGGGCATGTAGGGGCGGGGCTTTAGTAACTCTCTCTCTCCCTTAGGTGGGCACGTATGGGCGGGGCTTTAGTAACTCTCTCTCTCTCCCTCAGGTGGGCATGTAGGGGCGGGGCTTTAGTAACTCTCTCTCTCTCCCTCAGGTGAGCACGTACGGGCGGGGCTTTAGTAACTCTCTCTCTCCCTCAGGTGGGCATGTAGGGGCGTGGCTTTAGTAACTCTCTCTCTCCCTCAGGTGGGCACATACGGGCGGGGCTTTAGTAACTCTCTCTCTCCCTCAGGTGGGCATGTAGGGGCGTGGCTTTAGTAACTCTCTCCCTCAGGTGGGCATGTAGGGGCGGGGCTTTAGTAACTCTCTCTCTCCCTCAGGTGGGCATGTAGGGGCGGGGCTTTAGTAACTCTCTCTCTCCCTCAGGTGGGCACGTATGGGCGGGGCTTTAGTAACTCTCTCTCTCTCCCTCAGGTGGGCATGTAGGGGCGGGGCTTTAGTAACTCTCTCTCTCCCTCAGGTGGGCACGTATGGGCGGGGCTTTAGTAACTCTCTCTCTCCCTCAGGTGGGCACGTATGGGCGGGGCTTTAGTAACTCTCTCTCTCCCTCAGGTGGGCACGTAGGGGCGTGGCTTTAGTAACTCTCTCTCTCCCTCAGGTGGGCACGTAGGGGCGGGGCTTTAGTAACTCTCTCTCTCCCTCAGGTGGGCATGTAGGGGCGTGGCTTTAGTAACTCTCTCTCTCCCTCAGGTGGGCATGTAGGGGCGGGGCTTTAGTAACTCTCTCTCTCCCTCAGGTGGGCATGTAGGGGCGGGGCTTTAGTAACTCTCTCTCTCCCTCAGGTGGGCACGTAGGGGCGTGGCTTTAGTAACTCTCTCTCTCCCTCAGGTGGGCACGTATGGGCGGGGCTTTAGTAACTCTCTCTCTCCCTCAGGTGGGCATGTAGGGGCGTGGCTTTAGTAACTCTCTCTCTCCCTCAGGTGGGCATGTAGGGGCGGGGCTTTAGTAACTCTCTCTCTCCCTCAGGTGGGCACGTAGGGGCGGGGCTTTAGTAACTCCCTCTCTCCCTCAGGTGGGCACGTAGGGGCGTGGCTTTAGTAACTCTCTCTCTCCCTCAGGTGGGCATGTAGGGGCGGGGCTTTAGTAACTCTCTCTCTCCCTCAGGTGGGCACGTAGGGGCGGGGCTTTAGTAACTCCCTCTCTCCCTCAGGTGGGCACGTAGGGGCGGGGCTTTAGTAACTCCCTCTCTCCCTCAGGTGGGCACGTAGGGGCGGGGCTTTAGTAACTCTCTCTCTCCCTCAGGTGGGCACGTACGGGCGGGGCATCCTGCAGGTGCGGTACCCGGTGTGGCCCAGGTACGGCGCGTTCCTGGAGCACGTGACGGACGACCGGCACCTGACGGTGGCCACGCTGGAGGAGCACCCCTTCGTGATGGTGGAGCCCGTGGACCCGGGCACCGGCACCTGCGTGAGGAACACGGTGCCCTGCAGGAGGCAGCACAACCGCACAGAGAGGTACAACCGCACGCACAGGTACTGAGGATTCAGATCTCTATTCACCCCCGTGAACCCCCTCACCCACTAATGTATTAGCGCTGTCAGTGCCAGGCGCCCGCGGGGTCTTAGGGCGGGGGGAGATTGGCAAAAATTATTATCTCAAAACTTTTTGGGACTTTCTCGATAACAATACAGATTTTTGCAAACATCTAAATTTACATGAAGAACATAACTGCCCTTTACAGACGACAAAAGGGCCACACCTTCTCCCATGTTATTTTTCTTTTTTTTTTCTCCATTTCATGCCATTTCCCCCCATGTTTTCCCCCATTTTTCACCATTACTTTGCTACTTTTTCATTCCCACCCCCCCTATTTTTCATATATTTTAAATATTTTTCCCACAATTTTCCTCATTTAAAAAAAAAAAGCAGCATTTTTTTCCGTTTTTTCCTTAATTTACTGCCATTTTCTTAAATGTGTTCTACTTTTTCCTCTCCCCCCAAATTTCCCATACTTTATCCACTTTCCCCCCCTATTTATCTATATTTATTTTTACAATATTTTCCCCCATTTTTCCCAAATATTTTCCCTATTTTTTCATTTTTTTCTCTCTCCAATTCTTGCTATTTTCCCCATTTACCACCATTACTTTTCTACTCCCCACCCCAAAATAAAAATTCCCATTCCTTTTCCACTTTTTTTTAATATATTTACCCCATATTTTCAACTTTTTCTTCTCCCCCACACACACCTTTATTTGCCATATTTTTTTTTTCCCACCCCCTAGTTTTTCGCACATATCTTGCCTTCCTCTACATTGTCTTTATTCAGCAGAACAAGTGTTGTTATGGTCCCGTTGACAGCCCTAATCCATGTGCCGCCCAGAGCCCGCCCTCCTCCTCAGCCCCGTAAACTGTCCGATCCTCGCCGGTTTGTAAATGGACAAGGTCAGACTCCCGAACAGCGACCTCTAGAGGACAAACCTCTGACTGACTGAAGGACAAGGGTCTGATTTAAGACGATTACCGTCTGCGGCCGTGTCTGGACCAAATGCTAATCCCCAAATATTGACTTTGGACAATGACACAATATTTAAGGCGATTCGCTGCAGGAGAACGAGAAAACAATCCCATTTGGAGACGTCACCGTGAAACTCACTCTGTCATCAGTACAAGTGGAGTCTGGAGCGACTAAAGGTCCGCGCTCACTACACGGTTTTCCTAGTCTTACACGGTTTTATACAGAATGGGGTTCACACTACACGATTCTGACAAACAGCTGATGTTCGTTTCTCCTCCGGTTTCAAAAACTGACCCCAGATCAGCAAAGTTAGGCCCGTGTTTGTGAGCGTGAGAAAACGTGTGCGTGTCCCAGTTTGGTCAGCGGTGTCAACAGTGTCACAACACCGCAGTGCGAGGCTCCTGCTGCTACGAAGCCCAAACACTCGGCTATAGTTCTGTCACATGGAGATAAAAGTCGGCGACTCGAAGAAGCGGGACGTTTTTCAGTGGCTTTAATAAGAAAAGGAGACGGGCCGTGGGAACCCAGGGTGCTGAGGGCGCTGCAGAACCCCCTGGTGGATAGTTTGCGAACTGCAGGCAATATTAATAAATAGGAAATATGCACAGAAAGAAGTATTTTTGGGGTGAATCTTTTTCCTTAGCACCCCCTAACTAAAATGTCTTCCCACGGCTCTGGGCCCCGAGATGGAGGAGGCGGTGGAGAGAAGCGAGTCGTTAGCGGCGAAACTCAGAAAGTGCGGCTAAACTCGCGGTTGAAATGTAGCTTGAAAATGTGGTTCTCGTGAACGTTTGGTGATATAAAGTTGTGCTGCTTCGTGTGGGGCTGTGGCCGTGACATGAGCTGTTTGTGCCGCTGTTTTGACAGAGAAATTACAATGGAGGCGCGGCGGTGTCTTTATTTCACTCTGTCATGGCCGCTGCTTTCTGTGTGTTCACTTTGGGGTAAAATCACCCACGTTTCTCCTGTGCGTCCAAAATGTGGCTTAAAAATCAAACATGTTTGATTTCCCGCATCTGTGTCCAGGTGCGTCTGACTGCTGCCCACACGACACACACTCTGAGCGACTGCTTCGACTAGACACGACTCGGCGCGACTGAGAATTGTATGAAAATCGGGCATAAAAATCGTGTAGTGTGAGCGGACCTTTAAGCCCTGTGTTTATTCCTCCCGTCTTTAGCCGCTCTGTCTCCCACAAAGGAAATGTTTGGATTACAGCATCATCTCGGCCACAGCCTTTCCTGCTACACGTGGATACCGAACCTGTCAGTATTTGTGAATGAATGAGCGTGGGAAAGACCAGGGAGCGACACAGACATGTTGGAGGACATTTTACAACATTTTCTAAAAGTTTCACAAATTTTCTACAAAAAAAAAATCCAAAAATGTCTTTCCCCCCCGAAATTGTTCTAAAACTTTGTTCAATATTATTTTTTCAAAATTATTAAAACTTTACCAAACTGTTGGAGTTACTTCCTGGATAAATCTCCGGCTCAAAGCCAAAATGCCGGAAAATAAGCCTCATAAAGAGAGAGCTTCACCTCTTCTTAAAACATAAACACTCCTGACAAACTGGATGTAACTCATCTGAGCTGTGGCCCCGCCCCCTCTGAGCTGTAGCCCCGCCCTCTCGGAGCGGGTCAAGCGCAGCCGTCCCGCTCAGGCTCCGTTCACTGGGTCAGCGCCAACGTCAACATCATTAACCATCGACACAAACGTTGGTAATCTCCCGACCGTCTGCTGACAACAGATGTGTCCAATATGGCCGCCGTGCCCTGGCCCTGCCGCCCCCTGGCCCTGCCGCCCCCTGGCCCTGCCGCCCCCTGGCCCTGGCAGAGACAGACACACGTTTGCATTTCCAAAAACAACACCATTGTCTTTATATACAGAGCAGTGACGGGCGGCACACAATGAAAACGTCCGATACATTTTTGTCTCTAATCTACGGGAAAACTTTCACATTTCTTTCCCTGATTCCGCCTTAAAACTAAAGGTCGGCCGATATTTGGGTATTTTACAATATCGGTATTGTTAAAAAAAATTCAATATTATATAAAATATTTGTCGTCTAGAACCATAACACAGATTAATAATGTTAATTTATTAATTTTCCTTCCATTTCTATTGTTTAGTTTTCGAGTATTTGACCAAATGCTTTTTTTCGATACGACATTGTGTCACAGTTTTGTGCGATAGTTTTAGCGCTAAAGTCCCAAATTAAATTTCTGAAGTTGATATCGGCTCGTTCTCCTGCTTTGAGGAAGTTCCTCCAAAGGTTTTGGTGAAGTTTGGAGTCTCCGTCTAAATGAGGTTAAATCCATCTTTGTCTCTTCAATCTCTCGGTGATGGTTGGTGTTGGTGCGACGGGTGGAGGTTGTTGGGTGGAGGTTGTTGGGTGGAGGTTGTTGGGTGGGGGTTGTTGGGTGGAGGTTGTTGGGTGGGGGTTGTTGGGTGGAGGTTGTTGGGTGGAGGTTGTTGGGTGGAGGTTGTTGGGTGGGGGTTGTTGGGTGGAGGTTGTTGGGTGGGGGTTGTTGGTGCGAGGCCAGCGCTGAAGCCGTGACAGATGCCTCTCACACACAAAGCTGATTTGTGCCGTAATTAAAGCGGCTCTAAAAACAAACTCCGCTCAGACGAACAGAAACAGGGACGTTTGCAGATTCTAGAGTGACTTTTCTCCTTAACATCTTAGTGTTGATGCCAGTGCAGAAAACAGACCAAACTAATAAACTAATAAACTAATAAACTAAACTCTCCCTTTACAACGTTCCCGCCCTCCCTCGTCTTTCCGCGTACTCATTCATTCAGACTTTTTAACGGAGTCCTGGTGAAGGGAAAACTCTCAGATGCCCTTGTGTCCAACCCTGGATTTCCGCAGGGGTGTGTTTTGTCACCTCTCCTTTTTATATTATACACTGACAGCTGCAGAATCCCGAACGACCAAACACAAATTCTCAGACTCCGATATAGAAAACCTTCACATCTTTCGGCTCCGTCGTCTTTCTGTGAGAGACAAAAACAAGTTCTACCTGACCTCCACCTGGAAGAGTCCAGGTTTCAGATGAATGCCCTCAGGCCGGCGTTATTACCTGCCTGTGATAAGAACGTCTCCTTTATCCTTTCTGCGATACGTTTTTACTGCTAAGAATTGCCCGTTATGGGAAATCTTCTGATTCTGATTCACTTACGAATACTGACATCCAAAATCTTTATAACTAATATATCACAAATTAAAATCCTGCATTTGATTGAAAAAAAGGTCCTGGCACTCTATTTACAGGGAGTATTATCCTTTATGCAGCTATTTCATAATCATCTCAGATCTCATATTCAGATTCAGTCGTTAAAACAACCACACAAACAAACAAGTGGAGCCTGAACGTTATTATCACTTTAACCGTGTGACTCCAGATCACTTACAGAAACTCAAGTTAACCTCTTAACCCCCACCCGAACCGAGCACATTTTCTCCAGTTTGGCTTTACCCAAATCTAAAAGCTTCCTGGAAAAAAAAGCATCAAAAACATGAAGAAAACGCAACTAAAAAAACACAAAAGAGCAAAGAAAAATCGATTAAAGTACAACAAAAAAACGTAGAAAGAGCCATGAAAGTGCAGCAAAAGAGTCAAAGAAGTGGGTCTTAGCTTTCAAATGAGGCTACACTTTAAACTCCAGTCGAGAAGCTTTTAGATTTGGGTAAAACTGGAGGAAATGTGCCCGGTTAAGGCGGGGGCTAAGCGGTTAAACATAACTCAGTAGCTACAGCAGATACTAAAGTGTAACTGCAGTGTTTGGATGTGAACCAGAAACCCCAGATCTTTCGCTCGTGTTCTGGCCCGTGTTCCGTCTCTGGAACGGAGCACATTTTTGACGACAGCGGCGTTAATTAGTCCTGCGCTCCCCGAACGCACCGCCACCTGTCACTGTCGTCTCCGTCAGACGCTCCTCGAACGCGCCGCTGCAGTGGGACGGCCGCGGGACGCCAGGGGGAAACCGGCGCCACCTGGGGACGCGGGGGAGCAGGGCGCGTGTCTGCTTAACACCGGATTATTTTCTATTAGTGGAACCAGGTCCGTTTTTCTTCCTCCTGTAGTTTTTTATAATTATTATATATATAATTAAGACTCTGCAAAGTGAAACAAACTCGATTTAACATTTCAGTTTGAACTCTGTTAGACAAATATATTCAGAAAGTTAGGATTGAGTTTAAACCACATTTTTCAATGTAGTGGCTTCAGTTAAACAGATATAAGGTCTTTAACATTTCAGTTTGAACGCTGTTAGATCAGGAACCTCCAAACGTTTGTATGTCGAGCTACTTCCACAAACCAGAACCATCAGAGAGGTACTCTGGTGAGGAACCAGAAGCTGCTCGTGCTTCAAACACACTGGAACAATAGCTAAATGTGCCTCCAGGAGGACTTTCATCCTGCTGGGGCACATGTGAGTTTAAGAGTTTGTAGCCGAGATATTTCAACAGAATTAAAGAAAATGACTTGAATTTTAAGAATTTTAAGACTTTATTACTCAGTAAATGAAGTCTTCGAACGTTTCGCCTCTCATCCAAAAGGCTTCATCAGCAACAACAGTCCCACTCAGATATATCTTCAGCTGCGGGCTGAGCGGCAAAACATTCGAAGACTTCAACTACTAGTACAGAAAATTAATCAAGTACCTTCATTGAAGATGGACCGTTCCTGTACGACTGAGAACTTACACAGACATAAGACTTTATTGATCTCACATCGGAGAAGTTTACTTCA
>CM038363.1:27283610-27286110 GCA_021464625.1 Proterorhinus semilunaris
CGTGATGTTCTGATGATGTTACAGGTGGTCGTGATGTTCTGGTGGTGTTGCAGGTGGTCGTGATGTTCTGGTGGTGTTGCAGGTGGTCGTGATGTTCTGGTGGTGTTGCAGGTGGTCGTGATGTTCTGGTGGTGTTGCAGGTGCTCGTGATGTTCTGATGATGTTACAGGTGGTCGTGATGTTCTGGTGGTGTTGCAGGTGGTTGTGATGTTCTGGTGGAGTGCAGGTGCTCGTGATGTTCTGATGATGTTACAGGTGGTCGTGATGTTCTGGTGGTGTTGCAGGTGGTCGTGATGTTCTGATGATGTTACAGGTGGTCGTGATGTTCTGGTGGTGTTGCAGGTGGTCGTGATGTTCTGATGATGTTACAGGCGGTCGTGATGTTCTGGTGGTGTTGCAGGTGGTGTTGCAGGCGGTCGTGATGTTCTGGTGGTGTTGCAGGTGGTGGTGCAGGCGGTCGTGATGTTCTGGTGGTGTTGCAGGCGGTCGTGATGTTCTGGTGGTGTTGCAGGTGGTCGTGATGTTCTGGTGGTGTTGCAGGTGGTCGTGATGTTCTGGTGGTGTTGCAGGCGGTCGTGATGTTCTGGTGGTGTTGCAGGTGGTGTTGCAGGCGGTCGTGATGTTCTGGTGGTGTTGCAGGTGGTCGTGATGTTCTGGTGGTGTTGCAGGTGGTGTTGCAGGTGGTGTTGCAGGTGCTCGTGATGTTCTGGTGGTGTTGCAGGTGGTCGTGATGTTCTGGTGGTGTTGCAGGCGGTCGTGATGTTCTGGTGGTGTTGCAGGCGGTCGTGATGTTCTGGTGGTGTTGCAGGTGGTCGTGATGTTCTGGTGGTGTTGCAGGTGGTCGTGATGTTCTGGTGGTGTTGCAGGCGGTCGTGATGTTCTGGTGGTGTTGCAGGTGGTCGTGATGTTCTGGTGGTGTTGCAGGTGGTCGTGATGTTCTGGTGGTGCTGCAGGTGGTCGTGATGTTCTGGTGGTGTTGCAGGTGGTCGTGATGTTCTGGTGGTGGTGCAGGTGGTCGTGATGTTCTGGTGGTGTTGCAGGTGGTCGTGATGTTCTGGTGGTGTTGCAGGTGGTCGTGATGTTCTGGTGGTGGTGCAGGTGGTCGTGATGTTCTGGTGGTGTTGCAGGTGGTCGTGATGTTCTGGTGGTGTTGCAGGTGGTCGTGATGTTCTGGTGGTGTTGCAGGTGGTCGTGATGTTCTGGTGGTGTTGCAGGTGGTCGTGATGTTCTGGTGGTGTTGCAGGTGGTCGTGATGTTCTGGTGGTGGTGCAGGTGGTCGTGATGTTCTGGTGGTGTTGCAGGTGGTCGTGATGTTCTGATGGTGTTGCAGGTGGTCGTGATGTTCTGATGATGTTACAGGTGGTCGTGATGTTCTGGTGGTGTTGCAGGCGGTCGTGATGTTCTGGTGGTGTTGCAGGTGGTCGTGATGTTCTGATGATGTTACAGGTGGTCGTGATGTTCTGGTGGTGTTGCAGGTGATCGTGATGTTCTGGTGGTGTTGCGGGTGGTCGTGATGTTCTGGTGGTGTTGCAGGTGGTCGTGATGTTCTGGTGGTGTTGCAGGTGGTCGTGATGTTCTGGTGATGTTGCAGGCGGTCGTGATGTTCTGGTGGTGTTGCGAGTGGTCGTGATGTTCTGGTGGTGTTGCGGGCGGTCGTGATGTTCTGGTGGTGTTACAGGTGGTCGTGATGTTCTGGTGGTGTTGCAGGTGGTCGTGATGTTCTGATGATGTTACAGGTGGTCGTGATGTTCTGGTGGTGTTGCAGGTGGTCGTGATGTTCTGGTGGTGTTGCAGGTGGTCGTGATGTTCTGGTGGTGTTACAGGTGGTCGTGATGTTCTGATGATGTTACAGGTGGTTGTGATGTTCTGGTGGTGTTGCAGGTGCTCGTGATGTTCTGGTGGTGTTACAGGTGGTCGTGATGTTCTGATGATGTTACAGGTGGTCGTGATGTTCTGGTGGTGTTGCAGGTGGTCGTGATGTTCTGGTGGTGTTGCAGGTGGTCGTGATGTTCTGGTGGTGTTGCAGGTGGTCGTGATGTTCTGGTGGTGTTGCAGGTGCTCGTGATGTTCTGATGATGTTACAGGTGGTCGTGATGTTCTGGTGGTGTTGCAGGTGGTTGTGATGTTCTGGTGGAGTGCAGGTGCTCGTGATGTTCTGATGATGTTACAGGTGGTCGTGATGTTCTGGTGGTGTTGCAGGTGGTCGTGATGTTCTGATGATGTTACAGGTGGTCGTGATGTTCTGGTGGTGTTGCAGGTGGTCGTGATGTTCTGATGATGTTACAGGCGGTCGTGATGTTCTGGTGGTGTTGCAGGTGGTGTTGCAGGCGGTCGTGATGTTCTGGTGGTGTTGCAGGTGGTGGTGCAGGCGGTCGTGATGTTCTGGTGGTGTTGCAGGCGGTCGTGATGTTCTGGTGGTGTTGCAGGTGGTCGTGATGTTCTGGTGGTGTTGCAGGTGGTCGTGATGTTCTGGTGGTGTTGCAGGCGGTCGTGATGTTCT
>CM038363.1:27291110-27446110 GCA_021464625.1 Proterorhinus semilunaris
CTGTTCATGAACGGATTCTCCTTCTTCACAAATGTTGCTTCTTTGACTCCTTGTTCAAACCAACGTTTTTCTTTAGTTAAGATGTGAACCTCTCCATCCTCAGAGGAGAGGTTGGTGCTTTGAGGTGGAGGTGAACAGCTGACTGAGGTGCTTTCCCTCTGGTGTTGATAAAGCCTCTTCTGTTTGGAGAAGACAAGCAAGTGTTACCGAAGGGTCGCAGTTCAGTAATAGTTAATTCAACAACAAAAACATTTTTAAGATTTTTAATTTTGTAATATTCACAAAATTTCCAGGCTAAAGTTTCCAATAAAAGTTTCCAGAAATGTTCTGCCCCTCCAAACGTGGAGACAAGATTCCAAACGATGAACAGACTGAATAAGACGAGTGTGGCAGGTTTGTGAATCCGATCAGAGAAAACATGTGGATGTTTCTTTCCCTCAGAGTCGTATCGTCTGCTCACTGTAGAAAGTCGTGAATGTTCTAAAGGCGTGTCCCCCCCCCCCCCCCCTCCCCTCTGTCCCCCAGCTCCCGGGGGCCCCACCTTCACCATCGGGAAGTCGGTGTGGCTGCTGTGGGGGATCGTCTTCAACAATTCCGTCCCCATCGAGAACCCCAAAGGAACCACCAGTAAGATCATGGTGCTGGTGTGGGCCTTCTTCGCCGTCATCTTCCTCGCCTCCTACACCGCCAACCTGGCGGCGTTCATGATCCAGGAGCAGTACATCGACACCGTGTCCGGCCTGTCCGACAAGAAGGTGAGGCCCCGGTCCAGCTTGATGTTCCTCTTTAACGTCTTAGTTTGAACTCTGTCAGAGTAAAAAAAAAACAGCCCAGACTCTCTCTTTACCATTTTTATTCTCTGACGTTTTGAGATTTAACCAGGAAGTGACTCCAACATGGCAGCTCTCCCTAGTCTGGAACATATTATTTCTTTATTATTATTTTTTTTCTTTCTTTCTTTCTTTTTAAATAATATTTTAAAATTTTTGAAACGTTTTAACAGTTTTTGAATTTTTTTCTTTTTTTAGAAAATTAAAAAAAAAATATATATATATATTATTTTTTGGAAAAGTTTGGAACAGTTTGTAAAATGTCCTCCATCATGTCTGTGTGGCTCCCTGGTCTTTCCCGCGCTTATTCATTCACAAATACTGACACGTTTGGTATCCACGTGTAGCAGGAAAGGCTGTGACCGAGATGACGCTGTAATCCAAATATGGTCATTTCCTTTGTGGGAGACAGAGCGGCTAAAGACGGGAGGAACATACACAGGGACTAAACTTTAGGGCCGTTTTCATTCCACTCTTTAACAACATCTGCTCTTTAGTCGCTCCAGAAGACTTTACCGACTCCACTCAACTTCATTAGGAAGGTTTTTTCACACAAGGATTTTTACAAACCGGATTCATGACGGATTTATTGAGTTTTGAACCAAAGATTTAAAAAAAGACACTAAAAACTGGTTTATTCAAAAACTAAACAAGGTCCAATGTCCCTCTCAGCAAATCTTTGGAACTAATTTGTCACAAAATAAAACCACAGATTTAAACCAGGCTCTGAATTTCATTACTGAAAATACGTATCTGTGTTGATGTTCTGAAGCATAAACCGTGTGTTTCCTCATGTTCCTGTCGAGAGTTAAAGGAACTAGCCTGGCATCCAGACTAATCTCCGATGTTTATTAATTAATAAACAAGAAGCGGGGTCTGGTTGGCGAGACTATAAAGGAACACCTTCATTATTCTTCCTTCACCTGCAGCGCCTCCCGTTAAATCCACCTCGGCTCGTCCTTTAGATTTCCCCTGAAGCTGTTTTTCCTCTGATTCTGCTGTTGTGCCCTGGAGCAGGACACTTCACTCGAGCTGTTTCAGTGACTGCGAGCTCCGAGGGGCCTCAGAGGGGCCCCCACACCACACGGGGCCCCTGGAGCCAGAGCTGCTATTTCAGTGTGACATTCAGAGAAGCTTTAAGGAGACGCTGCCGGTGAAGGAGGGAGACCAGAGGAATCCATCTGAAGGTTCGCTGTAAACCTTAAACCTTCAGTTTGTTTCAGCCCGAACTCCTGGGGCTTCCTCTGGGTTCACTCTGCAAACAGGAACATGAAGGTCCAGGTCAGAAGAATAAGAGCGTGATGTTAAACAGCGCTCATTTTCAGTCAGTGTTTTTTTTTTTTTACTACAATTAGACTAAACTAAATGAAAAGTTGTTTCTGAGACTAAAATGTCAAGATGTTTTCGACTGAAAAACGACCAAAGAAAAAACTAGAATCCTCCGGAAAGCCGAGCGACACTGCTGTCCCGTTACACAACACTCACTAACACACTCCTGTGTGCACGTCCCACATCCATCCATTTTCTTTATCCGGGGCCGGGTCGCGGGGGCCGCAGACTCAGCAGAGATGCTCAGACTTCCCGATCCAGGCCCACCTCCTCCAGCTGTTCTGGGGGGCCCCGAGGCCACACCAGGCCAGCAAAGTAAAATAATTTGGCACAAAATTCCATTTGGTTATTAGATTCAAAAAGCCTAAATCACACTCAGGCCATATTTTTCACGGTGTTGCCATAGCGATGACTAGAACGTCCCATTTTATTCTAAAGGGCAAATGTTCAAATAATTTTTTCACAGAAATGTTTCTGTCTCCACCAGGGGGAACCTGGTGGAGAAGGACGAGAGAAGTCAAAATGCATCCAAAGTGCCGATAATCACCGCTTTGTGGCTGTAATTTAAATATTGCTATTGCTCTGGACGAGCGAGAGGAAAGTTTTGCTCTTTTTATCGTCAAAGGCCTTTGACGCTGGATCAGTGTATTTTGTCTGAACGTCTCTTTGGCTTCGATTCAAAGGAGAGACACTGGTTTGTAAATGATCTCACGTTGTTTCCGACTAGTCTGACTTTATATATCTTAACACTGGTGTTCCCCAAGCGTTCGTTTTAGGGCCACTTTTATTTACAATTCACAGTAATACCATTGTTTACGACCTAAAACATGGCTGTGTTCATTTATGAAGACAAAGGATTAAAGAAGTCACAAAGGACTCACACGCAGCCACCAGGGGGCACTGCTCCCCAATAACGAGCCCTGACAGAGAGTAGGAATCGTTCAATGGCTCTTATTGTTTTGGTTAAAAATAAAATATCTCCCTGTCGTCCAGTAACTGATGTTCATGAGTGAAACTGGACATTTTCTTTTGTTTCTGACGAGGAATATTTCATCCCCAGAATGAGAAAAGATCCACGATTTCGTAAGAACCGGTGCAGAATAAAAGGATCTGTTTTCTCTCAGAGGTGACAGGGACTCGGATCAAACCCGTCTGTCGCCCACACTGGTCAGTAAAGTCTCTGTCACTTAATGGACGGACTCTGTTTAAGTCGATCTGTCCTTTCAGACCCTCCTCCGCCTTCACTCCCCGTCTCCCCCTCGATCGATCTCAGAGTAAATGAAGAGCTCCGACCCCCCACGTCCCCCCGTCGGCTCCAAACACTCGGAGCAAATGTCAATCGTTAAAGCTCACACAAAGGAGCGAGCGGGAGGGGAGGTGCGGGTCAGACTCCCAATCAGACACGTTCATTATTAATCAGTTCATCCAGAATCAGCCACGAGTGATTAATGAAGGAGGTGCAGGTGTAGAGACGTCAACGGGAAACTTCTGCTGTGGGTTAGTGACATAAATATGAGGGAAAAGAGTTTTGCAAGTTTTCTGTCACTGTATATTTTCATGTAAACGTTACGTTATTCATAAAAAATTCATAAATAAATTCCTGATATTTTCAAAACCTAAATTAATGTTCAGAGCCAGGTTTAAATTAGCGATGCACCGATCCGCTTTTTTGACACTTTATCTGGCCGATACCGATCCGATACCGATCCGATACCGATCCGATACTGTCTTTTTGTATTATTATATTTTTATATCATATATATCATTATATATTATAGCCTATGGATATTACGCGACTAATAGTAGATTAATTTATTTCCTCCTGTGTGATGTGGATGTTGTTCTGTCTGCCCATGAGGGCTGGGCACTTACTTACAAGACACAATAATAAGAATAAATCAAATAAATAAAGCAGATCAGTATCTTAGCTTAGCGATAGCATGAAGGCCGTGAATCTGTGGTCCTGGATCTGCAGCGGCTGCAGGTTTTACGGTTCACCACTGTGAAGCTGCAGATCCAGGACCACAGATGTATCGGACCAGAGCCTTCATGCTATCGCTAAGCTAAGATACTGATCTGCGGTCCTGGATCTGCAGCCGCAGATGTATCGGACCCGTCTAGTCATCAAATCGGATCCAATCCGATCCTCTCAAAATGCCCGGATCGGCTACCGATACTGAATATCGGACCGGTACATCCCTAGTTTAAAAGTGTGGTTTTATTTGGTCACATATTAGTCACAAATATTCGCTCAGAGGGATTTTGGATCTGGTTTAGTTTTTGAATAAAGTTGTTAGTAAAAAGATATCCTTGTTTTTTAAGTTCAAAGCTCAAGAAATCAGATCAGATGTGTTTGAGTAGAGCCTGTAAAGTGTGGAGTCTTATGGAGCGACAGTGCAGATGTTGTTAAGCAGTTCCACTTTACCCAAATCTAAAAGCTTCTTGAAAACAGTGAGTAGAGATATTGTTACATGTTGTAGTACTACATAATTCTACTGTGGTATTCAAAATGGCCGCCATAACAAGGTCACGTGACTGAAAGGTCTTTCATGAGACTGTCCAGATATTTTCATCAACTAAATAAAAACTAAAGAGACTAAAATCATCCAAACATCACTGAGAGTGAAAGAGCCTCAGATCATTTAAATCCTCTGAGCTTTGATCATTCTTTTCACGTGACGTCACAACGTTCTAAAGAACCGACAGTTTAAAACCAAGACATGACGGTAACTATGGTAACTATGGTAATCTGAATATCTGAAATCCACATGAAACAAAAACTGTCCCAGAGTTCCAGGTCGTCTCTTCAGCTCGTGTGAACCACAGTCATTATTAATATTCACAAACATTTGACAGTAGGTCAAAATAAAGCAGCGCGTTTGTGAATCAGCTTCAATATTCCTAGAACGTGAACACGATCTATTCCTGATTTATGGAGCTTTGAAGCTAAAGAAGGTCCAAAATCCCTCAGATCAGATCTCCGTCAGAAAATAAACGTGCCGCTGATGAAACGTCTTTGTTCCTCCTGAGTCTGAGCTTCTTTAATCTGGATAATGTGGAGCGTCTGTTCTCCTGAGCGGCTCATTTCAATGCGTTTCTATTCATAGGTTTCTTTATCGCGTTTGATCGCGTCGAGTGTCCGTTTCATCTCGCGGTGGACGCGCGTTCGCCTCACGTCTCGTTTATGCAGAAAACCGTCGCTTTAACCACGACAGCGTTTCAGCACGAGATGTTTCAGGAGACGGAGCGGCTGTCGTTCGTTCTCCCGTCACTCAGAGAAACGTTTTCAAAATCAATGCGATCCTGAAACGTCCCAGTTTCACCGAGATCCAGCAGCTCCACATCTCCAGACTAAGTTATGTCCAAAAGTCTCCATGTTGTAGGTCAGGGGTCGGCAACGTCAGGCCCGCGGGCCAAATCAGGTCCTCCAGTTTAGAACCTCAGGTCCCCAAGATGAATTTGATGAATATCATTACACAAATAGGAGCTCAAATACCTGCTAACGTAATTTTACTTTTTACATACACATTTTGGGATTCAAAAATCGCCTGAAGTATGATTTTTAAGATGTTGATCTTCAAATAAAAAAGTGTCTTGTGGCTCATTTTACCCCAGGAGTGCGGGAAGCGGAACCTCCAGATCTAACAGTGAAACTAACACTAAACAGATTAAAACGTGGGGTTATTTTATAGTTAGTTTTTCCCCCATTTTTTTGACTGGCAAGTTAAAGCAGCACTAAGTAACTTGTTTACCTTCATAAATCCTTTCATAGTCCCTCTGGGGGTAATACAAGTGTTAATGGGATGATTGGGGGGTCTTTATCTCCCCCTGGTGTCTCTGGCCAGAAAAACACAATATGTGGCTTCATGTTCTAGAATGTGATGATGTCACAGTCCCATGTGGGGGGAGGAGCCAGTTTATCCTATTAACTGCATTACACTTTCACAAGTTGTATCTAAAAAGAAAATGTATGAATTAGAAAAATGATCTTTCATATCAGTCACTGGGTCCAAGACCAAACATTTCCTCAAAAACTTAATAATTTTACCTATATTGATACAAACGGCTTTTTAGCCATTTTCTAAATGACCTAAAAAATAAATAAATCTGGTTTTCGTTGCTCCACCTCAGTTTTAAACTATGGGCTCTTTTTAGAATGAGGTGATGTCACATGAACGCAGCCTATTACAACTTTCCTGCCTCCGGGTCGGAGTCACCAATACACACTAATGGAATCATGAAGAAGAAGCTAACAGGCTAGCGGGCTAAGCTAACTGTGGGCTAGCGCCACTTAAACAGTATTTGCAGCCAAGTTTGAGTGAAAAACATGATCTCCATTGTGTAACTGGATGAACAACATCCGTCTGTCCCTTTGTCTTTCCTGTCAGCGTAGGATTTACTCTCACGGACGATTCATGAGTAAAAAACACAACATGCTACGACACCTGCAGTGGCGCTTACGGCCTCTAGGGGCACGAGTTACTTAGTACTGCTTTAAGAGGTTAAATTATTTACAGAAATGTGGGCTACACCAGGGTTTTTATGGCTCCTCATTCGCTCCTGGACCGTGTTTGAATGTTTTTCCTCCGTTGGTCTGTCAGTCTGAAACAGAGGTTCCCAAAGTGGGGCTGCGAACCCCTCGGGAAGTGGGGGTGATAATATTTCTCACATTTCGGCCTTAACCTGTTTCTGAGTGTGTTCAGTGAGTGTTCAGTAACATCTCTCTGTGTGCAGTTCCAGAGGCCGCAGGAGCACTACCCGCCCTTTCGCTTCGGGACGGTCCCGAACGGCAGCACTGAGAGGAACATCCGCAGCAACTACCCCGACATGCACGTGCACATGATGAAGTACAACCAGAAGGGCGTGGAGGAGGCGCTGGACAGCCTGAAGACCGGGTAAGAACCGGGTTAGCCCCGAGGCTGATGGAGATCAATATACAGCCCGTTCAGATGCATTTATATTCGTTTGGCCCTCAAAAAGATGATTGTCCTGAAAACAATACCCCATCGTGCATAGGTGTCGACATTAAAGAGTGCTGACGTTGTGCTTGTGTTTTCCCGATGTCTGCGAGGTCCATGAACACCTCCTGACGCTGAGGTCACATGAGCTCGTCTGGTTCGTTGTTCTCGCTGATACTCTTTCCGTGTCCTCTCTGGAGGAACGTCCTGAAACGGCTCCGTCTCTGTCTCCGACTCCAACGATGCAAACGCTCAAGTTTGGGCCAAAGCAAAGTTCACGTCTGAATAAATGAGCGTTTGTTTGAAGTTACTGAAAACCAGCAGCTCCGTTTGACGTCATGATGCGGCGTCTCCCACACGACCTCCCCCCGAGGGAAACGGCACAGTGAGAGAGGTCAACGTTTCCAGATGCGTTTTGCCTTTTCCTATTGTCAGTTTGAACATCGAGCTAATAAAGCTAAACTTAAGAATGTGTGACTTTGAGAAGAAACAGAAACACAGATAAATGGACTCAGCTCAGAAAGCGCTTTCTACCGTCATCAGGCCCAAAGCGCTTTACAGCAGGAACCACTCACCCACGCAGACATGGAGGCCGGGAGGGTGAAGTGTCTTGCCCAAGGACACCGCGTCACTGTGCATCTGCAGGAGCCCGGACTCAAACCCCCGACCTTCCGATCATGAGACGACCCGCTCGACCCCCTGCGCCACCGTCGCCCGTCAGTCAGAATCTCTCCCAGTCTCTGTTCTTCTGCCGCATGTGAACATTTACACTTCCTTTCATTTCGGTGATTTGAGCTGTTTGTGTAAAACACAGGAAAGCTCAAGAGAGTGAGCTGAAGAATAAAACGTGTTTGCTAACCCCTTTCTCACATTCTGTCTTTTCTTGACAACAATTGCTTTGTTACAGACGTGGGTAAAGTTCTAATTAAATACATCTCTTGACAACGGTACGTCTGCACTCACTAAAGGAAAACAAACAGAAGAGAACGAAGCGGAACATGTCTAGCAAAGGAGAGAAAAAAAAATGTCTGTCTGTCTGCCTGTCTGTCTGTCTGTCTGTGTTTCTGTCTGTCTGTCTGTCTGTCTGTCGTTATGACCTTGAACAAATGAACGTTTGTGTCAGATTCTCCTCTGTGAGAGTGAACCTCACCATGAGAACCTTCAGGTGGACCTTCTGCTTTTGGAGCTCAGGAGACCTCACAGACTCAGCGCTGGGATCGAGTCGATTTAAATCAAACACAATGAAAGAGGAAGACACTGTTTAAATGTTCGTCCAAACTCGAACTTCCTAATTCTTCACAGGGACGACTTTATCGGCACATTTCACGACTTGCAGTGTCACTTTTCAGGGTCACTTTCACGGAGACGCCGAGAAAATGAAACTGCAAACGAGTTTCATAATTATTATGTTTCATAATTAGAGGAAAAGTGTTTTCCCACAAACGAGTTTACAATGAACCAAAGGACGACAAAACTAAATGAGTTCCATTCCTCGGATAACATCATAGTGCCTTTAAGCACAGGCTAAATGTGCTGCACGGTTTACCTGCAGGGGGCGCTCTGACGTCGTGTCCTTGGGCAAGGCAACCTGCGTTGAGCCTAAAGCAGGTATACAGGCGCTGTATAAATGTGACCATTAAGTTATTTGAGTGATGTCATCGATCAGCCTCAGGTTCAGCTGCAGCACATTCAAGTTTGTCTGAGAAACATGTAAACGAGAAGCACCCCCCCGCTCTCTCGGTACAGCTTGTGTGGTTTTACTGGATACGTTTGTGTTTCTGTGGAGGTTCAGTGGATTGTTCGGTCCTGAAGAAGCAGCTTTTTAAAGACATTTGAGACACATTTGTTCTTCTGAAACACTGAAGAGGCACCAAGAGCCCCCACACCTGCAGCACAGAGGAGGCGTCACAAGAGGCGCTACAGGAAACAAGGTACAAACAAGGAGGTATCCGGGCGAGACTCACAGCTAGGCCACACATGCCTTCTATTGTTCTGGCTGATGGACGTTCACTGGAGAATTAAACAGATGAACTGCTCAGCTCTTCAGAAGATGGTGAAAGACTGTTGTGGAGCGGAGGGAGGAGGAGGAGCTGACCAGTGCAGGACACCACGCTCTGAAACAGCCTCAGACTCGTTCTCGCCGCGGCCTCAGTCTCGTTCTCGCCTCAGACTCGTTCTCGCCTCAGACTCGTTCTCGCCTCAGTCTTGTTCTCGCCTCAGACTCGTTCTCGCCTCAGACTCGTTCTCGCCTCAGACTCGTTCTCGCCGCGGCCTCAGACCCGCTCTCGCCGCGGCCTCAGACCCGCTCTCGCCGCGGCCTCAGACCCGTCCTCAGACCCGTCCTCGCCGCAGACTGTACTCGTCCTATTTAATCACTCCGACTCTGAAATTAAATATTTGTGCCAGACTTTGACGGCCCCGCGCTATTTTCAATCCCCGCCCCGTTTCATCTAAAAATACCCCTTTTTTCACATTGACCCAATTCACAAATCAGCGCGAGCTCTGGGAGATATGGAAATGATCGTCGGATGATTCTGTCCTGGGGCGACACGGCGGGACGCGGCGGGACACGGCGGGCTCAAAGTCATTCAGCCGGGTCTGGGGGGTCCAGAGCGTCGGATCGAGACCTTTAACCTCATTTACAAAAAAACACAGCGCCTTTATCTGTTGAACACAAACTGATTAAAGCAGGAAATATGAAACACACAGGCTCTGGGTCGGTCCAGCTCCCCTCTGCCCCCCCTCCTGCCTCTCCTGGGTATCATATGTTTGGTTTGAGTGTAGGACCCGTCTGTGCAGCCTCGTGTCATGATAAAACCCACTTTAATAACTCAAAACCACAGTAGAAAAACTCTCCTTCTAATCCAATCACAGCGTAACCTGCTCCACCAGGACCCGCTGGAGATGATCACGTGGCCTTCAGACTCAAACCGTGGCTCCTCTCGCTGTGGCTTAAGGTTAAAGGGATGATTCAGGATGTTAAATTCTTGCAGTTCTTATATTTGAAGAGCTTAGTGGCGCTAGGCTAATGCTAGGCTAATGCTAGGCTAGTGCATGTCTATGGTATCAGTTAGCCTGCATTAAAAACAGTCTGACTCCACAGTGACTCTGAGGTAAATCACTTATTACACCAGACTAACCATAGAAATGTCTGTGTTTTTAATATAACTGACCTTGTATCACATGAATTACCGCATTTTGAGGGACTATTTTCTCGCAGATCACTCCGCCGCTGCGTTAGCTTACAGCCACGAAGCTGATGCTGCTCAAATATAAGTTATTTTAAATGCAATAATATAATTATTCCATTAACACAGACATTTATATGGTTAGATGTCTCTGATACGTCCCATGGAGATAAGGCAAGTCTCCAGGTAGTCTCTACAGATTATATTCCAGCGAAGACCACACTGTGACTTGAAAAGTTCTCCATCTCTGAGAGGTCTATGTGGCCTCAAGCAGTTGTGTCATGAAGACTATTTGTTGTCCTTAACATAGAGACTCCACACGACTCTTTAAGATCTCCTTGTGACAGGTCTCGGAGACATTGCAGAGACATCACAAAACATCTCACAGATTGAGGACAACGGCTTTAGACCGTAGAGACCTCTCAGGGACTCTGCTGAAATCAAACGTGATCATTTTCACCGAGACTGAACACCAATAAATCTGAGTTTAGTGGAACTTGTTTTTAGCTACAGTAAAACATCATCGTTCTCAGGTGAAACATCTTGTTCTTGTTCTGACCGCAGGAAGCTGGACGCCTTCATCTACGACGCGGCCGTGCTGAACTACATGGCGGGCAAAGACGAGGGCTGCAAACTCGTGACCATCGGCAGCGGCAAAGTGTTCGCCACCACGGGCTACGGCATCGCGCTGCAGAAAGGCTCGCGCTGGAAGAGGCTCATCGACCTGGCGCTCCTGCAGTTCCTCGGAGACGGTGAGGAGGGAAGCGTGAACTTCACTGGAAACATCAGAAAGACCAGAAACATCACAGAGACTCACTGGAAACATCAGAAACACCAGAAACATCAGAAACACCAGAAACATCAGAAACACCAGAAACATCAGAAACACCAGAAACATCAGAAACATCAGAAACATCAGAAACATCACAGAGACTCACTGGAAACATCAGAAACATCACAGAGATTCACTGGAAACATCAGAAACATCAGAAACATCAGAGAGATTCACTGGAAACATCAGAAACATCAGAAACACCAGAAACATCAGAAACACCAGAAACACCACAGAGATTCACTGGAAACATGAGAAACACCAGAAACATCACAGGGATTCACTGGAAACATCAGAAACACCAGAAACATCAGAAACATCAGAAACATCACAGAGATTCACTGGAAACATCATAAACATCATAAACATCAGAAACACCAGAAACATCAGAAACATCAGAAACATCACAGAGATTCACTGGAAACATCATAAACATCAGAAACATCAGAAACATCAGAAACATCAGAAACATCATAAACATCAGAAACATCAGAAACATCATAAACATCAGAAACATCAGAAACATCAGAAACACCAGAAACATCAGAAACACCAGAAACACCAGAAACATCAGAAACATCAGAAACATCAGAAACACCAGAAACATCAGAAACATCAGAAACACCAGAAACACCAGAAACATCAGAAACACCAGAAACATCAGAAACACCAGAAACATCAGAAACATCTCACTTCTGCTTCTGTTATTTTGTGGTAAAAGCTCCGTCTCACAGTGCACCACACTAATGCACCACACTATGCAGGGCTACAGCATACTTCACATATAACTCAATTAAATAAATATATAATAATGATGATGATAATTAAACCCAAATTAAAATTATACTGAGAATGGTAATGACAACTGGAAAGTATCAAGATCTCAGATTATAATATCTATTAATGTACCTTTATACCATAAAAGTAACTCTGTAATCACGGGTAAAAATATGCAAGCAATATATTAAGTAACACATTTTTTTTTTTACTTGCTTTGTTCTAGACATCGTATATGAAACTAGATTGTTGTTGTAGCTGTGCGTTGTTTCAATTAATTATATAAAGAGTTAATATATTTTTGTTGTTTGTTGTAAGTTGGTCTGTATGAATGTAGCTGCTTGAAATGTTTTGAAATGTTCTTTTTTTTATTTTATTGCACTTGGGGGTGGGGGCTCATAAGCTTTTTGCTTCAGCCCACTCCTTTTGAGCACAATGTGTATTGCTCAAATAAACAAATAAACAAACAAATAAACAGTGAAGGTTAAGGTGAACTCTACTGAGGCTTTTGAGATGCTTCATGTTTCCAGATTCCAGATGGATTCATCTTGTCAAATGAAGCTTTAACCTCTCACCCTCGCATTAACCAAGCACCGTTTTTTCCAGTTCAACCTGAAAGCGTCTTGAAAAAAATGTCCAAATAGACGAATGAGGATGAAAACGCAGCAACAAAACCTGAACTGGAGAACTGGGTTGAGGCTGGGGGTGAGAGGTCAAAGAAAATGAAAATAGAGGATTTGGATGCAGGATCTTTTCTTTTGAACGTTATTATTTGTGAAGATTAAAGTTTCATTGAGACACTTACAAAATAATGTCTACAGTGTTTCCCGAGAGAACTCGCTCGTCCCGGGGTTTGCGTCGTGGACTCATTACGATGCAAGACAAACATATTATTATTTTGTCAGTTTCCTTTGTAAAAAAAAAATAACACACTGTGACTTAGAAAAGTAACTTTAATCTGAGACTGGTTAATGCGTTAGGGATTACTCCTTACTGAAGAAAGTCCTCAGATTAAAGTTCCCTGTGTGCAGAGGCTCCAGAGTTCTAATGGAACATGGTGTTAAACCTGTTAGAGAAAACCCTCATGCAGTTACGCTAGCACTGCTGAAAACTGATGAAGCTATAGAGCTGGCCTGGGGGACCCCAAACTTTAACCTGTTTATGTCCCCGATGCGAGACATTTCCAACACTGGCGGTTACAAACTGAATTAGTCAAACGAGCATTTTAGACATAATTTAATAACCATCTTATTCCCTTATTATCGGCCCATTGTTTTTGAAAGTCGGTTATTACAATTCCTTAACCGAGTGCATTTTCTCCAGTTCAGCTTTACCCAAATCCATAAGATCACAGCCATTAGGCCAGAGTAACGCCTCATTTGAAAGCTAAGACTTTTCCGTCGTGTTTTTGTCGTTATTTTGACACTTCATTCCAGAAGCTTTCAGATTTGGGTAAAGCCAAACTGGAGCAAAATGAACCGCAGCCCCGTCTCTTCCCTGTCGCCTCCATAAACCCGTCTGAGCTGGAGTCGGTCCAGTCTTTCCGTGGGGAGGTGGGCTTTAATATCCTCCCGACAGCAGGGGGCGCCGCTCCACACCGCTCCACGGCGCCGCGGTAAATATAGGCTCATCTTCGGCGCGAGAGGCCGGGGAGCGACGCACCTGTTCAGGAAAGAGTCCGATCCAAACGGGGAGAGGTGTGAAGGAGGAGCAAATGTTTGAGCTACAGGACGCTCCTCCTGCTGGACAACCACGCTCCCGTTCGGCTTCACACCGTTAGGCAAAGGTATTTGACCTTGTAGTGACCCAGCGTCTGTGGGAGTGGTTATTACGCCTCTACTTTCCATCACAGGGGTCTCTACAACACTTCAGGGTCAGTTGTTCTGTAGGTTTTCTGGTGAGCAGCTCCGTCAGCTGCAGAAACCTTCCAGACCTTCCAGACCACAGTGATGGAGGCGCCATGCTGACCACTCATACAGACACTGGGTCACTACAAGGGGAATATGCACTTTTGTTTTCACCATAATGTACCTAAACTATTCTGCAAGTGCTTTGTAATTAGTTTGTTGTCGTCTGAGTTTGCGTTATAAAGCTAACCGACATTAGCTCCAGTGCCTTTAATCCTTAATCAGGGCCATGTTTAGTCAGATTTTTTATCAGCTTTGTCGTTTAAATTATTTGTTTCACCGTCACTAACATTCCTGAAACTGAAGCTCGGGCAGAAACGTTGTCCTCAGGTCCCAGGGTGGTCCTGTTGTAATCCGAGTCCTGTGGCGTTTCCAGGCGACACGGAGCGGCTGGAGACGGTGTGGCTCTCGGGGATCTGCCAGAACGAGAAGAACGAGGTGATGAGCTCCAAGCTGGACATCGACAACATGGCGGGCGTCTTCTACATGCTGCTGGTGGCCATGGGCCTCAGTCTGCTGGTGTTCGCCTGGGAACATCTGCTCTACTGGAAACTGAGGCACTCGCTGAGGAAGGACCGCAAGACCGACTGCCTGCTGGCCGTCAGCCGGGTGAGTCTAAACCGGGACTAAACCGGGACTAAACCGGGACTAAACCGGGACTAAACCAGGACTAATCTGGGACTAAACCGGGACTAAACCAGGTCTAAACCAGGACTAATCTGGGACTAAACCGGGTCTAAACTGGGTAAAAAGTCTAGTTTCCTCTTTAACATCTACTTTTAACTCTGTCAGAGTAAAAAAATCATCCAAACTCTTTCTGATGTTTATTCCCTGAAGAAAACTTATTTCAGTGGATCTGTGTTTGGGCCTCGATGATGCTCGGAGCATTCCCGAAGCTAATGCTACAAGCTAAAGCTCTGATCGATCCTGTGAAAACGAGAAATATGCACGAATAAAGTCAATTAAACCACCATCTACATAAAGCATCTGTTTAATAACTTAACTTAACAACGAACACTGAGCCAGACTTGTTGATTTGGGAGTTTATTGCTCACATTTCATCTACAACGGGTCGTAGCCGATCGTTGTATGTTTAGCATCTGTTAGCAGCCAACCGAGCTGCTAACCAGCTGTTAGGAAAACAAGTATTATGCATTAATAACGTTAATAAAGTCGTAACTACATAAAGCCGCCTATCCTACACTGAGTCGGGCTTGATGCATTTGTGGTTTATTGCAGACTTTTCATCAACAATGAGCTGTAGGCGATTGTAACAAGCTAACGGGACTATTTTAGTAATTTTTTTTTTTTTTTTTTTTTAGCTAACGGGACTAGCTGTAGGCGATTGTAACAAGCTAACGAGGCTAGCTGTAGGCGACTGTAACAAGCTAACGAGGCTAGCTGTAGGCGACTGTAACAAGCTAACGAGGCTAGCTGTAGGCGATTGTAACAAGCTAACAGGACTATTTTAGTAATTTTTTTTTAATTTTTTTTTTGCTAACGGGACTAGCTGTAGGCGATTGTAACAAGCTAACGGGACTAGCTGTAGGCGATTGTAACAAGCTAACGAGGCTAGCTGTAGGCGACTGTAACAAGCTAACGAGGCTAACCTGGACTAACCATGTCCACAAATGTCCCTCTATCGAAGCGTAGGGGCTGGATATCGGCTTCAATTCTGAGGAGATCCTGGCGTAGACCATGAGGTAAAGTTAAAGATCCACAGGACATGGCAGTAACAAAGAGGGACTAGTTAGCCCCAGAAAAGCAGTTATTTTTCAGGCATGAGCTCCTTCCAAGATGTGGCTTCAGAAACACTCGCTATAGTTTATTGGAAAACTAACCCAGACCTCCCTCTGAGCAAACCTTTGTGACTCATATTAATACAGAGTGCTACATTCACATACTGTAAATAAATGAGTTCTTCTAATGAATTGCTTTATCCTGTGTTTGAACCCCGTAGCTCCTCCGTGCGCTGTGATTGGCTGCGGTTAAGTGGCTCGGTCGCGGCTAACGACCCGGCGCGGCGTGGCTAATTGTTTAATTCTCCCTTTGAGTCGATTCCTCATTGAGAAACACGTCCTGATCGGTGTTTGTGTGGCTAACGGCGCGGCGCTGAATGGGCCTAAATGAGCCTGAGCTAACGAGGCGAATGCATCACCAGACCGACATTAAAGACGCCATCGGTGCATGTGCTGCGGCCTAACCACTAGACCAGGCGGACTGCAGGGGGCGCCAAAGCCCAGTCTGCAACACAACTACAATCAGTTTGAACACATGTTTTCCCACTTTAAAGCAGTGTCGCCTGCACTTGTTATTTATTATTTGTTATAAATATAATTTAAAGACAGTTACAATCCTGTAGACTTTATAATTGTAGACGGATTTTGAATGAACTAGTTATTAGTGAAAACATATCTGTATACATTAAAATTCATCCTTGTTTTTCAGGTTCAAAGCTCAATAATCATCAGGAATTAGATCTGTAAAAATCGGTCTCCCACAAAGGAAATGACCATATTTGGATTACAGCGTCTCTCGTGCTACACGTGGATACCAAACATGTCAGTATTTGTGACACAGACATGTTGGAGTCACTTCCTGGATAAATCTCAGAGAATAAACATCGTAAAGAGAGTTTGGGCAGATTTTACTCTGAGTTAGAACTAAGACGTTAAGGAGGAAACTTGTTCAAATCCAGGCTGAATCCAGGCTGAAAACAGCTCTTTTTACCCGAGCAGATGAAAACTGAAAGTATTTTATCTGCACTCTCGCCTTTTACTGTCATTGATTAATTTTTAAGTTTACGGTTTGTTCCTAAACGTAAACCTCGACGTCTGACTCTAGAAAGAAACAAACCTTTGGTGTGAGAGTTATTATCTGGGCTTCGTGGTTCATCGGTTCATTTGGCTGATCAGATTAAGGGCTAAACGTCTGTAATCCCAGGTTCCTCAGGGGCAGCTCGTCTGTTATAGGACGTCCCACCGACACCCGGCTCCGGGTTTAACGGGGCACGGGCCCGTTTCACCGCGGCTTAGAGTCTGGGCTCGTTTTTGAATGATTCCTGCGTCTAGACTTCCATACTGTCACTGTAGGCAAGTTTATTTGTAGAGCACAATTCATACACAAGGCAATTCAAAGTGATAAATTACAAGAAAACAGATAGTTGTTCAGTACCTTGGGTTTAAGGCTTTGTCCTTGTCGTATCATTGATGTGTCTTCTCTGAAAAACTCCAGGCCCAGCCTCTGGTTTGGGAGGAACAGGTCAAAGACACAAACATGATCAGATGAAGCAACATCAACAACATTCATATATTTGATATATAAACACCTTTTGTAACGACTGGATCCAGAGCGTGACCTTTGTCGCTTCACTCACGTGTTCGGTGGTGTTTTGTAAATAGTCATATAAAGTCCGGAAGATTGTTTTATCTCCATTTTGAAAGACACTCAAATGATGGAAAACCCCAAATGACAATTTGTGGATGACTATATTGTCCCTGAATATGGCACAGACCCCCCCGCCCCTTTGGTTCTGCCGTGTTTCAGACACAACATTGATAACAGCTGGGGGGCCGAGCTGGGGAGACCTTGGGTGAAAAAGCCGGAGGTGGGAGAGGGGCAGGATACTTCTTTGGGGGTGAAAGCATGACTGGAGTGCAGGGAGTCATTTGAATCCCTTGTTTCATCACGGGTTCAAATGGTTGGGGAATCCATAGGTGACTTTGGGGATGATTCAGGAAAATTAACTGACCTCCGTCTGCTCCTCAGGGCATCTACAGCTGCAGGTGGTGCTGAAGCTATGGTTGAAGTGTTTTCCAGAGATGTGGTTCATCAGGATCTGTTGTCATGGCCTTAACTGACCTCTGTCTGCTCCTCAGGGCATCTACAGCTGCTTCAGCGGCGTGGAGGACACGGGCCGCTCCTCAGGCCTCGCCAAACCCGACCTGACGTCGAACTACGCCCAGGCCAACATGCTGAAGATGCTCCGCACGGCGAAGGGCCTGGTGTCCACCGCTAACGTGGAGATCTCCCTGGACAACGCCACCAAAACCATCGAGCAGCTGAGTCGCCACGGCAACAGCGTCCCGGCGCGGCACGTGGAGGCGGTGCCCGGCGGGTTCGCCTACATCACGGAGAACCACACGCCGCTGCCCCAGCGCTCGCTCACGCCGCCGTTAGCCGTGCAGTCTCTGAAGCTGCCGCGCCAGCTCGGCCGCCCCACGCCGCTGCGCTACACGCTGCCCGCCAGGTCCACTTCCTGTCTGTACGAGCGCCCACTTCCTGTGTCCAGCCTCAGCAGCCCCCACCTCGCCGTCAGCGAGACGCTCCCGCACCAGTACCCGCACAACTACCCGCTGTACCCGTCGCCCTACGCCGGGTACGGCGAGCTGCAGCTACCGGACATCTACACGTCTCACCCCGCCACGCTTACGGTGAGAGAAACATACAAGAAACACGTCCCACCCCAACACGCTTACGGTGAGAGAAACATACAGGAAACACGTCTCACCCCAACACGCTTACGGTGAGAGAAACATACAAGAAACACGTCCCACCCCAACACGCTTACGGTGAGAGAAACATACAGGAAACACGTCTCACCCCAACACGCTTACGGTGAGAGAAACATACAGGAAACACGTCTCACCCCAACACGCTTACGGTGAGAGAAACATACTAGAAACCCGTCTCACCCCAACACGCTTACGGTGAGAGAAACATACAAGAAACACGTCCCACCCCAACACGCTTACGGTGAGAGAATGGGCCGATGGCGCAGACTGGTTGCCTCGCAACCAGGGCAGCTGTGGCAACAATAGTAGCTTACCACCACCGAGTATGGAGTGAATGAATAGTGCAATGTAAAGTGTCTTTGAGTGTCCAGAAAAGCGCTTTATAAAACCGATGCATTATTATTATTATCCTGCTGTTGGAGCTGCACCAGCCCCTATAGCGCCCCCTGCAGGTGGTGGGTCCACAGAAGGACGGCCTTATGGTTCTAACCGGGCCTGTTGGTCTCTCATAAGGGGCTTCTGAACCGCTCTTTGTCTGACCCGTCACCCAGGACCTGTTATTATTATTATTAACAGATGAAACGTTTCTCTCCTCGTCTAAAGCAGTTTTCGTTTTCTGAATGGATGGTTCTTGTGTTCCAGTGCGACGCGGCCGACTTCGTCCGACGCAAACACAGATCCAAGAGTGTCCAGGACGGCGTGCGCAGAGACCCGGACACGGTGGAGCAGGTGTGTCTGAGCGAGCTGCAGAGCGAGCGCCTGCAGAGCGAGCGCCTGCAGAGCGAGCGCCTGCAGAGTAACCACATCTCGGCCCCGAGCGTCGACAACATCTACCAGCGCGACTCCGCCCTGCCTCGGGATAACTACTGCTCCTGGCCTCCGGAGGACCTGGTGACCCGCGGCCGGAAGCGCCACCGCCGGCCCTCCTTCCTCAAAGCCACGTGGGGCGGCGAGCAGACGCAGCCTCTCGACGGCTCGCAGGCGTCTCTGTCCAGCCAGGCGTTACCCGACCTGTTCCCGTGCGTCGTCACGGCGACCGCCAACCGCAACCACCTGTGCTTACCGCGGAACCCGGCGTACCTGCACATCCGCAAGGACCAGCGCAAACCCAACGGCCGCAAAGGCCAGCGGCTGAGGTACTCGCAGTCCGCGCACTTACCCACGTACGGCGAGGCCATGCGGCAGGCGAGCGCGGGGCCCGGCGTGGTGAGGCGAACCACCAGCCTCCTCAGCAGACAGTACGCACACTACCTGAACTCGTACCCGGGTCTGCCGCTGTACCACGGCCCGCTGGAGCTGCAGCGCCACAGTCAGGGCTGTCAGCTGATCGCGTGCGGCGCCGGGCAGTGCGGCGGCAGCCAGAGGGCGCTGCTGTACGGCCCCGGGGTGCAGCCCGCGGGGAGCCCCTGTCTGCTACGGCCCTGGAGGAGAGTGTCCAGTCTGGAGTCAGAGGTGTAACGGACCGGAAACTCTTTAGAGACGAAAGAAACGTGTCTGGATTAAGACTCGACGAGAACGTAAATGTTTCTGGGTTTGAAAGACGAGAACGTAAATGTTTCTGGGTTTGAAAGATGAGAACGTGAATGTTTCTGGGTTTGAAAGACGAGAACGTGAATGTTTCTGGGTTTGAGAGACGAGAACGTAAATGTTTCTGGGTTTGAAAGACGAGATCGTGAATGTTTCTGGGTTTGAAAGACGAGATCGTGAATGTTTCTGGGTTTGAGAGACGAGAACGTAAATGTTTCTGGGTTTGAGACGAGATCGTGAATGTTTTTGGGTTTGAAAGACGAGAACGTGAATGTTTCTGGGTTTGAGAGACGAGAACGTAAATGTTTCTGGGTTTGAAAGACGAGATCGTAAATGTTTCTGGGTTTGAAAGACGTGAACGTAAATGTTTCTGGGTTTGAAAGACGAGAACGTAAATGTTTCTGGGTTTGAGAGACGAGAACGTAAATGTTTCTGGGTTTGAGAGACGACGAGATCGTAAATGTTTCTGGGTTTGAAAGACGAGAACGTAAATGTTTCTGGGTTTGAGACGAGATCGTGAATGTTTCTGGGTTTGAGAGACGAGAACGTAAATGTTTCTGGGTTTGAAAGACGAGAACGTAAATGTTTCTGGGTTTGAGAGACGAGAACGTGAACGTTTCTGGGTTTGAGAGACGAGATCGTGAATGTTTCTGGGTTTGAGACGAGATCGTGAATGTTTCTGGGTTTGAGAGACGAGAACGTAAATGTTTCTGGGTTTGAGAGACGAGAACGTGAACGTTTCTGGGTTTGAGAGACGAGAACGTAAATGTTTCTGGGTTTGAGAGACGAGAACGTAAATGTTTCTGGGTTTGAGAGACGAGAACGTAAATGTTTCTGGGTTTGAAAGACGAGATCGTAAATGTTTCTGGGTTTGAGAGACGAGAACGTAAATGTTTCTGGGTTTGAGAGACGAGAACGTGAACGTTTCTGGGTTTGAGAGACGAGAACGTAAATGTTTCTGGGTTTGAGAGACGAGAACGTAAATGTTTCTGGGTTTGAGAGACGAGAACGTAAATGTTTCTGGGTTTGAAAGACGAGATCGTAAATGTTTCTGGGTTTGAGAGACGAGAACGTAAATGTTTCTGGGTTTGAGGCGTCTCTTTTCCACCAAGATCTCAAAGGGCTCATTCCGGACCCAAACTGAATGTGCAGCATTGAATAATTATTGCTTTATTGTTTTATATCGTCACTCCATCCACAAAGCAAACTATAATCTGGTCCATCCAAGTCACTTGTCATGACCTCAAAATGCCATTAAGATCGACTTCTATAACCAGTGCAGAATAAAGTAGATGGTCATTTAAAGGTCTCGTACCTGAATATTTTGTAGTGAAAGACATTTGTCCTTCAGTATATTGTGAAATAATTAGTGCAAAAAGACCTTTGTGCTGTGCGTCTGAAGTCTTTTTGTTGTTGTTGTTTGCATTACTGAGAAGTGTTGATCCTGAAAGATGTGAAACAACAAAGTAAATCAGTGGAAAAGCCTTTAAGCCGAGACGCTGCAGGTGAAAAGACTTTTAACACAGACGAGTGTGGACGACGTTTTGTCTCTTTGAGCCGGAGATTTATCCAGGAAGTGACTCCAACATGTCTAAGTCGCTCCCTGCTCTTCCCCATGTTTGGTATCCACGTGTAGCACGAAAGGCTGTGACCGAGATGACGCTGTAATACAAACCGTCATGAATTAATCTCTTTTACACATTTTTTAAAGAAATAAACTATAAATTACCTGTTATTTATAAAGTGAGATGGCAGGATAAAAGGAGCTAAACATAATCCTAACAGAATTATTATGGAACATGAAATTTGCAGCAGAAATGTGTCAAACTCGTGCGTAAAGTCTCAGCGGAGGACGACTTATTCAGAGCACCATCTGCTCCTCAACGTCAGGCTCAGATTACACTGATACAAATGCAAAGTGGAGCTTATTATTTGCATTTTCTCAATTTTAACGTAATGTTTAAAGCTCTGCTCCTCCTCCCCTCACCTGGCCTTCCCTCCTCACCCACACCCATAGACTGGAAACATAATAGACAGCGTCTGCTCACTCCTGCCCGTTTACCATAATGACCACGTTCGAGGGGGAATCAGTCCGGCCCTCATCAGTATATTAGGCACCAGGCTTTACGTGTGTGAAGTGCAATGCTTTCTAATGGGAAACTAGCTTGTTCTGCCGCCCGTATGGAGGTACTACAGCAGTGGCAGTTCTACCCGTCACCAAATTGCTGTCTGTAAATGTAATATTTCCCCTGTTCTCCAGCAGCGTCTCGTCTCATGTGATAATCCTAAAGTCGAGTCTCTTTTTCGACCCAGCCCTGGACATTTTCTTGGTGGAAAGGAGTTCACGGAGCTTCGTAACCGATTGTTACAGGATCTCTTGCCTTTTCTATACGTCTGTGAGACTTTTGTGCTTCTGACTTCGTGATCTGGACGTGACGTTTTCTGGGCGCGTGTTTTGGATAGACGCCGTAGTGTAGAAGTGTTCGTGAGGTGGTGATCGTAGAGAAGAATCAGCCAGCAAAAAGCAACGCAGCAACTGTAGCAACTGACGACGGCAATGTCCCGCGGAGGAGGGTTTAGTTCCCAAGGAAGGACGAGTTAAAGTCCGGACACTTTGCAGAGTTTATATGAGAGCTTCTGAACCCTTGTGTCGCCATCTTTGCTCACGGTTTGGACGTTTCTGTATTTGTTCGTGGAAACTCTGCCTGACCAATAGAAAGTCCCCACGCTTGAATCTTTGGTTGTTTCAAGAAGCTTCTGCAACGTCCAAAGAGCCAGTGTCGAGTTCATTTCTCCCCAAGATCTCGTGTTGATGATGGGAGAGAGTGACCACTGCACAAAGCCTTCTCCAGCACATCCAAAAGATCCTCAATTCCGAAGTACGTAGGTGACAGAGGCGAGCTGACAGGCCGGTGTGAAACATCATGGGTAAACACTGTGTCATTGTCAGGAGAGAAACAGATGTGTAGCTGCAGGGCCGGCTTTGAAACAAGCCCACCCTGGTCCTCCTATGCCTTTGGGGCGGTAGAGGTTCCTCCTCCAATACAACTGTTACTCTGCAAGATCTGAGAGTGGGTTTAGAAACACACGATGTGTCTGTGACTGGGACGGTTCTGATTCTGCTGCTGTGAGGTTTAAAATGCTGGGAAATACTTGAGGTTTATGTCCCAGGTCGTCCCGTCTTGTTGAGTGAGGAATACTCTGAGACTGCAGCCGTCCCAGGTCAGAACAGAGAGTGACCTCCAGGTAAAGGACTCTCTGTTTGGTCAGGCAGTGAGTTACAAAATCAATTCTGAATAATCTATGAGCCATAAATGTGTGATTTGGGAATTTGACTTCCTGCTAATCCCCTTTTCTGCTCCAAACTAATACGCTTCAAGCACCAGAGTCACAGACGAGGTAAAAATAGCACAAAACCAGAACCAGGCTTTACATAAAAACTCAAATCCTCTCCAAATCAAAGTTATTGCTGATATGTTCAACAAAACCAAACTGGGCCAATGTACGAGTTATTTTTACATAATCAGTATGTTTTTATTATGACCATTAAACTGTAAAAAACACACATATTTCTCTCCAAGTGTTGCCGTTTTGAGCAGAACTGGAGTCGGTTACTTCGTTTCTACGGCGCACAAGGGTCAATGACTTTTAGGGATGAGATTATGGTTGGAACCTCCAGACCAGCTCACAGACACTGCCCTAAAGCCTCCGGAACTAAACTCTCCTCCCCCCTCGGTTCTCTGGACTTTGGTGATGTTTGGGGACGGACCAACCCTCTGTGTCTTAATAACAGTAATATCCATTTACTCTTCAGTATTTAAAGCGCCGCGCAGCCTCGTCTGAACCGTATTTAACGATATCCTTAAGGAATGTGTTCAAAGGCTGCTTCACCGCACGCTCTGCTTTATACGGCGTCGTAGTTTCCCGTGACATCGCCGGAAATGGCCCCAGAGATCGAGAAGTCGACCTGAAGTGTCGTTGAAAAGCATTGGATTCGATTCCTGCAGGAGTTAGACCGACAGCTGTGTGAAAATATTCAGTGAAAATTCAAATTGACTGATTTATTAAGCAGAGATGCCTCCGATACCGAGAGACTTTCACCCCCGCTGGAACGGAGCTCCAGTTTTATCCAAATCTAAAAGCTGCTCGACTGGAGCGTTTACAGCCTATAGGCCACAGTGTAACGCCTTATTTGAAAGCTAAGACCAACAAAACTCATCTAAGTTCCTTCCTTGCTTTTGTTATCAGGTCACGTTCTCATTGCGTTTTTAGTTGAGTTTATTTGTCACACACGCATATACACAAAGACAATATATATAATACAAGTACAGGAGGAGGTGCTCGGAGTCTTTAAACCGTCTAATGGCCTCAGGGTCGTTGTATCTTGAGAAGGCGATATCGCCCCTGACGGGAGCAGGAGAACCGGTTATTATCAGGGTGGCTGGTGTCCCTCAGCATCTTCTCGGCCTGTGTTAATAGAATAGAATAGATTTAATTGTCTCCCGAGGTTTATCTTTGACTCACCGACACATACAAACACAGGATCACAACGTCACAACACTCACGACTATTGATTTGTACAGATTACAGACTTTGTGGACTGACCTCGATACGACAGTTTTCTCAGGAGGTCCGGTCTCTGAGAGCACTTTCCCACCGGTTCCAGTTTCAGAACCGGATCTTTCGTTTTCCACTGAAAAAATGCTGGCTCTTGGTTCCAAAAACTGGTGCCGGTTTGGAACCAGTTAAAAGCTGGAGCAAGAAACGAGCGCCAGTGATGTCAGCGGCTGGGGGCGTGGCTTTCTCCTCCGACAAACAACCAATATTAGTGAGTTAGTGCT
Organism: Proterorhinus semilunaris; assembly: GCA_021464625.1. NCBI lineage: Eukaryota > Metazoa > Chordata > Actinopteri > Gobiiformes > Gobiidae > Proterorhinus > Proterorhinus semilunaris. Next base: position 27,315,814 of record CM038363.1, read on the forward strand.
TAGAACTCCCTGGAGAGCCAGAACAGTCTCTGTGGAGGAAACTGACTGTTGTTTTGCTTTATGCTCGTTAGCTCCAGCTGAAACAAGAGGGAGCAGTAGTAGCAGTAAGACGTTACTATCCATGTTTTATGTGACAGTTGACTTCCCAAAGCGTTGCTATGGCAATAGGCACAGTTCTCATTTTGGTGGAAAACCAAGTGAGTGAGGAACCAACCCAACCAGCACCAGCACCTCGGTGGAAAAGGCCTGAGAGCAGTTTCCTCAGCGATGCTCTGGACGTTGATCTGAAAGAGCTCTCTCTCTCCACACTGCTCACTGCTGAGTGACACATGATGTAAATGTGTGTTGTGATTGGAGCAAGATGTTAAACACCCCCCCCCCCCCCCCGGTCAGGATGCTTCATCATCGCCAAAACACCAAGGGCCAAACCTCACCATTGTAGCCTACACATTACATTACCGTAATGACGGTCATTTGTCATAAATCCTATAAAATATTCTATTTTCCACAAGTTTGTTTTGAAGCTGAAAGAATGAACCAAACAAACCAACAGACTCCAGTTCTGTTTCAGATGGAAAATACTGAAAGTTCCCTAAAGGCTTACGACCCACTTTTGAGTCCCGACCCACCCGTTGAGAATCGCTGTTTCACATTATGACCAAGAGGGAAGTTCTGTACGAACAGTTAAAAATACTGACACTATTTCTCACAGAGGACTTTAACGAGTATTCGATCTCTTATTTGCATAATAATATTTCTCAAATCCATCTTGAGGGCCAGAGGTCCTGTGCTGGGGGGCCGGTTCTGGCCCCCAGGTGTTTCAGACGCCTGAGAGTGTGAAGTCTCTGAGGCATCGGCGAGTCTTTCTTACTGAACATGATGGAGTTCCGTTTTTGCTCCTGCGCTTGTTTTGTTCTCGTCACGTTTAGGTTTTTAGTTTAATGTAACTTTGATCAAGCCACAAAAATGAGACGAGAAAGAAGCTTCATATGTTTTGTAGGTCTTAGCTTTCAAATGAGCGTTACTGTGGCCTATAGGCTGTAAACTCTGCAGTCATTTGGGTAAAACTCCTCTCTGTCCACAGCGCCCCCTGGTGGCCGTTTCGATCCGATGTCACGCAGGAACTACGGCCGTCCACGTTTTCTAACCACCTGTTTCTTTTGTAAAAGGAGGGGGCGTGTTTTCTCGTCTGTCGCCGCCCACTCGCTGTAATTAATCACAGATCATTAAAGCCTTTTGGAAACGCATTCGTCAAAAACAGCTGCTTGATTTAGAACCGCTCGTCTGTTTAAAGCAGGAGAGACTTACTTCAAGTTACGCAGCGTGGCTTTGGGGCCGGACCAGAACTGTCGGCGGCTGAGAGCCACCAGGGGGCCCCCAAGAGCCGACACGTTCACAGCAAAAGGTTTTCAAACTATTAAAAACTGTTCACTTACTATTTAGAAAGTAGAAAAATGAACGAGCCCCGTCACCAGCAGTTCCCGTTGGGATGTTTTGTGAATGACGTTTAGGGCGGAGACTTTTAGCCTGTGCCCTTTAACACATACGTAGTATTATTTACTTCCACATTTGCCCTTCTGAGATATCAGATAACTTACCGGGAGTTAAAGCCGCACAGACTGAAGGCTCAGCTACTCTGAGCAGGGGCGGATCCGAGGACACAGGGCCCGGGGCATTACAGGGGAACCCCGACAGAAAAACTGTTAGACATAAAATCATATGTTTTTGTTGGTTTTCTGTCAAGAAAAAGCACTTCATGTAGATTATATATTATTATATTATTATATTATTATATATAATATATCAGCCTATCACTGCTCCCGAGGCAGAGGGGCCCCTTCAGAGGAAACAGAGTTTAAAATCCAGAAGTAAAAGCAATGAAGGAAGCTAGAAATAAATATGAACCGCGTGACCTTTGCCCTTTAGAACATTTATTATCAGTCACGTTACTTTTTTTAAATGTTTTTTTTCACATCTGGTCTGGTCACGTCCCGGAGACGTCCTGGTTTCATCCATAAACCCCCGTATGGTCTCTGGGTCAGAACGTCCCCAAAACGGCAGCACAGACAGCCCCCGTCACAGACGTCCACCGGGGGACAGCGTCAGGTCCCGGGGGGAGGTCGTCCGAGCGCTGCCCCCTGGTGGCGGGACCTTCTGCCGCTGTGGGTCGGAGCCAGATCGTGTCTGACAGAAACGAGGCCCGGGACAAAGTCGTTCTGCAGCTCGAGGTCAGCGGTTTGGGACGGCGGCTCCGGCGGCTCAGGGGTCGAGCCGTCGCCTCGTGACGGGACGGTCGACGGGTCTGAACTCACCGGCTCTTCTTCAGTTCAGAGCAGAGGTTTGTGTTTGTGCTGAACGTCTCTTCTCCAGGGTTAGGGTTAGGGTCACCATTATTCATATTTTATATATTTATATTTAACTCAAACTATTACATTTTTGAAACCGTGATCTGTAATACAAACTAATCACTAATATAGAAATATCTCATGTTAAAGTAACGTCCCGACTGTGAATGTGGGGCGTGTTTCGTCTCAGGGCGGCTGTGGCTCTCAGTCGCCCGGGAGGAGCAGCTGAGGAGGCTCGGGGCCTCCTGGTCTCTCCCTCAGGAGGAGTTACGGGCCTGTCCTGTTGGGAGGAGGCCCAGGCCCCCCAAAGGTTTCACACCGATGTCTTTACATTAGGACCAAACTGCTCCGTCCCGTCGCCTCCGTCTCAAAACATTTGATCTAAAAATACGACGATAAAAATAATCCGGCGTCTGAAGAGAACGAACTATTTCTGTTCAATCGGAGCGTCAGAGTCTCAAAGTCACGGCGCTATTCCTGGAGCGGGCCGGGCCGGGCCGGGACGGGACGGGACGACGGTAACATGAGCCGACTGAGATAGAATTGGACACTTTCAGATTCATGGGCTGATTCTGTGATTTTCTTTCGCTGAGATTCTGACAAAAATGAAAATCCCAATATTTTAGAAACTTTCTTGGTGACGATGACGAGGCGATATTTTTCTAAACATCAGAATTATGCAAATATTTTCATTTACATTGTTTTGTCGCTCAAAAAGTCGCTACCCATTTACATTTGTTAAAAAAAAAAATTCCATAATATTTAACATCTTTTCCATTTTTCCCACTTCTTGGCGCCGAGAGAAAAGACGGCGTGTCGGACGGCGAGCGCAGATGAAAAGACGGAGCTCATCTTCAGACCCAGATCCGTTTTTCTAAAGTTCTTCAAAGGCCTCACTGACTCTGAGGCAGGACTGATGTTCCCTCAGTCTGGAACATCTGGAACATCTGCTTCACCTGAAGCTCCAGCGTTCCTCTGGAGCTCATTATGGAGCCCCGCCCACTTAGGTTTCATTGTTTCAGTAAAAGCTTTGTCTCCATTTCTTCTTGTTGCAGATTTAGTTTATTTGATAAATTCCAAGTTTCAAGTTCTTGGACAAAGAAGAAAAAACAAACGATGTTTCCACGTGTTTGAAACTTTCCACGTGCGTTTGTTTATACTCCAGCCTTTGCTCAGGACTGTTTTTAATATTTTAAACACTGTTTAATGTGAATCAGAGTCTCCGTTTCCTCCCCGTGTCAAGGCTCTCGCTCGTCCGGTGGGATCTGGATAATTTAATGCGGCCGGAGTGAAGGGAGTGATGGAGGTCAAGGCTGGGCAGCTCTCAGAGGAAACTTTCCATGGAAGAAAAGAAACGCTTATTTCCCAGTTGGATTTTTAACTTCCGTTTCCCCAAAGCAGCCGCGGAGCCGCAGAAGGAACTGGAATGAAAAACCTTAAACTAGATTCAAACATTAAATCTGTGTTTGTGTAAACCAGTTAAGAATGAACTCGTTTGTTTCGTCTCTGATGTGAATTATTCTCAGACTCGTTTCCTGCGTCGCCAAAACCATCTCATCCTGAAGTTCTTACGACAGACGTGGACCTCGCGCTGCCGCCACGAAAACCACGAACTTTTAACGCGGCGAGAACTTCCCTGTGAGACGTGGAAACATCTGTGAGCGTCGATCCAGGAGGCGTCGGCCATTTTCATTTGTCTGTTTCAGAAACGGCGAGAACTTCACCAGATCTTTGTGACGGTTTAATAAGCGGTGGAGGAACGAGCTTTACCTCCTGAACCGAGCGCTTTCTCTCCAGTTCGGCTTTACCCAAATCTCAAAGCCGCTTAAAAAAAACATCAAAATGGCGAAAAAAACGAGATGTAAATGAGAAAATAAATAAATAAATAAATAGGACCAAAAGGCGACATGAGCTAAAATCAATCAGTTCTGTAGGTCTTAGCTTTCAAATGAGGCGTTCCTCTATAGGCTGTAAACGCCACTCGAGAAGCTGTTAGATTTGAGTAAAGCTGGTCTCCGGGAGGTCTACGTGGTCTCAAGAAGCTCATTCTGGCCTGACCTCCGGGACAAAGACTGAATAAGATCTGCCCTTTTATTTACGGGAAATAGTTTTGTGATTTTTTTGTTGGATTTTCTTCTTTCCAACGGTCGGGTTTTATTTAATCTTAAAATGAATGTAAATAAAGTTATTTTTGTAAAAATAAAAACAAAACAAACATTATACCAAACCTCGAATAACACTTACATGTATGAGTGTTATCGGGGGGACTCCGTGCTACACGTGGATACCAAACATGTATCAGTGAATGAATGAGAAAGACTCGTTAGAAACAATAATCCTGATCGGAGTAATCTGATTACAAACAGCAGGAGAGAGGAGAAACAGCGCCCCCTGCAGCAGGAGAGAGGAGAAACAGTGCGAGTTTGGTATCCACGTGTAGCAGGAAAGGCTGTGACGGCGATGACGCTGTAAACTCTTAACTTCACCACGTGCATTTTCTCTCAGATCCGCCGACAGGCCAGTGAAACGCCTCATTTGAAAGCTAAGACCCACAAAACTCATCTTTTTCCCTGTGCTTTTCGGTTTCATGACCTGTCGCTATTCTGACACTTTTTTCCTGAAGCTTTTAGATTTGGGTAAAGCCAAAGCGCTCGGTTCAGGCGGGGGTTAAGAGGTTAAGCTGGTATGGTCACAGGCTCCACGGTCAAACTAACGGAATCATTCATTATATAAATAGACGCGTCCCGGAGGCTCCGCGCGCGTCCCGGTTTGCGCTGAATCCGCGGTTTGTTTAACGATCCTCCGTTACCGGGTCTGCGTTTGTGACGCGTCCGCAGGTTTCAGTTCAAAGGAAAACACGGAGAGTTTGTGCTTGTTGTGAATAATCGCGTCTCCATTAAATATTGACGCGGCGGCTGGACTCGCGTTACGTTGAGGAGGTTCGTGACGCCGCGGGAAAAACTCAGTTAGAAAAGACCCATTTAAACTCAGATCACAAACTCAGGCTATTACAGAGACAAAAACATCTGCCTTCAGCTCACGGACAGATGCAGATGTTTAGGTTTATTTGTGATCTTTGAGCAAAGCGGTTTTTACCTCCGTCTGTAAACGCGTTTTTCATCTACAGTTACAACACAAAGTAAACGTAAATGAAACCGATTTGAAGCCAATGAGAGAGTTCCGTGGAGCTCTTCCGCCCTCTAGTGGACGAACTCAAACAATGCAGTGAAAATGTCTCCAGAATAAAAACATCAAACTCGTTGAACGCGCTTTAAAAATAACCTTCCGGTCACATTAGGCCCTCGCGACGGCGGGCCGCTCGGGCCTAACACAAATGTGACTTTTAGATTATTGTTTTTGTCCTGTAACACCACCAGGCTCCACCAGGGGGCGACAAAACTGCACTTTGAGTGGAGATCATTCACGTCAGCAGCTGTTTTTAAACGACAATCAGACCGTGTTCCACAGAGGAGATCCTGCTCAGATCATCTGCCATGTTCTCCCCGTGTCTGCGTAGGTTTCTCCAACCACTAAAAACATGTACAATAGGTTCCCCTCTGGGACCAGGACTCCCCTGAAAAAGAGATTCTTAATCTCAGTGGGACTATCCTGGTTAAATAAAGGTCCAATAAAAAAAAAAAAGTGCCTGATCTCCTCATTCTGATGGAAAACACGTATTTATGAAAAGAGTTTTTCTTCTATTTATCGACTCAGTAAATCTGAACGACGTGTGACTTTTTAAATTTGATTTCAGTCGGGTTAAAAAGGGTCAAAGGTGAAAGTACAGATACTGGTCTGATATTACGATTTAAAGGAACAGCCCAGCGTTTCTCCACACTGAGAGCTCAGTCACACAAATAGACCAAAGATGTTGTTAGTAATAAGTATAAACTGAGTTTGCGTGTGACTCGGGGCAGCGCTTTGTTACGACGGTCGGGCCGAAGAATTGGGAACATTGAGACAAATTGGGAAAAAACTTTTTTATTTCGTTTTTTCTGCCATTTTTGAGTCGGTTCAGAACAATCCTGCAGATTAAGACCGGCACATGTTCACAGATTGCTCTTTAATGAAGAGGAACGTTTCACTGCAGCTCGAAGGGAAAGAGATTTAAAGATTTAAAGTGACGAAAAAGCCTCAAAAAAGTAAAAACAAAATGAGCGACAAAAACAACAATAGCACAAAAAAAACGTGACAAAAAAAGACAAAAAGACTCTGTACTTGTATTTAGTTACAGATTATTAAATACTCGCCTTAACATGTATTTTCTAACATATTCCGTTACTTTGTCCAATAAGAGTATTGTATTCGGATACTTTCACGTGGATTTGCATAATATTCATGTATATTAAAAACATATTTATTTATTGGAACAAAACTTACCACGAATCAGGAACTCACAGGTCACGTGACAGTGTTTGTATAAACTGTGGCGCACGGCGTTTAAATCTTTATTTTAGGAGGAACGGGTCATTGTTAAAAGTTATTTCTTGACGCGTCTGAGGTTTTCCTTTGATATTAGGAAAGTAACTGTACTCTAAATACTCTCAAATAACAGAGTAACTGTGCCTGAATAGTCACACCAGGAAGTATCAGGCAAAATCACAAGGAGCTTTGTTGTGATGGTCGATGACTCCTCCTCCTCCTCCTCCCCGCTGTCCTCTGGGGTGCCACAGGGCTCCATCCTTGGCCCGGTCCTGTTCTCACTCGGGTCCATCATGGCCCGACATCATTCCACCTTTATGCTGACGATGTCCAGGTGTTTTTACCTGTGCTCCTCAACTCTGCCCCTGCTCTCGACTCCATCACTGCCTTTCGGACGTTAAACAGTGGCTCACGCAGAAGGTTCTCCACCTCGACAAAACAAAATCAGGATTCACAAACAGTGGGGCGATCGTGGCTTCAGGGTTACAGCCCCTAAACTGTGGAGTCTGCGCGTTCTCACGGACCTGTCCCTTTTTAAATCATCTTTTCAAACTTGCGTTTCATACTTTCATACGGGCACACTGAAATGTGTCATTTTGTGTTTTTAAATGGTTTTAATCTTTCTGTGAAGCGCTTTGGTCATCCTGGTGTTGTTGTGAAGTTCTATAGAAATAAACTTTGTGATTTTCAAACTGAAAGTGTCTCTGAGTCTGTGATAAAAACCACCAGAGCCTCCGGCGCTGCTTGCGGTGCATAGTTCGACATTTATTTTCAAAAGCATTTACAAAGTCTGACACACGAGGCGTTTAAGGACCGCGGGTTCAGACGATTTCAGGATCTGTTCACGTAAAAACACCGAGTCTGAAGAATCAGAACAGGCTTCGGTAAAAATACAAACGACAGAAGCTCCGGCCGTGCCCGAACGTCCCCCGTTTAGACTGTTACCATGGTTACCACTGGAGCTGGTCGATACATCGTCCACAAGATCAGATCGAAATCGCGGTTTGGAAGATCTGCTAATGTGGAAAAATCTGTAAAATAACTGTTCAAAAAGATCAATAACAATGGAGGGAAATTAGGCTAAAAAAAGGGACAAATGCAGAAAAAAGTTTGAAAAAATGAGGGGAAACAAAGTGTAGAGAAGACGCTCGTGTGGAAGTCCAGTTGTTACAGAGATTTGATCCATAAAGTCCAGACCGAAGCGTTAATCGTATCGAGCTGAGGGACGTTCGGACACGGCTCTCCGCTGCCCCCGCTGGTCTGACTCCGCACTGCAGTCTCTTCACAAACAACATTTTATAAAAACAGAGCAACAGTTATTTATTCCATAGGAATCTCAGATAGAAATATCTCCACGGGTTTACAGCACGAACCGGAACATCCTGCACTTCCTACAAAACCGACGTGAGCGAGAAGAAGACTTTAGAACGAGAAGCTGCTGGAGGAACATCAGGTTTAATGTGTGGATTTATGTCATTCCTTAAAGTGACAGATCGAGACACGAGGAAAACGTTTGGAAATGGACAAAACGTGCAGATTATTTATTTATACCAAGTGTTTACGACAAATGTTGGATTTTTTATCAATTTACGGCTGAAAAGTTGTTATTCTGAAAGATGATAATTATCGTCAATCACGATATTTTCCGGCCTCAATAAATCGGACTTTGAATGTTGCCATGTTGGAGAACATCTTTATTTTTTTATTCTTTTATTTCCAAATTTATTTTTTCACGTTTCCAGATTATATTCCGATTTTATGTTTTCTAAATAAACAGAACTTTTCCAAATTAGATTTTTTTTTTTGATTGTTCAAAATTTTTGAAAATTTATAAAATTTTTACAAATTTAAAACTTCCAATTCTGTTTCCAAATTTTCAAACAACGTCCAAAATGTTACAAATTTTTTCAACATTTTCCAAACTGTCTCCCACAAAGGAAATGACCATATTTGGATCACAGCCTTTCGTGCTACACGTGGATCCCGAACATGTCAGTATTAGTGAATGAATGGCCGTGGGAAAGAGGAGATGTTTCTCCTGCAGCTTCGAGGCTTCAGTAAAACATCTCGTTAAAGCGAAACCGTCGGGAAAACGATGCAGCGTTCAGGGACAAAGCGTCAGTGGTGTCGGGCGTCATGGCGTCAGGCCTTGGCGTTGGCGAGCTGCTGCTGCGTGGCGTGGAGGAACTCTTTGGCGCTGGCAGACAGGTTGAGCAGGACGTCCCTGATGGCGAGCTGCTGCTGCCGCGCCCAGGCCACGCCCTCTCCCGCCAGGACGTCCAGCTGCTGACACGCCGGGAGCGCTCGCAGCTCCGTGAAGCGGCAGGCGGCGGCGAAGGAGGCCACGCCCAGCAGGGCCAGGAGGAGGAGCTTAAAGAGGACGCCACAGAGCGAGCGCCTGGGAGCGGGGGCGGAGTCAGAGCCAGACTTTTTATCCACTGGAGACGAAACACAAACACAGATCCGTATTTTAGACGCTTTAAGTTCTGACCGTCCTCGGGCTTTAGGCGCTATGCAAATGAGATCAATAAACACTTAATATGCTAATTAACCACGTGACCTTAAGCCAAACAATCATATTTAAACAGTGAAACGCTGCTGAGCCGCCATGTTTACCCCGAGCCCCCCCCCCCCCCCCCCCCCGAGCCCAGCGTCACATGACCACATGACCGAGCCAGGGGGGCGGTATTACAGCGATGTCAGCTCATGAGGACCAAAGACAGTGTCATAACGTTAGCCGTGCGCCGCCGAGGGCTAATCGCCTCTTATACATGTTTTAGGAGGATTTGAGCCGAGTCTCTGGTGTAAACTGGTTTATTTCTCGGACTCACCTGACGACGCCTTCCCGTTCTTCTTCTTCTTCTCCTCGTGTCTCTTCTTCTGCTGCTCCTGCGCCGCCTGCGCCGCCACCTGCTGGTTGTACTCCTGCCGGCGCCGCTGCTTCTCCTCCGCCTTCTCGCGCTTCTTCTGCTCCTTCTCTCGCGCTTCACGCTCGCGCTGCTTGGCCTCGCGCTTCCGCTCCAGGTCTGAGGTCAGACAGAGGTCAGACACAGGAGGTCAGAGGTCACACGAGGTCAGACACAGGAGGTCAGAGGTCAGACAGAGAGGTCACACGAGGTCAGACACAGGAGGTCAGAGGTCAGACAGAGGTCACACAGAGGTCAGCGTTAGGGTTATTAGAGTTCATCCCTCTGAAGGAGGAGCGTCTGGGACTGACCTTTCTCTCTCTGGAGCTTCTTCTGCTGGACCTTCTCCACCTCTCCCTGTAGATCCCTCATGTGCTGCAGAACCTGAAGGACACGCAGCTTTAGATCATCGTGTCTGGACTTTTCAGACGTTATAAAATATAACAGAGTGTCGGTCCCGACCTCACAGTGAGAGGAGGCTCACTCTGACCTCAGGGTGAGCCTCCTCTCACTCTGAGGTCGGGGTGAACAGCCTCTCACTCTGAGGTCGGGGTGAGCAGCCTCTCACTGTGAGGTCGGGGTGAACAGCCTCTCACTCTGAGGTCGGGGTGAACAGCCTCTCACTCTGAGGTCGGGGTGAACAGCCTCTCACTCTGAGGTCAGGGTGAACAGCCTCTCACTCTGAGGTCGGGGTGAACAGCCTCTCACTCTGAGGTCAGGGTGAACAGCCTCTCACTCTGAGGTCGGGGTGAACAGCCTCTCACTCTGAGGTCGGGGTGAACAGCCTCTCACTCTGAGGTCAGGGTGAACAGCCTCTCACTCTGAGGTCAGGGTGAACAGCCTCTCACTCTGAGGTCAGCCTCTCACTCTGAGGTCAGCCTCTCACTCTGAGGTCAGCCTCTCACTCTGAGGTCAGCCTCTCACTCTGAGGTCGGGGTGAACAGCCTCTCACTCTGAGGTCAGGGTGAGCAGCCTCTCACTCTGAGGTCGGGGTGAACAGCCTCTCACTGTGAGGTCGGGGTGAACAGCCTCTCACTCTGAGGTCGGGGTGAACAGCCTCTCACTCTGAGGTCAGGGTGAACAGCCTCTCACTCTGAGGTCGGGGTGAACAGCCTCTCACTCTGAGGTCGGGGTGAACAGCCTCTCACTCTGAGGTCAGGGTGAGCAGCCTCTCACTCTGAGGTCGGGGTGAACAGCCTCTCACTCTGAGGTCAGGGTGAACAGCCTCTCACTCTGAGGTCAGGGTGAACAGCCTCTCACTCTGAGGTCAGCCTCTCACTCTGAGGTCAGCCTCTCACTCTGAGGTCAGCCTCTCACTCTGAGGTCAGCCTCTCACTCTGAGGTCAGCCTCTCACTCTGAGGTCGGGGTGAACAGCCTCTCACTCTGAGGTCAGGGTGAACAGCCTCTCACTCTGAGGTCAGGGTGAACAGCCTCTCACTGTGAGGTCAGGGTGAGCAGCCTCTCACTCTGAGGTCGGGGTGAACAGCCTCTCACTCTGAGGTCGGGGTGAGCAGCCTCTCACTCTGAGGTCGGGGTGAACAGCCTCTCACTCTGAGGTCGGGGTGAGCAGCCTCTCACTCTGAGGTCGGGGTGAACAGCCTCTCACTCTGAGGTCAGGGTGAGCAGCCTCTCACTCTGAGGTCAGGGTGAACAGCCTCTCACTGTGAGGTCAGGGTGAGCAGCCTCTCACTCTGAGGTCAGGGTGAACAGCCTCTCACTGTGAGGTCAGGGTGAACAGCCTCTCACTGTGAGGTCAGGGTGAACAGCCTCTCACTCTGAGGTCAGCCTCTCACTCTGAGGTCAGCCTCTCACTCTGAGGTCGGGGTGAGCCTCCGCTCACTCTGAGGTCAGGGTGAGCATCCTCTCACTCTGAGGTCAGGGTGAACAGCCTCTCACTCTGAGGTCAGCCTCTCACTCTGAGGTCAGCCTCTCACTCTGAGGTCGGGGTGAGCCTCCGCTCACTCTGAGGTCAGGGTGAGCATCCTCTCACTCTGAGGTCGGGGTGAGCATCCTCTCACTCTGAGGTCGGGGTGAGCCTCCTCTCACTCTGAGGTCAGGGTGAGCATCCGCTCACTCTGAGGTCAGGGTGAGCATCCTCTCACTCTGAGGTCAGGGTGAGCATCCTCTCACTCTGAGGTCAGGGTGAGCAGCCTCTCACTCTGAGGTCGGGGTGAGCCTCCTCTCACTCTGAGGTCAGGGTGAGCCTCCTCTCACTCTGAGGTCAGGGTGAGCAGCCTCTCACTCTGAGGTCGGGGTGAGCCTCCTCTCACTCTGAGGTCAGGGTGAGCCTCCTCTCACTCTGAGGTCAGGGTGAGCCTCCTCTCACTCTGAGGTCAGGGTGAGCCTCCTCTCACTCTGAGGTCAGGGTGAGCCTCCTCTCACTCTGAGGTCGGGGTGAGCCTCCTCTCACTCTGAGGTCAGGGTGAGCAGCCTCTCACTCTGAGGTCGGGGTGAGCCTCCTCTCACTCTGAGGTCAGGGTGAGCAGCCTCTCACTCTGAGGTCGGGGTGAGCCTCCTCTCACTCTGAGGTCGGGGTGAGAGGGTCGTCCTCACCTTTGAGGCGCACTGCTTGCACTGTCTCTCGTCCAGACAGTCTCCGGCGGCTTTAGCCAAACCGGGCTCCAGAGGATTGTCCTTCAGGTCCAACCACTTCAGACTCTGCACAAACACGAGAAGATCCTCAGAGTTCACTACATGAGTTTATCTCTTTGTGTTTTTTTGTACAAACTGTTCCAGCGCTTCACAAAATAAGAAGAAAAACGAAAATCTATTTTTCTTTCACAAATGTTCTAAAATAAACCGTCTCAGAGGAAATGACCATATTTGGATCACAGCCTTTCCTGCTACACGTGGATACCGAACCTGTCAGTATGTGTGAATGAATGAGCGTGGGAAAGAGTCACTTCCTGGATGAACCTCGGACATCCCAGAGGATAAACCTCGTGAAGAGAGTTTTATTTTGACTCGGACAGCGTGAGCGTGTCCAGGACGTACCTGCAGCCGAGCGAAGCTGACCGGGAGCTCGCTGAGTCGGTTCCCGAGGAGGTCCAGGTGCTGCAGGTGGATCATTTTGCCGAAGTCGTCCGGGAGCGACTCCAGCTGGTTCTTATTCAGGTCCAGCTTCACCAGGTGAGTCAGAGCGCAGAACTCCACCTGCAGGACAAGACGGGAACTACAGTCAGTCTCCATGTCTCCTCATCACATCAGCTCTTCTTCTGCCAAACTTCATAGAAACGATGGACTAGGGTTGCCAGTCCCAGACAGATCTGGCAACATGTGATTAAGTCTCAAAGTAGAAAACCTCGGCCCAGTCTCCGCTCAGGGCAAGGGGCTCGTTTACATGCATGTGTCGGCTCCACTCACGGGCAGCACGGTCAGGTTGTTGCAGGACAGGTCCACGACGGTGACTTTAGGGACGGCGGCCTGAAGGGAAACAAGCGTCAGAAACATCTCAACACTTTCAGCTCTTCTTCAGGTTTCAGGTTTTGGGCCAATTCAGTTTAAAGTCCGTTTACACGGTCGGAGAAATCAGAACCCGATAATCAGATCCAGTCTCATCAGAAATCACAGAACCTGAAACTCCGGGCTCTACACGAGAGGTGCAGATCTGGATTTTTAGAGAGACTGAACTCTCTCCCCTCCCTTCAGTCAGGCCCAGCTGGAGCACGACGGACTGTGTGAACGTTCTCCATGTGACGTCAGTGTCTGGAGTCCAAGCTCCTCCGGAAAGTAAAAAACAAACGAAGAAGAAAAGCAGCTGAGATTTAACCTCTTAACCCCCGCCCGAACTGAGCAGTTTGTTTGGCTTTACCCAAATCTAAAAACTACCTGGAAAAAGCGTCAAAATGGAGACGAACCTGTGCTGGAAAAGCAACAAGACCACGAGAAAAATGTGGCGAAAAAATAATTCATATTTTCAACCTTCTCCAGTCGGATCTGAACTTTGACTGTCCAGGAATCAGATCATCATGAGATCTTTGGGCTCAGAGTTTCTCCAAATGCATTTATGTCACATTGGATCTGGTTTAGTTTTTAGAACTAATAAATCTGTGCAATATTTAAACATGTTATTCGTTAGTTTCCAGGTGAAGGTTTCCATGTTTATCCGGTTCTGTAGGACCGTCAGTAGGTCTGGGCGATATGGCCTAAAATATATATCACGATATAAAAAATAGATTATCATGATAATGATATATTTGACGATATCATTGACGATGGACGAATTACTTCAAAATCCCAGCCTCACGCCTGTTGGGAAGATTCATTCAGTGATATTTTCTTTTTAATGGCATACTAATTTCTAATTTCCTCGCAAATATGATCTACTCAAGCGTCCTTAATCTCATTTGACTTTTCAGCACCTGTCCCGTGTTCTACGGTCGGTGTTTCTGCCGCTCTGACGGAGCGGAACATGGATTATATCATGTCCACAACGATAAAAAAACTACAACGATATCAAATAATTATATTGCAATAACGATATGCGATACGATATTGCCCGCCCCTAACCGTTAGTGGCCGTTAGTGACCGTTAGTGGCCGTTAGTGGCCGTTAGTGACCGTTAGAGCCTCATCTGCCTCAGACTAAACGTAACTTCTGCTGAACTCAAACCCAAACATGAGAAGGATCTCGAGGCTTCGGTTCCTCACCAGCTCCCGGACCGGCGCCTCCGTGAGGTTACACAGACTCAGATCCACCTCGTTCCCCTCGATCTTGTCCTTGATGTTCACGGACTTGCCTTTACTCGTCATCCCGCCGGTAACAAAACGATCTTCTGTTTAATGCGGAGTCTGGAATGAAGCACGCGCTCTCGGCCAAACCCGGCGACGGAAAAACGCGGAAAGTGACTCGTTGTTCAAAGTTCCGGAGCTGGAGCTGGAGGAGAGCGAGGTGTTCCAGGGCTGGTGTTTGCGAAGTGAAGCTTAAACCGTGAGAGAAACGTCTGTGAACGCGTGAGAAACGTCTCAGGAAACGCAGCGCTGAGGGTTCAATAGATCCACGTCACTGCAGCAGAGGGGTTGCCAGATCCGCGCCGCGGAAACACGCGAAACAGACCGGAAGTGTCACAAACAACCGGAGTTCTTCTTCTTTACGGTTATTGAAGGACTGCAGCTCACACTAAAGCCCACACCGCCCCCTACTGTTCAATCCGAGGCTTTTACTTTTGAAACGCAACACATTTAAGGCAAGAAAACCAGAAATGGGCCGTTTCTCAGACTCTGGACTTGAGGAGTTTGGAACGAGTGAACTGGATGACGTCACAGGAAGTAGCTCATGCGGCTGTGAGAGTTTATAACATTAAATCACCTCATATGACATTAAGAGGGCGAGACCCTGCAGGCGAAGTGGACAGATGTTTTTAAAGACATCAATTACAAACAAAATAATGTACATTTTAGTCACTTTCACATTATGTATTTTTACATAAATAAGGCATTATGTGTAAAGTAATTAAATATATATAAACATGAATAAACTACAACAAGTTTAAAGAAAAATCTGTGTTTTTTCAGTTCATGTGTTTTTAGTCTCGTCCCCTCGTCCTCACCGCAGCAGCAGAGGGACAGGAGCAGCAGCCCTTCTCTGACGCTCATCTTCTCGGACAAAGTGACTGAACTCTCCCTCTGCAGTACCGCTCGTGTCCAGCAGAGGGCCGTGTCGTCCGCAGCCTGATTCAACTCTGTTCCTGTGTTTAGGGTTATTTTGTGCGAAAACAGAAACAGAAACAGAAACAGAAACAGAAACAGAGCTGAAAAACACGAGCGTTAGTTTGATGAACAAATATATAAAAGTGAGGAACTGACCGGAGCCTTTTACTCTTGTTTTATGAAGCTTTATCTGACTGGACATTTTTATCCTCTTCACTCCCACCAAACCTGGCACATGTTCTCCACTTTATGTTCTCCACGTTATGTTCTCCACTTTATGTTCTCCACTTTATGTTCTCCACTTTATGTTCTCCACTTTATGTTCTCCACTTTATGTTCTCCACTTTATGTTCTCCACTTTATGTTCTCCACTTTATGTTCTCCACTTTATGTTCTCCACTTTATGTTCTCCACTTTATGTTCTCCACGTTATGTTCTCCACTTTATGTTCTCCACTTTATGTTCTCCACGTTATGTTCTCCACTTTATGTTCTCCACTTTATGTTCTCCACTTTATGTTCTCCACGTTATGTTCTCCACTTTATGTTCTCCACTTTATGTTCTCCACTTTATGTTCTCCACTTTATGTTCTCCACTTTATGTTCTCCACTTTATGTTCTCCACTTTATGTTCTCCACTTTATGTTCTCCACTTTATGTTCTCCACTTTATGTTCTCCACTTTATGTTCTCCACTTTATGTTCTCCACTTTATGTTCTCCACTTTATGTTCTCCACTTTATGTTCTCCACGTTATGTTCTCCACTTTATGTTCTCCACTTTATGTTCTCCACGTTATGTTCTCCACTTTATGTTCTCCACTTTATGTTCTCCACTTTATGTTCTCCACGTTATGTTCTCCACTTTATGTTCTCCACTTTATGTTCTCCAGTTTTGCATTACCCAAATCTAAAAGCTGCTTAAAAAAAGTGTGGGAAAAAAAAGATGAGTTTTGTCGGCCTTAGCTTTCAAATGAGGCGTTACACTGGCCTACAGGCTGTGAGCTCCAGGCGGGAAGCTTTCAGATTTGGGTAAAGCGTTGAGGTTAAAGTCTCTGCTCTGGATTAGTTCCTCGTAGAGAAACCGCGTCCTCCTTGTCCAGGGTCACGTTGGTTATTTTCAGAACTTTCCTCTGGGCTCAGCACAAACTGTTCCTGCACCTGCCGTCCCGTAATAACCGTCACCATGGCAACCCCGGCCCGCCGCGTCAACAACCCAGATGTTTGCAGCTGCCGAGAGAAGAACGGCCGAGTAAGAAAAAAAGATTTCTCTCTTTCTGATGTTTATTCTCTGAGATTCATCCAGGAAGTGACTCCATCATGGCTGGTCTTTCCCGCGCTCATTAATTCACGAATACTGACATGTTTGGTATCCACGTGTAGCAGGAAAGGCTGTGGTCGCTAACTTTGGACATGACTTCGGAACAAAAAGCGATGGAGACTCACGAGATTGGAAGCTTTGGTTCTTCTACTCGTTCCACACTGATCTCTCCTCATATCGAGGCAGATGTTCCTCATATCGATGCAGATGTTCCACACTGATATCTCCACACATTGATGCAGATGTTCCACACATTGATGCAGATGTTCCACACATTGATGCAGATGTTCCACACACTGATGCAGATGTTCCACACTGATATCTCCTCATATCAATGCAGATGTTCCACACACTGATGCAGATGTCCCACACTGATATCTCCTCCAGTCTCTGCTGCAGTGAAGGGGTTACACAGAGGGAGGAGCTGCTCCACTTTTCTCTCAGACTTTGGTTCATTTCGGGTCCAGACGGAGCTGAGTCTGGACTGAAGGAGGACCGTCCCGGGACCAGGACCAGGACCGGGACCAGGACAAGGACCAGGACCAGGACCAGGTGGACGTGATGCTCCTCATCTCCATGTGAGTCTGGACCTTTTACTACATTTGTTATTTAACTTATATGAACGGATTTGGACTTTGTTTAACCTCTGCCTTCACCGAGCACATTCTCTCCAGTTCGGCTTTACCCAAATCTATAACCTTCTCAGCCTATAGAACAGTGTAATGCCTCATTTGAAAGCTAAGACCTACAAAACTGATCGAAGATTTTTCCACACTCTCGTTGCTTTTTCATCATTTTTTTACACTCAACAAAAATATAAACGCATCACCTTTGTTTCTGCTCCATGTTTCATGAGATGGACTTAAAGATCTAAATTCATTCCAGATTCACAATATTACCATTTCTCTCAAACATTGTTCACACATCAGTCCAAATGTGTGATGGTGAGCACTTCTGCTCTGCTGAGATGATCCATCCCACCTCACAGGTGCCACATCAAGATGCTGGATATTAGTGGGAACTGGTCCACGCTGTCGTATTCTGCTGCTGCTCGACCGGCGAATACGACAGCGTGGACCAGTTCCCACTAATATCCAGCAGCTTCGCAGCCATTGAAGACGAGTGGACCAACATTCCACAGGCCACCATGGACCATCTGATAAACTCTATGAAGAAGATGTGTTGCACTGCATGAGGCAGATGGAGGTCACACCAGATACTGACTGGTTCTGAGTCCCCAGACCCCCAATAAAGCAAAACACTGCACATTTCAGGGTGGCCTTTTATTGTGGGCAGTATAAGGTACACCTGTGCACTAATCATGATGTCAGATCAGAATCTTGATGTGGCACACCTGTGAGGTGGGATGGATTGTCTCAGCAAAGCAGAAGTGCTCACTATCACACATTTGGACTGATCTGTGAACAATGTTTGAGAGAAATGGTAATATTGTGAATCTGGAACTTTAGATCTTTAAGTCCATCTCAGGAAACATGAGATGGAACAAAGGTGATGCGTTTATATTTTTGTTGAGTGTAGTTTGGTCTTCATTTTCACGTCAGTGGGGGCGACGGTGGTTTTGTGGTCGAGCGGGTCGTCTCAAGGTAGAAAATCGATTTATCAGTTGAGGTCATTTCTTCACCAGGACAAGCGAGAAGCTGAAGGACTTGGACGAGCTCTCGAGCTTCGTCCCGTCCCGCGGGGGGAGGGGCCTGTAAAGGGGCGGGGTTAGGGAGGTGTTTACATACACTTTATAAAAACACACGTCATGTCTCACTGTCTGACATGAAACCAGAATTAACTTTTACTGTTTTTAGGTCAATTAGAATTAAACAAATATTTCTATTTACTAAATACCAGAAGAATATATATATATATATATATATATATATATATATATATATATATATTACATTTTACAAAGCCAAAAGTTTACATTCATTTCCCTGTATTGGGATTTCCTTCCACGAGCTTCTACAATAGTTGGAGGAGTTTTGGTCCATTCCTCAGAACAGAACTGGTGTAACTGAGACACATTTGTAGCCGCCTTGTGTGCCTATGCCTTTTCAGCTCTGATACATTTAAACTGGACTGAGATCAGGACTTTGTGATAAACTTCATAACATTCACTTTGTTTTCCTGAGCCTGTCTGGCTCATTGTGGAAAATCCATCTACAAAAACATGTACAATAGGCCAGGATGAAAGAGTGTGTTTGAGAGTGCGCATGGGGGACGACGGGTGCAAATTAGCCCAAGGCTACAATCTGGTGTGGCTTGTTTACATGCATGAGACCCATGTATGTTCATTTACATGCACTGTCCCGACCAAATAAACCAGTAAATAAATAAAAATAATCTGTCCAAGCTTTAACTTCCTCTGGAGATGTTGCTCCAATATTTCCACATAGAGTTCTTTCTTCATGATGTCATCTATTTAGTGAAGTGCACCGGCCCCTCCCACAGCAGAACAGCCCCACAGCATGATGCTGCCCCCCAGTATTCCACAGTGTTTAACATCTGGTTCCCACTGTAGCTACACATTTAAATAATGTCTTAATCTCGTGCCTTTGTCTTTTAGGTAGCTGCTCTCTGATTGGCCCCGCCCCTCTGCTCTCTGATTGGCCCCACCCCTCTGCTCTGATCGCCCCGCCCCTCTCCTCTGATTGGCCGTCATGGCGCACCTCTTCCTGGCCAGTAAGCTGTCGTTCCCTGACGATGGAAAAGCCCGGATGCCCCGCAGCGCGTCGTCCCGGATCCACACGTCCTGCTCCAGCGACAGACTGTCCACTCACGGGAAGATACGGCCGGTCTCCGTGGTGACACGCTCCGCCCCCTCTGCGGCGGAGATGCGGTTGTCGGTGGCGACGGGAGGCGAGGCGTCATGTTGGCGCTGCCTCCTTCCCTTCGGCGCCGTGACGCTGGTGGGCGGGGCCATGCTCACCGCCATAGGGTTCGCCAGCTCAGGCTCCGCCTTCCCCAGGATGGGCCTCTTTGGGCTCGGCCTCCTCGGGGCCGCCGGCCTCATGTTGGGAACCAGCGCCCTCTGCTGGAGGCTGTCGCAGCGACGCCAGAAGAAAGAGAAGAGGCGGGAGAGCCAGACCGCGCTCGTCCAACAACACGCCCACTCTATCGCTTAGACACGCCCACTCCATCGCTTAGACACGCCCACTCCACACTTAGACACGCCTACTCTATCGCTTAGACACGCCCACTCTATCGCTTAGACACGCCCACTGAGACACGCCCACTCTATTGCTTAGACACGCCCACTCTATCGCGTAGGCACACCCACTCTATCGCGTAGACATGCCCACTCCACACTTAGACACGCCCACTCTATCGCTTAGACACGCCCACTCATGACATGAACCTGTGTAAATATGTAGCATTTGTAGCGACTGAACAGCGGCGACTTGTTCCAGGATTAGGCAGGAAAATAAAAACAGCGCTGTCCCTTTAAGAGTCGACACGTGGACTTCATTCTGATGCAATTCAAACACTCGTCTAGAAATAAGTGACATTTTCATAAAGCAATGTTGTCTTTGATTTGAGAAACCAGAGCCAATGAGGTCCATGTCCCACTGAACGCTCGGGCACGTAACCATGGAGACAGAGAAAACCTACCAGAAAACCTACCAGAAACCTACCCTTTTTCCAAACTGAGATGTTCTTACCTGAGCTCAGACGAGTTCATCTGTACCTGTCTGGTCTCCACGTGAGCCTTCAGTCACGTAAACACAGCACAGACGCCGTTAGCATTTAGCCGTTAGCATTTAGCCGTTAGCATTTAGCCTCTCTCTTCTCCTCTATAGCTCCACACGAGGTGAAGATAGAAGCTTCCAAACTCCTCCACGGTTTCCCTAATTAAATATGTGAGGTGTTACACTATAAAGTAAAGTTACACAAAATGTTGATTTTCTAAGCGGATAAAAAGGGGGACTATATTGTAAGGCGTAATAATACCAGGAGTAATTCGGCATCTGCGCAGGGATATCTTCACTTTACTGTACGGATGCCGAATTTATTTTTATCCGCTTAGAAAATCCACATTGTTTAATTGTGTGTAATTATACTTTATAGTGTAACACCTCACATATTTAAATCGGGAAACCGTGGAGGAGTCTGGAAGCTTCTATCTTCACCTCGTTTGGAGCTATAGAGGAGGAGAGAGAGGCTAAATGCTAACGGCTAAATGCTAACGGCGTCTGTGCTGTGTTTACGTGACTGAAGGCTCACGTGGAGACCAGACAGGTACAGATGAACTCGTCTGAGCTCAGGTAAGAACATCTCAGTATGGAGAAACGGTGGCCTGTTCCTTTAACCCTTTAAGTGTAAGAACTTGCCTCGTGGACGGATTCCCTGAAATGTTTCTCTAGTCAAGTTTGACTTATTTCTAGATTTCTCTTTGTTGCAGTCGAGCTGTTTGTGTGAAAGTGTTTAGTTTAAATCTGGGTTCACACCAGGACTGAGTGACGTGAACCCGGAGCCGAAGTGTTTCTGCATGACCTTAACCCGTGTTCCTATTAGGAGTTTAGATCCTGGAGTCATAGACGTGAGGATGTTTTCATATAACAATAAGTGGTTTTATGCATAAAAATCATTTCAATAATGTTTTATTTTGTGACATATTATTCCAAAGATTTGCTCAGAGGGATTTGGGATCTTGTTTAGTTTTTGAATAAATAAATAAATGTAAAAATGAACTGAAGTGGAGATGTTGTAATAGGTTTAATGTGTTCATATTCAAACACCTGCAGAATCACTCACTGTAAATATATATATTTATATTTTATGTGTGAAATAAAGGCTCTTCTGTGTTTGTTTGAGTTGTTTTGTCTCTTTGACTTCAGGAACTTCTTCTTCGTGAATAAACTTGTTCCTCATGAAATGAAGGAAATAATGGGATTATGATGTTCTAACGATGAAGAACAAGTGAGATGAAGTGGACAAGTCTCTCATTGAAAGACTTAACCCCGCCCCTTTGATGGAGGGCAGTGACGTCACTCGCAGACCCCGTCCTGTTTCCCATAAACCCCCGGGCGACGTAACAGCAGCTCCATTTTGAGAATATTGGGATTATGCGTCGACGGGGATTATTTTATTATATTTGAGCAGCTTTAGATCAGAGGGAACGCTCGGATTAACTCTGCCCTCTGCGGCCGTCCCACTGTCTGTGTACAAGTACTACTGTCTGTGTACAAGTACTACTGCGTATAAGAACTACTGTCTGTGTACAAGTACTACTGCGTATAAGTACTACTGTGTATGAGTACTACTGTGTATGAGTACTACTGTGTATTAGTACTACTGTGTATTAGTACTACTGTCTATGAGTTCTACTGTGTATTAGTACTACTGTCTATGAGTACTACTGTGTATTAGTACTACTGTCTATGAGTACTACTGTGTATTAGTACTACTGTCTATGAGTACTACTGTGTATTAGTACTACTGTCTATGAGTACTACTGTGTATTAGTACTACTGTGTATGAGTACTACTACAGCCACTACTGCACAGACTGTTTCTCGTGAAGTCATTGATTCGTTATGATGCCATTGAACAATAGTGGCTTGTATCTAGTTTTGTTAACCGCTGTGCCACCGTGCTAACCGCTGTGCTACCATGCTAACCGCTGTGCTACCGTGCTAGCCGCTGTGCTAGCCGCTGTGCTAGCCGCTGTGCTAACCGCTGTGTTAGCCGCTGTGCTAACCGCTGTGTTAGCCGCTGTGCTAGCCGCTGTGCTAGCCGCTGTGCTACCGTGCTAGCCGCTGTGCTACCGTGCTAGCCGCTGTGCTACCGTGCTAGCCGCTGTGCTACCGTGCTAGCCGCTGTGCTAGCCGCTGTGCTAGCGTGCTAACCGCCGTGCTAGCCGCTGTGCTAGCGTGCTAACCGCCGTGCTAGCCGCTGTGCTAGCGTGCCGCCCAGAGGGATTTTGGGTCAGGTTTAGTTTTTTCCTCCGTTCTCTCGTGTTTAGTTTAAACTTTTGTTTGATTTCATGCATTTCCTTAAACTGTAAAATATTCCTGTTGTGTAATCGTTATATTTTATGATAAAGTGATACATGTTTAAAACTCGTCTCTGGATTTTACTCATTCACAGAGTTTTTAGTAGATTTGATTCACAAACACGTTTTTAAAGTGTAAATATCAGTCCCTTTGTCGTTTTAGAGAATTTTAATCAAAGAAGTGCCTTTTATCGACGGCTCTTTGAAATGATCCAGCAGCGTCAATCAAATCAAATCAAATCAAATCAAATCAAATCAAATCAAATCAAATCAAATCAAATCAAATCAAATCAAATCAAATCAAATCAAATCAAATCAAATCAAATCAAATCAAATCAAATCAAATCAAATCAAATCAAATCAAACTTTATTTATAAAGTGCTTTACAGAAAATACATGAACGTTCTCTGTGGTCCTCAGGTCGTCCCAGAGGTGAGGGCCATAATATTGGAAAGTCTTTGTTGACTTTAGGAGTAACTAGGAGACCCTGCCCGAGGAGCGACGGGGCCGTGAAGGTTCATAAGGTAAAAGCAGTTCTGAAAGATAAGAAGGACCAAGACCATTAAGACATTTAAAAACCATTAGAAGAACTTTAACATCGATCCTGAAACACACGGGGAGCCGATGCAGCGACTCTAAAACCGGTGTGATGTGGTCCCGCCTCCTGGTCTTCAGGACACGAGCTGCTGAAGTTTGTAGAATTGTGAAGAGCGTGAAGAGCGTGAGGAGCGTGAAGAGCGTGAGGAGCGTGAAGAGCGTGAGGAGCATGAGGAGCGTGAGGAGCGTGAGGAGCGTGAGGAGCGTGAGGAGCGTGAGGAGCGTGAGGAGCGTGAGGAGCGTGAAGAGCGTGAGGAGCGTGAGGAGCGTGAAGAGCGTGAGGAGCGTGAGGAGCGTGAGGAGCGTGAGGAGCGTGAGGAGCGTGAAGAGCGTGAGGAGCGTGAGGAGCGTGAAGAGCGTGAGGAGCGTGAGGAGCGTGAGGAGCGTGAGGAGCGTGAGGAGCGTGAGGAGCGTGAGGAGCGTGAGGAGCGTGAAGAGCGTGAGGAGCGTGAGGAGCGTGAGGAGCGTGAAGAGCATGAGGAGCGTGAGGAGCGTGAAGAGCGTGAGGAGCGTGAAGAGCGTGAGGAGCGTGAAGAGCGTGAGGAGCGTGAGGAGCGTGAGGAGCGTGAGGAGCGTGAGGAGCGTAGCGTGAGGAGCGTGAGGAGCGTGAGGAGCGTGAAGAGCGTGAGGAGCGTGAGGAGCGTGAGGAGCATGAGGAGCGTGAGGAGCGTGAGGAGCGTGAGGAGCGTGAGGAGCGTGAAGAGCGTGAGGAGCGTGAAGAGCGTGAGGAGCGTGAGGAGCGTGAGGAGCGTGAGGAGCGTGAGGAGCGTGAGGAGCGTGAAGGAGCGTGAGGAGCGTGAGGAGCGTGAAGAGCGTGAGGAGCGTGAAGAGCGTGAGGAGCGTGAAGAGCATGAGGAGCGTGAGGAGCGTGAGGAGCGTGAGGAGCATGAGGAGCGTGAGGAGCGTGAGGAGCGTGAGGAGCGTGAAGAGCATGAGGAGCGTGAGGAGCGTGAAGAGCGTGAGGAGCGTGAGGAGCGTGAGGAGCGTGAAGAGCGTGAGGAGCGTGAGGAGCGTGAGGAGCGTGAGGAGCGTGAGGAGCGTGAGGAGCGTGAGGAGCGTGAGGAGCGTGAGGAGCGTGAAGAGCGTGAGGAGCGTGAAGAGCGTGAGGAGCGTGAGGAGCGTGAGGAGCATGAGGAGCGTGAGGAGCGTGAGGAGCGTGAGGAGCATGAGGAGCGTGAGGAGCGTGAGGAGCGTGAGGAGCGTGAGGAGCGTGAAGAGCGTGAGGAGCGTGAAGAGCGTGAGGAGCGTGAGGAGCGTGAGGAGCGTGAGGAGCGTGAAGAGCGTGAGGAGCGTGAAGAGCGTGAGGAGCGTGAAGAGCGTGAAGAGCGTGAGGAGCGTGAGGAGCGTGAGGAGCGTGAGGAGCGTGAAGAGCGTGAGGAGCGTGAAGAGCGTGAGGAGCGTGAAGAGCGTGAGGAGCGTGAGGAGCGTGAGGAGCGTGAGGAGCGTGAGGAGCGTGAGGAGCATGAGGAGCGTGAGGAGCGTGAGGAGCGTGAGGAGCATGAGGAGCGTGAGGAGCGTGAGGAGCGTGAGGAGCGTGAAGAGCGTGAGGAGCGTGAGGAGCGTGAGGAGCATGAGGAGCGTGAAGAGCATGAGGAGCGTGAGGAGCGTGAAGAGCGTGAGGAGCGTGAGGAGCGTGAGGAGCGTGAGGAGCGTGAAGAGCGTGAGGAGCGTGAGGAGCGTGAGGAGCGTGAAGAGCGTGAGGAGCGTGAGAGAGCGTGAGGAGCGTGAGGAGCGTGAGGAGCGTGAGGAGCGTGAAGAGCGTGAGGAGCGTGAGGAGCGTGAGGAGCGTGAGGAGCGTGAGGAGCGTGAGGAGCGTGAGGAGCGTGAGGAGCGTGAGGAGCGTGAGGAGCGTGAGGAGCGTGAAGGAGCGTGAGGAGCGTGAGGAGCGTGAGGAGCGTGAAGAGCGTGAGGAGCGTGAGGAGCGTGAGGAGCGTGAGGAGCGTGAGGAGCGTGAGGAGCGTGAGGAGCGTGAGGAGCGTGAGGAGCGTGAGGAGCGTGAAGAGCGTGAGGAGCGTGAGGAGCGTGAGGAGCGTGAGGAGCGTGAGGAGCGTGAGGAGCGTGAAGAGCGTGAGGAGCGTGAGGAGCGTGAGGAGCGTGAAGAGCGTGAGGAGCGTGAGGAGCGTGAGGAGCGTGAGGAGCGTGAGGAGCGTGAGGAGCGTGAGGGAGCGTGAAGAGCGTGAGGAGCGTGAGGAGCGTGAGGAGCGTGAGGAGCGTGAGGAGCGTGAGGAGCGTGAGGAGCGTGAAGAGCGTGAGGAGCGTGAGGAGCGTGAGGAGCGTGAAGAGCGTGAGGAGCGTGAAGAGCGTGAGGAGCGTGAGGAGCGTGAGGAGCGTGAGGAGCGTGAGGAGCGTGAGGAGCGTGAGGAGCGTGAGGAGCGTGAGGAGCGTGAGGAGCCTGAGGAGCGTGAGGAGCGTGAGGAGCGTGAGGAGCGTGAAGAGCGTGAGGAGCGTGAGGAGCGTGAGGAGCGTGAGGAGCGTGAGGAGCGTGAGGAGCGTGAGGAGCGTGAAGAGCGTGAGGAGCGTGAGGAGCATGAGGAGCGTGAGGAGCGTGAAGAGCGTGAGGAGCGTGAGGAGCATGAGGAGCGTGAGGAGCGTGAGGAGCGTGAGGAGCGTGAGGAGCGTGAGGAGCGTGAGGAGCGTGAAGAGCGTGAGGAGCGTGAAGAGCGTGAGGAGCGTGAGGAGCGTGAGGAGCATGAGGAGCGTGAGGAGCGTGAAGAGCGTGAGGAGCGTGAGGAGCATGAGGAGCGTGAGGAGCGTGAAGAGCGTGAGGAGCGTGAAGAGCGTGAGGAGCGTGAGGAGCGTGAGGAGCGTGAGGAGCGTGAGGAGCGTGAAGAGCGTGAGGAGCGTGAGGAGCGTGAGGAGCGTGAAGAGCATGAGGAGCGTGAGGAGCGTGAAGAGCATGAGGAGCGTGAAGAGCGTGAGGAGCGTGAAGAGCGTGAGGAGCGTGAGGAGCGTGAGGAGCGTGAGGAGCGTGAGGAGCGTGAGGAGCGTGAGGAGCGTGAGGAGCGTGAGGAGCGTGAGGAGCGTGAAGAGCATGAGGAGCATGAGGAGCGTGAAGAGCGTGAGGAGCATGAGGAGCGTGAGGAGCATGAGGAGCGTGAGGAGCATGAGGAGCATGAGGAGCGTGAGGAGCGTGAGGAGCGTGAGGAGCGTGAGGAGCGTGAGGAGCATGAGGAGCATGAGGAGCATGAGGAGCGTGAAGAGCGTGAGGAGCATGAGGAGCGTGAGGAGCATGAGGAGCGTGAGGAGCGTGAGGAGCGTGAGGAGCATGAGGAGCGTGAGGAGCGTGAGGAGCGTGAAGAGCGTGAGGAGCGTGAGGAGCGTGAGGAGCGTGAAGAGCATGAGGAGCATGAGGAGCGTGAAGAGCGTGAGGAGCATGAGGAGCGTGAGGAGCATGAGGAGCATGAGGAGCGTGAAGAGCGTGAGGAGCATGAGGAGCGTGAGGAGCATGAGGAGCGTGAGGAGCATGAGGAGCATGAGGAGCGTGAGGAGCGTGAGGAGCGTGAGGAGCGTGAGGAGCATGAGGAGCATGAGGAGCGTGAGGAGCGTGAGGAGCGTGAGGAGCGTGAAGAGCGTGAGGAGCATGAGGAGCGTGAGGAGCGTGAGGAGCGTGAGGAGCGTGAGGAGCGTGAGGAGCATGAGGAGCGTGAGGAGCGTGAGGAGCGTGAAGAGCGTGAGGAGCGTGAGGAGCGTGAGGAGCGTGAAGAGCGTGAGGAGCGTGAGGAGCGTGAGGAGCGTGAGGAGCGTGAGGAGCGTGAGGAGCGTGAGGAGCGTGAGGAGCGTGAGGAGCGTGAAGAGCGTGAGGAGCGTGAGGAGCGTGAAGAGCGTGAGGAGCGTGAGGAGCGTGAGGAGCGTGAGGAGCGTGAGGAGCGTGAGGAGCGTGAGGAGCGTGAAGAGCGTGAGGAGCGTGAGGAGCGTGAGGAGCGTGAAGAGCGTGAGGAGCGTGAGGAGCGTGAGGAGCGTGAGGAGCGTGAAGAGCGTGAGGAGCGTGAGGAGCGTGAGGAGCGTGAAGAGCGTGAAGAGCGTGAGGAGCGTGAGGAGCGTGAGGAGCGTGAGGAGCGTGAGGAGCGTGAGGAGCGTGAGGAGCGTGAGGAGCGTGAGGAGCGTGAAGAGCGTGAGGAGCGTGAGGAGCGTGAGGAGCGTGAGGAGCGTGAGGAGCGTGAAGAGCGTGAGGAGCGTGAGGAGCGTGAGGAGCGTGAGGAGCGTGAAGAGCGTGAGGAGCATGAGGAGCGTGAAAAGCGTGAGGAGCGTGAGGAGCGTGAAGAGCGTGAGGAGCATGAGGAGCGTGAAAAGCGTGAGGAGCGTGAGGAGCGTGAAGAGCGTGAGTAGCGCTGACCGAGGCCTTTGAAGTGTCCAGCATATGTGCACCAGCCTGAACCCCTGGGCCACGTCATTCTGCTCCTCAGGGTTAATGTGTGACTGCAGCCGCTTTGAGAAACACAGAGCTGTGTGTACTTGTGTGTGTACTTGTGTGTGTACTTGTGTGTGTACTTGTGTGTGTACTTGTGTGTGTACTTGTGTGTGTACTTGTGCAGTAGTGTGTGTACTTGTGTGTGTACTTGTGCAGTAGTGTGTGTACTTGTGTGTGTACTTGTGCAGTAGTGTGTGTACTTGTGTGTGTACTTGTGCAGTAGTGTGTGTACTTGTGTGTGTACTTGTGCAGTAGTGTGTGTACTTGTGTGTGTACTTGTGCAGTAGTGTGTGTACTTGTGTGTGTACTTGTGCAGTAGTGTGTGTACTTGTGTGTGTACTTGTGTGTGTACTGGTGCAGTAGTGTGTGTACTTGTGTGTGTACTTGTGCAGTAGTGTGTGTACTTGTGTGTGTACTTGTGCAGTAGTGTGTGTACTTGTGTGTGTACTTGTGCAGTAGTGTGTGTACTTGTGTGTGTACTGGTGCAGTAGTGTGTGTACTTGTGTGTGTACTTGTGTGTGTACTTGTGCAGTAGTGTGTGTACTTGTGTGTGTACTTGTGTGTGTACTTGTGTGTGTACTTGTGTGTGTACTTGTGTGTGTACTTGTGCAGTAGTGTGTGTACTTGTGTGTGTACTTGTGCAGTAGTGTGTGTACTTGTGTGTGTACTTGTGCAGTAGTGTGTGTACTTGTGTGTGTACTTGTGCAGTAGTGTGTGTACTTGTGTGTGTACTTGTGCAGTAGTGTGTGTACTTGTGTGTGTACTTGTGTGTGTACTTGTGTGTGTACTTGTGTGTGTACTTGTGTGTGTACTTGTGTGTGTACTGGTGCAGTAGTGTGTGTACTTGTGTGTGTACTTGTGTGTGTACTTGTGTGTGTACTTGTGTGTGTACTTGTGTGTGTACTTGTGCAGTAGTGTGTGTACTTGTGTGTGTACTTGTGTGTGTACTGGTGCAGTAGTGTGTGTACTTGTGTGTGTACTTGTGTGTGTACTTGTGTGTGTACTTGTGTGTGTACTTGTGTGTGTACTTGTGTGTGTACTTGTGTGTGTACTTGTGTGTGTACTGGTGCAGTAGTGTGTGTACTTGTGTGTGTACTTGTGTGTGTACTGGTGCAGTAGTGTGTGTACTTGTGTGTGTACTTGTGTGTGTACTGGTGCAGTAGTGTGTGTACTTGTGTGTGTACTTGTGTGTGTACTTGTGTGTGTACTTGTGTGTGTACTTGTGTGTGTACTTGTGTGTGTACTTGTGCAGTAGTGTGTGTACTTGTGTGTGTACTTGTGTGTGTACTTGTGTGTGTACTTGTGTGTGTACTTGTGTGTGTACTGGTGCAGTAGTGTGTGTACTTGTGTGTGTACTTGTGTGTGTACTGGTGCAGTAGTGTGTGTACTTGTGTGTGTACTTGTGTGTGTACTTGTGTGTGTACTTGTGTGTGTACTTGTGTGTGTACTTGTGTGTGTACTTGTGCAGTAGTGTGTGTACTTGTGTGTGTACTTGTGTGTGTACTTGTGTGTGTACTTGTGTGTGTACTTGTGTGTGTACTTGTGTGTGTACTGGTGCAGTAGTGTGTGTACTTGTGTGTGTACTTGTGTGTGTACTTGTGTGTGTACTGGTGCAGTAGTGTGTGTACTTGTGTGTGTACTTGTGTGTGTACTTGTGCAGTAGTGTGTGTACTTGTGTGTGTACTTGTGTGTGTACTGGTGCAGTAGTGTGTGTACT
The DNA here is from genome assembly GCA_021464625.1 of Proterorhinus semilunaris. Lineage (NCBI taxonomy): Eukaryota > Metazoa > Chordata > Actinopteri > Gobiiformes > Gobiidae > Proterorhinus > Proterorhinus semilunaris. The sequence continues at coordinate 27,345,182 of CM038363.1, forward strand.
TGTGTGTGTACTTGTGTGTGTACTTGTGTGTGTACTTGTGTGTGTACTGGTGCAGTAGTGTGTGTACTTGTGTGTGTACTGGTGCAGTAGTGTGTGTACTTGTGTGTGTACTTGTGTGTGTACTTGTGCAGTAGTGTGTGTACTTGTGTGTGTACTTGTGTGTGTACTTGTGTGTGTACTTGTGCAGTAGTGTGTGTACTTGTGTGTGTACTTGTGTGTGTACTGGTGCAGTAGTGTGTGTACTTGTGTGTGTACTTGTGTGTGTACTTGTGTGTGTACTTGTGTGTGTACTTGTGTGTGTACTTGTGTGTGTACTTGTGTGTGTACTTGTGCAGTAGTGTGTGTACTTGTGTGTGTACTTGTGTGTGTACTTGTGTGTGTACTTGTGTGTGTACTTGTGTGTGTACTGGTGCAGTAGTGTGTGTACTTGTGTGTGTACTTGTGTGTGTACTTGTGTGTGTACTGGTGCAGTAGTGTGTGTACTTGTGTGTGTACTGGTGCAGTAGTGTGTGTACTTGTGTGTGTACTTGTGTGTGTACTTGTGCAGTAGTGTGTGTACTTGTGTGTGTACTTGTGTGTGTACTGGTGCAGTAGTGTGTGTACTTGTGTGTGTACTTGTGTGTGTACTTGTGCAGTAGTGTGTGTACTTGTGTGTGTACTTGTGTGTGTACTTGTGTGTGTACTTGTGCAGTAGTGTGTGTACTTGTGTGTGTACTTGTGTGTGTACTGGTGCAGTAGTGTGTGTACTTGTGCAGTAGTGTGTGTACTTGTGTGTGTACTTGTGTGTGTACTTGTGCAGTAGTGTGTGTACTTGTGTGTGTACTTGTGTGTGTACTTGTGTGTGTACTTGTGTGTGTACTTGTGTGTGTACTTGTGTGTGTACTTGTGTGTGTACTTGTGCAGTAGTGTGTGTACTTGTGTGTGTACTTGTGTGTGTACTGGTGCAGTAGTGTGTGTACTTGTGTGTGTACTTGTGTGTGTACTTGTGTGTGTACTTGTGTGTGTACTTGTGTGTGTACTTGTGTGTGTACTTGTGTGTGTACTTGTGCAGTAGTGTGTGTACTTGTGTGTGTACTTGTGTGTGTACTGGTGCAGTAGTGTGTGTACTTGTGTGTGTACTTGTGCAGTAGTGTGTGTACTTGTGTGTGTACTTGTGTGTGTACTTGTGTGTGTACTTGTGTGTGTACTTGTGTGTGTACTTGTGTGTGTACTGGTGCAGTAGTGTGTGTACTTGTGTGTGTACTTGTGTGTGTACTTGTGTGTGTACTTGTGTGTGTACTTGTGTGTGTACTGGTGCAGTAGTGTGTGTACTTGTGTGTGTACTTGTGTGTGTACTGGTGCAGTAGTGTGTGTACTTGTGTGTGTACTTGTGTGTGTACTTGTGTGTGTACTTGTGTGTGTACTTGTGCAGTAGTGTGTGTACTTGTGTGTGTACTTGTGTGTGTACTGGTGCAGTAGTGTGTGTACTTGTGTGTGTACTTGTGTGTGTACTTGTGTGTGTACTGGTGCAGTAGTGTGTGTACTTGTGTGTGTACTTGTGTGTGTACTTGTGTGTGTACTTGTGTGTGTACTTGTGTGTGTACTTGTGCAGTAGTGTGTGTACTTGTGTGTGTACTTGTGTGTGTACTTGTGTGTGTACTTGTGTGTGTACTTGTGTGTGTACTTGTGTGTGTACTGGTGCAGTAGTGTGTGTACTTGTGTGTGTACTTGTGTGTGTACTTGTGTGTGTACTTGTGTGTGTACTTGTGTGTGTACTTGTGTGTGTACTTGTGCAGTAGTGTGTGTACTTGTGTGTGTACTTGTGTGTGTACTGGTGCAGTAGTGTGTGTACTTGTGTGTGTACTTGTGTGTGTACTTGTGTGTGTACTGGTGCAGTAGTGTGTGTACTTGTGTGTGTACTTGTGTGTGTACTTGTGTGTGTACTTGTGTGTGTACTTGTGTGTGTACTTGTGCAGTAGTGTGTGTACTTGTGTGTGTACTTGTGTGTGTACTTGTGTGTGTACTTGTGTGTGTACTTGTGTGTGTACTTGTGTGTGTACTGGTGCAGTAGTGTGTGTACTTGTGTGTGTACTTGTGTGTGTACTTGTGTGTGTACTTGTGTGTGTACTTGTGTGTGTACTTGTGCAGTAGTGTGTGTACTTGTGTGTGTACTTGTGTGTGTACTGGTGCAGTAGTGTGTGTACTTGTGTGTGTACTGGTGCAGTAGTGTGTGTACTTGTGTGTGTACTGGTGCAGTAGTGTGTGTACTTGTGTGTGTACTTGTGTGTGTACTTGTGTGTGTACTTGTGTGTGTACTTGTGTGTGTACTTGTGTGTGTACTTGTGTGTGTACTGGTGCAGTAGTGTGTGTACTTGTGTGTGTACTTGTGTGTGTACTTGTGTGTGTACTTGTGTGTGTACTTGTGTGTGTACTGGTGCAGTAGTGTGTGTACTTGTGTGTGTACTTGTGTGTGTACTTGTGTGTGTACTTGTGTGTGTACTTGTGCAGTAGTGTGTGTACTTGTGTGTGTACTTGTGTGTGTACTGGTGCAGTAGTGTGTGTACTTGTGTGTGTACTTGTGTGTGTACTGGTGCAGTAGTGTGTGTACTTGTGTGTGTACTTGTGTGTGTACTTGTGTGTGTACTTGTGTGTGTACTTGTGTGTGTACTTGTGTGTGTACTTGTGTGTGTACTTGTGCAGTAGTGTGTGTACTTGTGTGTGTACTTGTGTGTGTACTTGTGTGTGTACTGGTGCAGTAGTGTGTGTACTTGTGTGTGTACTTGTGTGTGTACTTGTGCAGTAGTGTGTGTACTTGTGTGTGTACTTGTGTGTGTACTTGTGTGTGTACTTGTGTGTGTACTGGTGCAGTAGTGTGTGTACTTGTGTGTGTACTTGTGTGTGTACTTGTGTGTGTACTTGTGTGTGTACTTGTGTGTGTACTTGTGTGTGTACTGGTGCAGTAGTGTGTGTACTTGTGTGTGTACTTGTGTGTGTACTTGTGTGTGTACTTGTGTGTGTACTTGTGTGTGTACTGGTGCAGTAGTGTGTGTACTTGTGTGTGTACTGGTGCAGTAGTGTGTGTACTTGTGTGTGTACTTGTGTGTGTACTTGTGTGTGTACTTGTGTGTGTACTTGTGTGTGTACTTGTGTGTGTACTGGTGCAGTAGTGTGTGTACTTGTGTGTGTACTTGTGTGTGTACTTGTGTGTGTACTTGTGTGTGTACTTGTGTGTGTACTGGTGCAGTAGTGTGTGTACTTGTGTGTGTACTTGTGTGTGTACTTGTGTGTGTACTTGTGTGTGTACTTGTGTGTGTACTTGTGTGTGTACTTGTGCAGTAGTGTGTGTACTTGTGTGTGTACTTGTGTGTGTACTTGTGTGTGTACTGGTGCAGTAGTGTGTGTACTTGTGTGTGTACTTGTGTGTGTACTTGTGTGTGTACTGGTGCAGTAGTGTGTGTACTTGTGTGTGTACTGGTGCAGTAGTGTGTGTACTTGTGTGTGTACTGGTGCAGTAGTGTGTGTACTTGTGTGTGTACTTGTGTGTGTACTTGTGTGTGTACTTGTGTGTGTACTTGTGTGTGTACTTGTGTGTGTACTTGTGTGTGTACTGGTGCAGTAGTGTGTGTACTTGTGTGTGTACTTGTGTGTGTACTGGTGCAGTAGTGTGTGTACTTGTGTGTGTACTTGTGTGTGTACTTGTGTGTGTACTTGTGTGTGTACTGGTGCAGTAGTGTGTGTACTTGTGTGTGTACTTGTGTGTGTACTTGTGTGTGTACTTGTGTGTGTACTTGTGTGTGTACTTGTGTGTGTACTTGTGTGTGTACTTGTGTGTGTACTTGTGTGTGTACTTGTGTGTGTACTGGTGCAGTAGTGTGTGTACTTGTGTGTGTACTTGTGTGTGTACTGGTGCAGTAGTGTGTGTACTTGTGTGTGTACTTGTGTGTGTACTTGTGTGTGTACTTGTGTGTGTACTTGTGTGTGTACTTGTGTGTGTACTTGTGTGTGTACTGGTGCAGTAGTGTGTGTACTGGTGCAGTAGTGTGTGTACTTGTGTGTGTACTTGTGTGTGTACTTGTGTGTGTACTTGTGTGTGTACTTGTGTGTGTACTTGTGTGTGTACTGGTGCAGTAGTGTGTGTACTTGTGTGTGTACTTGTGTGTGTACTGGTGCAGTAGTGTGTGTACTTGTGTGTGTACTGGTGCAGTAGTGTGTGTACTTGTGTGTGTACTTGTGTGTGTACTTGTGTGTGTACTTGTGTGTGTACTGGTGCAGTAGTGTGTGTACTGGTGCAGTAGTGTGTGTACTTGTGTGTGTACTTGTGTGTGTACTTGTGTGTGTACTTGTGTGTGTACTTGTGTGTGTACTTGTGTGTGTACTGGTGCAGTAGTGTGTGTACTTGTGTGTGTACTTGTGTGTGTACTGGTGCAGTAGTGTGTGTACTTGTGTGTGTACTTGTGTGTGTACTGGTGCAGTAGTGTGTGTACTTGTGTGTGTACTTGTGTGTGTACTTGTGTGTGTACTTGTGTGTGTACTTGTGTGTGTACTTGTGTGTGTACTGGTGCAGTAGTGTGTGTACTGGTGCAGTAGTGTGTGTACTTGTGTGTGTACTTGTGTGTGTACTTGTGTGTGTACTTGTGTGTGTACTTGTGTGTGTACTTGTGTGTGTACTGGTGCAGTAGTGTGTGTACTTGTGTGTGTACTTGTGTGTGTACTGGTGCAGTAGTGTGTGTACTTGTGTGTGTACTGGTGCAGTAGTGTGTGTACTTGTGTGTGTACTTGTGTGTGTACTTGTGTGTGTACTTGTGTGTGTACTGGTGCAGTAGTGTGTGTACTGGTGCAGTAGTGTGTGTACTTGTGTGTGTACTTGTGTGTGTACTTGTGTGTGTACTTGTGTGTGTACTTGTGTGTGTACTTGTGTGTGTACTGGTGCAGTAGTGTGTGTACTTGTGTGTGTACTTGTGTGTGTACTGGTGCAGTAGTGTGTGTACTTGTGTGTGTACTTGTGTGTGTACTTGTGTGTGTACTTGTGTGTGTACTTGTGTGTGTACTGGTGCAGTAGTGTGTGTACTGGTGCAGTAGTGTGTGTACTTGTGTGTGTACTTGTGTGTGTACTTGTGTGTGTACTTGTGTGTGTACTTGTGTGTGTACTTGTGTGTGTACTGGTGCAGTAGTGTGTGTACTTGTGTGTGTACTTGTGTGTGTACTGGTGCAGTAGTGTGTGTACTTGTGTGTGTACTGGTGCAGTAGTGTGTGTACTTGTGTGTGTACTTGTGTGTGTACTTGTGTGTGTACTTGTGTGTGTACTGGTGCAGTAGTGTGTGTACTGGTGCAGTAGTGTGTGTACTTGTGTGTGTACTTGTGTGTGTACTTGTGTGTGTACTTGTGTGTGTACTTGTGTGTGTACTTGTGTGTGTACTTGTGTGTGTACTTGTGTGTGTACTTGTGTGTGTACTGGTGCAGTAGTGTGTGTACTTGTGTGTGTACTTGTGTGTGTACTTGTGTGTGTACTTGTGTGTGTACTTGTGTGTGTACTTGTGTGTGTACTTGTGTGTGTACTTGTGTGTGTACTTGTGTGTGTACTTGTGTGTGTACTTGTGTGTGTACTGGTGCAGTAGTGTGTGTACTTGTGTGTGTACTTGTGTGTGTACTGGTGCAGTAGTGTGTGTACTTGTGTGTGTACTTGTGTGTGTACTTGTGTGTGTACTTGTGTGTGTACTTGTGTGTGTACTTGTGTGTGTACTGGTGCAGTAGTGTGTGTACTGGTGCAGTAGTGTGTGTACTTGTGTGTGTACTTGTGTGTGTACTTGTGTGTGTACTTGTGTGTGTACTTGTGTGTGTACTTGTGTGTGTACTGGTGCAGTAGTGTGTGTACTTGTGTGTGTACTTGTGTGTGTACTGGTGCAGTAGTGTGTGTACTTGTGTGTGTACTGGTGCAGTAGTGTGTGTACTTGTGTGTGTACTTGTGTGTGTACTTGTGTGTGTACTTGTGTGTGTACTGGTGCAGTAGTGTGTGTACTGGTGCAGTAGTGTGTGTACTTGTGTGTGTACTTGTGTGTGTACTTGTGTGTGTACTTGTGTGTGTACTTGTGTGTGTACTTGTGTGTGTACTGGTGCAGTAGTGTGTGTACTTGTGTGTGTACTTGTGTGTGTACTGGTGCAGTAGTGTGTGTACTTGTGTGTGTACTTGTGTGTGTACTGGTGCAGTAGTGTGTGTACTTGTGTGTGTACTTGTGTGTGTACTTGTGTGTGTACTTGTGTGTGTACTTGTGTGTGTACTTGTGTGTGTACTGGTGCAGTAGTGTGTGTACTGGTGCAGTAGTGTGTGTACTTGTGTGTGTACTTGTGTGTGTACTTGTGTGTGTACTTGTGTGTGTACTTGTGTGTGTACTTGTGTGTGTACTGGTGCAGTAGTGTGTGTACTTGTGTGTGTACTTGTGTGTGTACTGGTGCAGTAGTGTGTGTACTTGTGTGTGTACTGGTGCAGTAGTGTGTGTACTTGTGTGTGTACTTGTGTGTGTACTTGTGTGTGTACTTGTGTGTGTACTGGTGCAGTAGTGTGTGTACTGGTGCAGTAGTGTGTGTACTTGTGTGTGTACTTGTGTGTGTACTTGTGTGTGTACTTGTGTGTGTACTTGTGTGTGTACTTGTGTGTGTACTGGTGCAGTAGTGTGTGTACTTGTGTGTGTACTTGTGTGTGTACTGGTGCAGTAGTGTGTGTACTTGTGTGTGTACTTGTGTGTGTACTTGTGTGTGTACTTGTGTGTGTACTTGTGTGTGTACTGGTGCAGTAGTGTGTGTACTGGTGCAGTAGTGTGTGTACTTGTGTGTGTACTTGTGTGTGTACTTGTGTGTGTACTTGTGTGTGTACTTGTGTGTGTACTTGTGTGTGTACTGGTGCAGTAGTGTGTGTACTTGTGTGTGTACTTGTGTGTGTACTGGTGCAGTAGTGTGTGTACTTGTGTGTGTACTGGTGCAGTAGTGTGTGTACTTGTGTGTGTACTTGTGTGTGTACTTGTGTGTGTACTTGTGTGTGTACTGGTGCAGTAGTGTGTGTACTGGTGCAGTAGTGTGTGTACTTGTGTGTGTACTTGTGTGTGTACTTGTGTGTGTACTTGTGTGTGTACTTGTGTGTGTACTTGTGTGTGTACTTGTGTGTGTACTTGTGTGTGTACTTGTGTGTGTACTGGTGCAGTAGTGTGTGTACTTGTGTGTGTACTTGTGTGTGTACTGGTGCAGTAGTGTGTGTACTTGTGTGTGTACTTGTGTGTGTACTGGTGCAGTAGTGTGTGTACTTGTGTGTGTACTTGTGTGTGTACTTGTGTGTGTACTTGTGTGTGTACTGGTGCAGTAGTGTGTGTACTGGTGCAGTAGTGTGTGTACTTGTGTGTGTACTTGTGTGTGTACTTGTGTGTGTACTTGTGTGTGTACTTGTGTGTGTACTTGTGTGTGTACTGGTGCAGTAGTGTGTGTACTTGTGTGTGTACTTGTGTGTGTACTGGTGCAGTAGTGTGTGTACTTGTGTGTGTACTTGTGTGTGTACTTGTGTGTGTACTTGTGTGTGTACTTGTGTGTGTACTTGTGTGTGTACTGGTGCAGTAGTGTGTGTACTTGTGTGTGTACTTGTGTGTGTACTGGTGCAGTAGTGTGTGTACTTGTGTGTGTACTTGTGTGTGTACTGGTGCAGTATTAGCCCAGCGTGGTATTACAGTCTCATCAGTGATATGTCCAGATGTCGCGCTCGTCCTTTGGTTCGAGGTCGTCTTTTGTGCAGCTTCGGTAAGAACCTTTTATTCAACATTATTATTATATGTTATTATATGTTATAAACATTAAATACAGAATATATTTATATTATTGTTTTAATCAGAATATATTTATATTATTGTTTTAATCAGAATATATTTATATGATTGTTTTAATCCGAGCTTTAACGTGTGGAAAGGCTTCAGAATGAACTGGCAAAAAGAGACAGAAAAACTCTCTCTCCTGAACTGAGCTCATTTCTACAGTTTTACCCAAATCTAAACGTTTCATGACTGGAGTTTACTATAGGCCACAGTAACGGCTCATTTGAAAGCTAAGACCTACTAAACTGATCTTTTTTCCTGCGTTATTGTCGCCGTCATTTTTTCACGTTCTTTATTATCTAGTTTTCTGCTCGTTTTCGACGCCGTTTTCAAGGAGCTTTTGGACCTTTGACCAGAGCGCTCACTCACGGCTCAGGTTTGAGGAAGATCTTAAAAGCATGAACTAAGGTCCAAGTATCTTCTCTGGAAAGTGTCCAACGGTGGAGACAATATTCAAAAACATGTTCACTGCCAAACACTGTGAGGGAAAGTTCTTTCAAAAACTGTTTCTGCTCCATCTGAGATCATGACATCATGAATTCATATTATTCTTATGACTGATCCACCTTTAAACACCTTCATGAGGGAATAATCAGACCTTAGTTCAGACCTCGTCCTTCCTCTGGATCGTCCCAGAGGCGACTGAGATGTTTCACGTTTCGTGGCCGGTGAAGACGGGTTAAGGAAACGCTTGATTTTGCCGTAACCTCTTATCCCCCGACTTAACCAAGCGTATTTTCTCTGGTTCGACTTCTTCTGGAAAGCCACCGTGTAATGCCTCATTTGAAAGCTAAGGCCTATAAAAGTGATCCTAACTTTTCTGTCACTTTTTCGTTGCTCTTTTGTGGCATTTCCATCGTTTTTTCTCCTCGTTTTCCCATAGTTTTCGTGTAGTTTTTCATGGACTTGACTTATAAAGCGCTTTATTACCTTTATCAGGCCCAAAGTGCTTTACAGTGCATTCATTCATACACGCAGACACAGGAGGCAAGGAGGGTGAAGTGTCTTGCCCAAGGACACAACGACAGTGTGCATTTGTCGGAGCTGGGATTCGAACCCACGACCTTCCAATAACGAGACGACGTGCTCTACCGACTACAGCACCGTCGCCATTGTTTTCTCCTCGTTTTCTGTTGTTTTTTAAAAATAGTTTTTCCCTCATTTTTCTGTCGTTTTTCCCTCGTTTAAAAAAAATTGTTTTCCCCTCGTTTTATTAATAGTTTTCCCCGTGTTTTCTGTCGTGTTTTCTAAATAATTTTTTCTAAATCGTTTTTTTCTAAATCCTTGTTTTTCCGTCATTTTTAAAATAATTTTTTCCATCGTTTTCTGTAATTTTTTAAAAATCGTTTTTTCCTCGTTTTTCCGTTGTTTTTTTTAAAATAGTTTTAAAAAAAATAGTTTTTCCCCTCGTTTTACTGTCATTTTTGGTAAAAATCGTTTTATTAATAGTTTTTCCCCTCGTTTTCTGTTTTTTTTAATATAGTTTTTTTCTAAATCCTTGTTTTTCCGTCATTTTTTAAATAGTTTTTCCCTCGTTTTAAAAAATATTTTTTTCCTCGTTTTTCCGACGTTTTAAAAAAATCGTTTTCCCCTCGTTTTTCCGTCATTTTTCCATCGTTTTCTGTCATTTTTTAAAAATCGTTTTTTCCACGTTTTTCCGTCATTTTCCCATGGTAAATGGACTCTACTTATAAACTACTACTACTACTTGAAGTCTCATGTCCGTGTGCTTCTCCTCAGGGTGGGATGAGCTGTGGACGCCATGGGGTTCATGGAGTTTTACCTGGAAATCGATCCGGTGACGCTGAACCTCATCATCCTCGTGGCGTCGTACGTCATCCTGCTCCTCGTCTTCCTCATCTCCTGCATCCTGTACGACTGCCGCGGCAAAGACCCCACCAAGGAGTACACGCAGGAGGCGCCCATCACGGCCACGGCGCCCGCCGCACAGTCGCCCATACGGCTGCTCGTCATGCAGAACTCCCCCGCCGCCGGGCGCTACGAGGGCGAGGAGCGGGGCGGGGCCGAGGAGCGCGAGAAGAAGAGCACGCTGGTGTGAGGGACTCCAACCCGAGACCGAGGAGAGAAGAAGAGCACGCTGGTGTGAGGGACTCCAACCCGAGACCGAGGAGAGGAGCACGCTGGTGTGAGGGAGTCCAACCCGAGACCGAGGAGAGAAGAAGAGCACGCTGGTGTGAGGGAGTCCAACCCGAGACCGAGGAGAGAAGAAGAGCACGCTGGTGTGAGGGACTCCAACCTGAGACCGAGGAGAGGAGCACGCTGGTGTGAGGGAGTCCAACCTGAGACCGAGGAGAGAAGAAGAGCACGCTGGTGTGAGGGACTCCAACCTGAGACCGAGGAGAGGAGCACGCTGGTGTGAGGGACTCCAACCTGAGACCGAGGAGAGGAGCACGCTGGTGTGAGGGAGTCCAACCTGAGACCGAGGAGAGAAGAACGCTGGTGTGAAGGACTCCAACCCGAGACCGAGGAGAGAAGAACGCTGGTGTGAGGGAGTCCAACCCGAGACCGAGGAGAGAAGAAGAGCACGCTGGTGTGAGGGACTCTAACCCGAGACCGAGGAGAGAAGAAGAGCACGCTGGTGTGAGGGACTCCAACCTGAGACCGAGGAGAGGAGCACGCTGGTGTGAGGGAGTCCAACCCGAGACCGAGGAGAGAAGAAGAGCACGCTGGTGTGAGGGACTCCAACCTGAGACCGAGGAGAGAAGAACGCTGGTGTGAGGGACTCCAACCCGAGACCGAGGAGAGAAGAACGCTGGTGTGAGGGACTCCAACCCGAGACCGAGGAGAGAAGAAGAGCACGCTGGTGTGAGGGACTCCAACCTGAGACCGAGGAGAGAAGAACGCTGGTGTGAGGGACTCCAACCCGAGACCGAGGAGAGAAGAAGAGCACGCTGGTGTGAGGGACTCCAACCCGAGACCGAGGAGAGAAGAAGAGCACGCTGGTGTGAGGGAGTCCAACCCGAGACCGTCGGTGAGGGGACGCAGAGACAAACAGGTAAGAGGCTGAACATCTGAGCAGGATCAGTGTGATGTGTTTAACCCTTTACTCACTGAAACATACGTTTATTTCCTTATAAAGCAGAAAATCACTGTGAGCGAGATTTCCTTATTTGGTTCATTTCCCTTTAAGGGTAAAAATAAAATGAAGGTTTTTATAAAATTTGGGAAACCGAATGTTCGACTCTTTTTCGCCGTTTTCTGATGAAATATAAACGTATTTATCACAAGAATAAAGTCGAGTCTAAATCGGGTCCATGTGGATGTTTATTCACAGCAGATTGTTCAGTAGAAGCAAAAAAACGGCAGTCGTAGCTAGCGCTAGCCAGCGTTAGCATTAGCACGATGCTAACATGAAGCATCATGTTAGCATTCTCCGTTATGTATGTATTATGGGCTGTTGCTTTGCTCCTCCCCATGTCTTAGTTTCTTTATTGGATATAAAACTGTATCAATAATTCTGTTTGTGTTAAAGTGTTTTTTGAATAATTAGAGAAACTTAAAGTTTTTCTCTAAATCGTTTCCGCCTTAACTGTTTTCAAACATGACCATATATGGGCGATTCCAGAGACGCGTCCGTATCTATGGAGGGGGGACGTTTCCCCGGAGACCGTTGCCATGTAAACATCTCCTGGGCTCCAGTCCCGGTCTAACCTGTATTAGACTGATTGGATTCCCTCGCCGCCGTTTTAATCCATGTTTTCTTCCGTTCGGGATTGACTTCATTCATAAAGATATTAATGTCCATAACAATAATAATCCGCTCTGATCCGGCGCCACCTGGGCCTCCAAACCGCACGCCATCGTAACCACATAATCAGGCGAACAGGGACACGTTTTAAATGTAGAGACTGATATAAATATATTGTTTATATTTATGCCCCAAAATGCCCAAACCTGTGCCGAGTTCTGCAGCCGTTTGGCCTCAGGATTCTTGGAGGAGCTGAATCATCACCGCCTAAAGAGCCAGAGTTCAAAGTCGTCTCCTCCAGCTCAGATGAACTATGGTCTAATTATTTCCTCTAAAAGTGGAGGCAATATTCAAAAACATGAGCGTGATGTTAGTCTCTGCCGTGACTCTGTGGGTCAAAGGTCGAGTCCAGACCGTGATAATCCGACTTCATCAATGAGCTCTGGGATCAGAACCTTCACCGACATCTGCTCTGGATCCACCTCGTCCTCCGTGAGTTTAAGAAACGGCTCAAAGAAACACAATCTGTCCATCACGGGGCCCATGAAGGAGTAGCCTGGTTACCTCCATCACCCACGGGGCCCATGAAGGAGTAGCCTGGTTACCTCCATCACCCACGGGGCCCATGAAGGTGTAGCCTGGTTACCTCCATCACCAGGTATGTTTAGTCTGAGGACCAGTTCCTGTCCTGGTAGGGGAGGTGTAGTTTACGATGGTCCAGAGTCCTTTATTGTGCTGAATGTCTCTCATGTCTGCACGGAGCCAATCGTCTCGTCGTGAAGTTCCAAAGGACTCGAGCGCAGCAGATTCTCAGGCAAATACAAAATCCCGACATCCCGATGCTAATGGACTCGGGGAAATTGGCAAATATGAATATCAATATGTTCTCGATAACGATGATGAAGCCATAACAGATCTGCTGCAAACATCTACAGTTACACAGTTCTGCAGCTTCTCTGATCAGCACCAGGGCTTTTTAACCATCGATGACCCTCTAACACGGTGCACCATTAGAACCTCTGCACACCTGTCTTTCCTTTTTTAGTTTATTTTTTATATTGTGTTCTTAACGCTTTTCCTGCCCGTTTTTGTCACGTGATTCAAGTTCTCCTCCGTGAAAAATCAGCCTTTTCTTTCAAAACTAAAGCGTGAGCCCAAACCTTGTCAAGTCTGCAGCTAAAGGTTTGTTGCTGACGAAGCTTCACGAGCGTAACTTCCTCCTTCCGTTTCCACTAACTCTGTCTTTCTTTGTGTTCCAGGCTTCGCGCTGCTCTCCTCAAAGACTACAACTCCCAGAATGCTTTGGGAAAACGCGCCTCGGTGAACTGTCCCTGGAGACGTTAAACTGTTAAATCAAAAACTGAACGTGTTTTTGGACAAACTTTCTTTGGATTTTTCTGGAAAAACGTTTCTTCAGTTTGGACGAGACTCAAACGAAGGGAAAGAAGCCCATGAGCAACGCACTCCCCCCGTCCCCTGTGTGAACATGAAGATCTGTAAAATGATCCAAGATGCGTAAGAGTCTCGAGTTTGTTTTGCAGCTAAAGCTTCACATGCGATAAATAATCAGAGAACAATAAACAAGGAAATAAAATGTTTTAAATGTCATGATTAACCTCCCCGACCTGAACCAAGCTTTACCCAAATCTAAAACCTTCTAAAAGAGTCAAAATGGCCACAAAAATGAGACGAGAACGAGGATGAAAACAAAAAGAAGTGTCAAAAAAGGAAAAAAGATCGTAGGCCTTAGCTTTCAAATGAGGCGTCACTCTGGCGTATGGGCGGTGAACCTTTAGATTTGGGTAAAGCTTGTTGTTGCTCTGAACGGTCGTCATTCTATTGCTCTAAATTATAAATTGAGAATTGGAATCATGGATCTGTTGAGAGGACCCTCCCAACGGGCTCATAAACCTGGTCTTTTAACGCACCACTAAGCATAGGAACATCATCTACAAATCCAGCCAGTTAGGGCAGCTGGTGGGGGTTTGTTGATGGGGAGCTACTGCCCTCTTCCATGGACCTGCTCTACAACCCGGCTTCTTAACGCACTACAGTATGCAGGGCTACATAATCCTTTGAACAAAAAACAAAAACAAAAAAATTATAATAATAATTATTTAAAAAAAAAGGAAATAAATAAAAAGGAATGATGGAAATGACAACTGGGAAGTTGCAAGATCACGGATAATATGTTTATTAATGTACCTTTTGAACATAGAATTAGTGCCTTATTGAAATTGTTAGCTATGTTTGGCAGTGGTATATTATATATATATAAAAAAAACAAATTATAGGGAAAAAAAAAAGACAAAAAAAAAAGTCGCTTGCTTTGTGTTGGAGATCGTACATGAAGTGAGACTGTTGTTGTTGTTGTGTTTCCTTTTGTGTGTGTTGGGTCACGGAGGGTACGCTGTGTGTCTTTGTAACATGTTCCCTGTATTATTGTGATTTGATTAATTGTTTTTATTTCAATTAAGCTTTTGCTTCAGCCCACTCCTTTTGAGAAGAAATTTAACTGCTCAAATAAACAAATAAACTAAACTAAACTAAACTAAACTAAAGCTGAACTGGAGAACGGCGGAGGTTAAGACTGAAAAGTGCAATAATAAAGTGTGACAAAGAGGAAGCAGCTCATACGGCTTCAGAAGTGAGTTTGTGTTTGTGAAGAACCCGAGGAGAAAAACCGTCGCTGTTTTTGCTCTTTTTGTTTTTTCATTATTAAATTGGTCGGTAATCCATGTTTGTTTGAGCGTCTCTCCTGATTGGCCCGCGTCCTTCCTGCTCTCTGCTGATTGGCCGCTCTCCGTGATCCTCTTATATAAATCCATCCCGTAATAACGGCGGCTCATGGTTTTGCTCAGATTACGGGTTTGGACGTAAAAACACACGCAACGAATTATTATTAGAAACGAGTCGAGATTATGATTCTCTGCAAACGTCACAAATAAAGTCCAGGTTTAACGCGTGCTTTGATTTTGGGACGTGAAGTTCCAAAGATCTGCTCACAGGCATTCTGGATCTGGGTCAGCTTTTGAATAAAATAGTTATTAGTGAAAAAAATCTTCTCAATAAATCAGGAGGGATGTGTTTGGGTTTGAGTGGAGCAGATGTTAAAGTTCAGTCCCTGTGTTTATTCCTCCCGTCTTCAGCCGCTGCCTCTCCCACAAAGGAAACGCCCATATTTGGATCACAGCCTTTCCTGCTACACGTGGATACCAAACCCGTCAGTATTTGTGAATGAATGAGCGTGGGAAAGACCAGGAGCCACACAGACATGTTGGAGTCACTTCCTGAATAAATCTCAGAGAATAAACAGAGAAAGAGAGTTTGGGCTGATTTTTACTCTTCAAAAAAAATTTAATACCAGTAATACTTGGTTTTCGATACCGATACCTGAACTTGTGTGGAAGTTCTGCAAATGTACAATATCGGATTAATCTCCAATGTCGAGAAATGGTGGGGAAAAAAACTAACAAAAAATCGCTGAAAATGTTGAGAAAATGAAATAAAAAGGAGGATTTTTTTTTTAAATATTAGTACAAAAATTGGGAAAAAAATATTTTAAAAAATGGGAAATAAATTGGGCACAGATTTAAGAAAATGGGGCAAACATTGGGTAAAAAAAATGGGGGTAAAAGTCCTTTATTTGAGCTGAAACAACCAAGTCACTTCCTTTACTCGTGTCCCTGGACCACCAGCATCAACACTTGGAGCTAAAGACAGATTTTTTAATTTATTTGCTTTCGACACTTTGATTTTCCGACTCCAGTAGAACCTGAAGTGTTTTTACCAGACGCTCCACAGACTCCGGATCTGCTTTAAATGTGTGACACTGAAGCTCTCGCTCCTCCAGCTGCTCCAGGTTTGTTCTATTTTAACGGCTGATGATGATGATGATGATGATGCAGGGAACAGGGAGGTGTTTCGGGGAGAACACGGCGACCTGTTTCTGAAGTGGAACAGCAGCTGCAAACTCGGCTTTGGGAGTCACGCTTTAGGTCTGTCTCCTATCGTGAATATAAACGCCTCCGATGAATATTCATGTGTGTGATACTTCCTTACAGAATGGCAGATATTTGTGTAGTTCGTTAGAGTAAAACATTTCCCCGTAGGACTTTAAACTTTAAACTGAACCAGTGAAAGACGAGTGAACGTTAAAACTAGTCGGAGGTGAATTCACGGGAGGCTCTGTAGAAAAACTCTCATCCCGAGTCCAAACGCTGAACTTAACTTTCATTTATAATCATTTTTCTTCATGATACGTTTGTTAAGCGGTGACGTCACGGCGCTACTTCCGGGTCCGGCAGACGTGCGAGAAACTACAAAAAACTCTTTAAAACCCCCATCAATATTCCTGAAACTCAACAGAGAGTTACTGAAGATACTTATTTCTCAAACCCATTAGCCAAACATGCTGCACCTACGGCTATACAAGTAATATTTACCAAAATCAACACTTCCGGGTTAGCGGAAAACAATGCTAACGGCGCAACAGCTACGCTAACCCCGGAAGTAGCGACTTTAGTAAACATGACTTTTTAAGCAGCAGGTTCGGCATCTTTGGCTAATGAGTCTGAGAAATGAGTAGCGTCAGTAACTCTCTGTTTCAGAAATATTGATGGTTGTTTTTAAGAGTTTTTTATGTTTTTTTCTCGCATATTCGCTCGTCTGCAGGACCCGGAATCAGAAGTCGTTCAGTTCAGTTTCAGCTCAGTTTAATTTATTACAAATATACGGTAAAAGCATTTTAACATTCATGCATAGATGATGGTGCATATTCATAAACGGGACACCCTTGAAGCAACATTTAGCTTATATATGACAATACACAATATTAAAAACACGAACATACATTAGTAACCTGGGATACATATTACACAAGATACCTGTTCATTACCTACCAACTAACCTTACCTGCTCTAATTCAAAACTGTCTTACCTTACTTTGACTAGCTTAGAGTTGCATGCATTTTACTTTAAAGAGGTACGTATTTTTTATTTTATTTTATTTATTTATTTATTTTGACGTCACACTTAACAAACGCATTCTGTTCAGATTTAAGATCATATATTCACAAATGTCTGATTTTACAATAAACTCGAGGACAAACTTTCACACTGATAAGAAAAGCCCAAACTGCTGCTGTGGGTGCTTTGCTCAGTGACACAACAACACTGCCCCCTGGTGGCTCTATGTGGTAGGAACCAAACCAAAGGTTTAAAACAGTCAAAGATTCATTTATTGGTGTGAAAGTGAAAGTCTGCGGTGGATCCGGGCGAGACGCAGAGCGGGCGAGAGGTCCCTGAACGCAGCCTCACAGTCACACAGGTGTTTACTGCCTGCAGTGCAAACAACAACAACAACAACAACAGGAACAACAACAACAACAACAACAACAACATGAACAACAGGAACAACAACAACAACAACAACAACAACATGAACAACAGGAACAACAACAACAACAACAACAACATGAACAACAGGAACAACAACATGAACAATAGGAACAACAGGGTCTCAGGCGCTGCTCTTTCTTTTCTGAAGATAAGATGTTGAAAATCATGGGGGAAATATTCTTTATGCCACTTTAAGCCTAAATACTGTATTTTAGAGCCACAAATGCAAAAGAAAAATCTGTGCCATGTTTCATTTTGTAATAAATGTAAAGAACGAGGGGAGTTTGTTTCCAACTTCAGTCAAAACTTTAAAACCATTAAACCAGTAAAAAGAGTTGAGCGATGTCCTTTCTGTTCGAATCAGGCGTTGAAGCTTTTTAACCTCTTAACCCCCGCCTGAACTGAGCACATTTTCTCCAGTTTGGCTTTACCCAAATCTAAAAACAAAACAAAAAAGCAGCAAAACAGCGGCAAAAACAAGAGAAGTAAAAATTGAGATATGTGAGGAAAAAGTCACAGTCACTTTTGTAGGTCTTAGCTTTCAAATGAGGCATTACATTGTTGCTCTCCAGTCCAGACGCTTTTAGATTTGGGTAGAGCCGAACTGGAGCAAATGCACTCGGTTCAGGCGGGGGGTCAGAGGTCTGATTTCGATGGAGGAGCTGTGTTTCACCCACAGGGGGCGCTGTTACCTGTGACGGTGAGGGCTCCGGTGGCGAAGACGCAGGCCGTGACCTGAGAGTGTCTGTAGAAGAGGCCCTGGAACAGCTCCGGCTCGTAACTGTTCAGTCAATAAGAAACATCTGATCAGGCCTGGAGGTTCTAAACCACTAAAGAAGAACTGATGCAGATGTTGATTCAGCGACTTGTCTGATACGTAATTGTGCTGATGTTTTAGTTCGTTCCACATTTGTGAATAACATTGAACCATTGAGTAAGTGAGTAAAGATGTAAATAAAGAGGTTTATTTAAAGTTAATCTTAATAAACAGGCGTATATTTAGTGAGCGATTAGGCCTGTGCTTGTTAACGTAAGTTTGTTCTGTGTCCCACCTGCAGTTCCCCAGCAGGGCCACATGGAGGCGCTCCAGGCTGACGGGGAAGGAGTGATACAGCACTTTTAAGTTGTGGACCTTGAAGTGGCTGAAGTGAACGGGAAACCCCAGTCTCTGGATGATCCGAGCGAATCTGCGGCTCGCTGTGTGGGCCTGCTCCACACTGCACACACACACACACACACACACACACACACACACACTGGTAAACCGCTCGTCCAGTCACTACATCGATCTCTCGTTTAATAAATGACAATATTTTCAAAAGTTCATTTGCATGTTCAGTTCTCGTGACGTAAACAGTGTTTCGTCACATGTTTGTTTTATAACCTGTGTTTAACTTAACACACACGGTTAAACATCTTTTAAAGCACAAGTCTATGTCATTTTATGCTTTTTATTAGTTTCTCTAATTTTCCAGCCTCGGTTTCTCAAACATCACTGTGAAGCTTTATTTGCAAATACGACACGAGAGCTAAACGACAAACACAGCTACAGCTCAAACTGACAGAGAGACTGAAGTTAAGAATAATAATAATAAAGGAAGAACAAAGTGCTTCTGTGACAGATGTTCTCGTGTGGGACCTGTTCACTCCGTTGCACATCATTCGTCCGACGGCAGAAAACACGGCCGTGGTGCGAGGAGACTTTAACCTCATCCTCAGCCAGCGCTGCCTCTGGACAGAAACAAACTGTTATACTGGAGCAGATGGTTTCAGGATGAACGGATGGAAGTTTCGGCTCTAAAGGCTTCGTCCCACATGAAGCTGAAGCCACTCGACGACGCGCCGGAGGAAACTTAAAGTGAGTATTTGTCGGAGGTTCTTAGCGCTTAGTTGATTCTGCCCTAAATTTAAATACAATTTACTTAAAGCCACACCGGGTAGAATTTGTGTTTCCCTCCCCACATGTTCCAGCCGTGTCCTAATGGAATGAGCTCAGACCTGCCTCTGAAATCCTGCCCTGTCCCTCAGGTCTGAAGCTCCGTCAGCACGAGCTCCATACAGAGACTGCAGTTACACGTCAGACCTGAGGGGGCAGTAGTGAGAATAAAACGACCAACTTCCATCTAGTTCCTTTAAAGGTGCGTTACTTTTTATGGGCTTTAAAATAAAATAATAACATAGAAGGAAAATGTGTTTAAACCGTTCACAAAGTCCGGAATATCACGGCCCCAGAATGATAACAATTTATTCTATTTAAAGACATTTGTTATTATTATGACGGTAAAACTAAACCAAACAGCAACCACAACAAGAAGATCAAGCATCGGCTTAAATGACTGGAATATTGATCCTGTTTTGAGCAAAAAGACCGAACGTCTGACCCCCCAGTGAAGAAAATGACCTGAAATAAGTTTTCCCAGAATCTGCCCGAACGCCTGGACGTCTTAAATGTCCGTCCCACTCTCCCCGACTGTAACTGGGCTGAGCTGTGACCAGTGTGGCCCACATTAATGCCACACTTCCACAAAGGCACATCTTCACCGAGCTCATTTTCTCCAGTGCGGCTTTACCCAAATCCAAAAGCTTCTGGACTGGAGAGCAACAGTGGTACGCCTCATTTGAAAGCTAAGGCCTACAAAAGTGATCAGAACCTTTTTGTCACATTTTCATCCTTGTTTTCGTCGCTATGTTGATGCTTTCCTTTGAAGCGTTTAGATTCGGGTACAGCGGGGGGTCAGAGGTTAAGGAGGACATGTGTGAGCGTGTCTGCTGAGTCTCACGTGGTGGAGCTCCACGTTCTTGGCCCTCAGAGCGATGGAGT
Source organism: Proterorhinus semilunaris (assembly GCA_021464625.1). Lineage (NCBI taxonomy): Eukaryota > Metazoa > Chordata > Actinopteri > Gobiiformes > Gobiidae > Proterorhinus > Proterorhinus semilunaris. Next base: position 27,364,938 of record CM038363.1, read on the forward strand.
TCAGGTCCAGGTCACAGCCCAGAGACGCCGTACACACCACATTCCTGACACACAAACACACCCACACACACACACACACACACACACACACACACACGCACACACACACACACACAGGTAAAGTGACCTTCACGCTCTGACGGAGAAACATGGATACATACACGATATGAGGCGCCGGGCGCGGGGACTGCACCACGGCATTCTGGGAGCTGGAGTCTTCTGCTCCAACACAAGAACATGAAGCTTTAGTGTCGTCCAGTGAATCTGATAAAGTCCTGGTTTAGAACCTTTTTTATTCTCCTCTAGCGGCGACTCCTCCTTTTCTTCCTCCTCTTTGCTGCGCTCCTCATCCTCATCCTCCCCCCCTGGATCGGTCTGTAAACACCGCTGTATTACTAGTACGTTACGTTCTTACTGATACCAGAACTTTAACGAGACTTTTCCATAAACTATGTGTCGTCTGGAACCAGAAAACAGAAAAATAGATCGGTTCATCTCCGACGGCAACGAACCGACACCGAGACCCTTTAAAGTGTTTCTCTGAGTGAAAAAGTGAGTGTTCCTCTTAGGAGTGTGACAGAATATCGATTTTCTGATATATCGTGATATTTTGCGGGACGATACGATACCGATACTTTTTATTCCGATATCAATACTTTTGATGACGTCATGCATATTAATGAGGCAGCGGTAATAATCAAGAATTCAGTCAGACCAGCAGGGGGCAACACTACAGTTTTAAGCACTTGGACCAAACACAGTCACACAAATAAATTAATGATAGTTTTTATAATTATATTAATATGAGGTTAATTTATCAGTTCATAAACAGTGGTTTATTGTTTATTTAAATGTAAATGAAGTCACTGACGGATCTATGACCCCGTGTGTAAGTCTGGGATCATTTATAAGATTTTTGAATTTTTTTATCGTGATGTATCGTAGATTACTTTTGTGAAATATATCGATTATCGCAGTATCGGCGTATCGTGAGATAATCGCTATTGTGAGCCGTGTATCATATCGAATCGTGAGGCACCCAGAGGTTCCCGCCCCTAGTTCCTCTTTTCTCCAGCGTCAGATCAACACAGTCGAGTTCACTCAGGATCCTCGGCTCCACGACGGGTTTCAGGTCACGTTCATAAAAACATCTCACAAAGGTCTATGTGATCAGTACAAACATGTCACAAACATCTGGTCCCAGCAGAGGCCGATTTCATTTGATTACTTTACGTGATTCAATCATAGTTTCTGTCCCAGCCTTGATTAGCAGCCGTTAGCATTAGCATGCTGCAGCTAGCTTTAGCATATTGTTGCTAACCGCTGCATTTTCTGTGGGTTTTGAATTCTCCAGGGTCTTAGCTTCAAAATCTAGCTTGTCCAAATTCACTGAGGTTTAGTCGGTGACTCCCGGAGAGATCGGCTTTTATCGGCGTTAGATCGGCCGATAGCCGATATCGAAAATGCCCAAATATCCTCTTCCTTTAATGCTGCCCCTGGACCAGCAGCATCAGAACTGTATTTTTTATTTCAGTTCCTCCTTTCCAAATGATTATTTCTTGACTGCTCGTGTGTTTGTAGTATTTCAGTTACATTTGTTTAATAATTTCAGAAAGAGCCGTATCTATTAAAAAATGAGATCTGATTGGATCCGTTCCTTTCAAAAGAGCCGATTCGGTCATGAGCATCAACGCTAACTTCCCGTAATAAGTGATTGAACGCCAACTGTGGTGCTGTTGCTGTGACATCACACACATAACCATTAACTTCATCAGGTTAAATCCTTTCTCTATCGGCCGTTTCCATAGTTCTGTCCGTTGTTGGTAAAAGTCTGCTGTTCCGTTTGGGTTTTAATCCTAATCCATCTTTACCCCTGGCATTAAACTCACGTCTGCGATGTAGTTGTCGAAGAACCACTCCAGAGAGTCTTCAGGAGCCACGTGAGGAGGAGCCTGCATCTTCAAACCTCACCTCTCTGTTTAAAGTTAACGTCTCAGTGATGTGAAAATAAACAAGTGCTTTATTCTACAGCGTTGCCATAGCAACCGCAGTTATTTAAAACATGCAACGTTCGAACAATAATCTGACTGTTTAAAGGTGCACTATGTAACTTTAAGTGTGTATTTGACCTGTCGGTGACCCTGTGGGTGTCTTTACTTTCCCCGTGGCTCCTGTGACGCTGCAGGATCAAGTTTATTTCAGACTTTTGAGTCACTGAAAGGTCAAATACACATTAATGTCAACTCTACATAAACAGCTGCCTAGTGCAGCTTCATGTGTGTTAGAACGTAATGATTCAAGATGATGTGCATTGACAGAAAATGATCTGTAACAAGCACATTATAATTGTGTGCAATTTTTAAATAAATGTAGTAAAAAAGCTGAAGCTAAACCTTTGGTATTTTTTTTTTTTTTTTTTATCTCATTGTTTTTTTTAATTTTTATTTCTTAGAACACCCCAAGTGGACAAACACAAAACAAAAACAATATAAAACAAAAACAGCAGAAAAACAAAACAAAAACATCAGCAATAATGATAAAATGACTAAAGCAGCACCAGTAGTATATATATACATATATATACATACACATACATATACACATATACATGCATATCTCCACATACACACTATATACATATACACATTACATATATATATATATATATATACATATACACACACACACCCATATACATGCATATACACACATACACAAATACATACTAACAAACATATCTACATATACATGTACACATACATGTCTACACATATACATAAATACATATACACATATGCATACACAGACATACACGTATACACAAATATAAACCCATACGTATGCTATACATGCCTATTTTCAGTTTTTACACATTTACCATAATTACCTTTGGTATTTATTAACCTCTAATATCGTTTTGAAAGTGAAAGTATCCGGTGAGTGGTCGAAGGAGGCGACATAAGAATAACGCTTTATTAGGATTATTTTCTCTGTTTTGCCGATATCTTTGACCCGTGAATCACAGCACAAACAGGTTAGTTTAATACATGCAGAGTCAGTCACAGCAAATGTAACAACAGTTTCCATTAGACACGAAGGTTTATTCTCTCACTGCTGAACGTTAGTCAATGCCCCAGAAAACCTCTGCTCCTAAAGTTGTTTTACAGCTTTGGCGTAGGACCAAAGTTTTGGATGGACCAAAGTTCAAAGTGCCTGATCATAAAGTTACACAACAGGACGGTGCACTTTTAATAATCCAGCACGAGCCAAACCTCAACGGGACTCACTGAGACGTTCTCCTGACTCATCATGGATGAATCGTACATCATCGCCATCGACCTGGGGACGGCGTACAGCGGATATGCCTACAACATCACCCCCAAAGACAAAGACATCAGCCCTCGGGTTAAACGCTGGGGCACGGAGCAGGGCCTGGACACCCCCAAGGCGCCCAACTGCATCCTGTTTGACGGAGAACAGAAGTTCATGTCCTTCGGTTACCGGGCCAGGGACACGTACATCAACATGAGCTCGTCTGAGGCCGAGAAGAGCTTCCTGTTCAACAACTTCAAAATGTCTCTGTATGGCAAGGTAGAACTCCTTTATACACAACGAGCTGGACTGATTAACACCTACAATGTTAACCCTAAACAGTGTTCATTTTGACAACATGTGTTAATTTAGTTTTAGTCTTTTGACGAAAATGTAATTCAATTTTAGTCGAGATTTATTCGACTTTGTATTAATAATATTCATTATAATCATATTTAATGGAGGTCCTGCTTCATGGAGCTGCTCCTCATGAACAAAGCTCAGAGCTGCTCCTTTGGCAGTGGATTTACATGATATGAGGCTCTTTCAGACGGTCAATAGAAGTTTGGATGATTTTAGTCTCTCCTTTCCATTTTTATTTAGTCTCATTTTAGTCGACTAAAATATCTGGACATTTTAGTCGTAGTTTTAGTCGCATGAAAAAGTTTTAATTTAGTTTGAGTCCAATTTTAGTCAGAAAAATCACTTTGACTAAAATTAAGACTAAATATTTTAGTCGACGAAATTAACACTGCCCCTTAACCCCCGCCTGAATCTCCAGTTCAGCTTTACCCAAATCTAACAGTGTTCTTTCTGCTCCTTTTCATTCATGTTAAATGCTGTTGTTGCATTTGCTTAAATAATAAAATGAAATGCAGTGGAACAAAAAATTATCATAACTTTTTTGTCACGTAGTCGCCGCGTTTTTGTTTTTTACATCCTCGTTTTCGTCACTATTTAGATGCTTTTTTAAGCTTTTATATTTGGCAAACCCCAAATCCAAACTGGAGCGAATGTTTCAGCTGGGTTCAATTTAAAAGATTTTTTCATATTACTTTTTAATTTTTGCACTCAATTTCCCCCTCACTCCCAAATGTATGTTTTGCCCCCATTTTACATAAATGTATTTTTTTTCACCACATTTCCCCCCAAAATTCACCCTAGTTTTTACTGTTTTTGTTTTTATTTATTTTGCTAACCAACAGAATTAAAACTTGAATATAGAGATTTTATATTTCTTTGCAGTACAGCTTTCAATACTTTTATTTTTCCGATACCAGACTGGTCTTGTTTACCCCAGCCCTATATTAGAACTCCCAAAAATTTACATTTTCAATAATTCTGTTCTGTTCAGGCATTATACTAAATATTGATCTCGATTGATCTTGAGTGATTGTTTTTCCATCTGACATCTCATGTACAGAAATGCTTGGGTTCTGTTTCCTCCACAGCAGCCGGTCAAGGCAGATCTGATGATTAAAGCTGAGAACGGGAAGGCGATGAGAGCCATGCGAGTGTTCGCGGCCGCGCTGCAGTTCCTCAAACACGACGCTCTGAAAACCATCAACAGAACCACGAGCAACGTGCAGTTCGAGGCGTCGGACTTCACCTGGGTCATGACGGTGCCCGCCATCTGGGACGACGCCGCCAAACAGTTCATGAGGGAGGCGGCCGTGCAGGTCAGTCCAGAGGCCCCCACCTGAACCTCTTAACCCCCACCTGAACCTCTTAACCCCCACCTGAACCCCTTAACCCCCACCTGAACCCCTTAACCCCCACCTGAACCTCTTAACCCCCACCTGAACCTCTTAACCCCCACCTGAACCCCTTAACCCCCACCTGAACCTCTTAACCCCCACCTGAACCTCTTAACCCCCACCTGAACCTCTTAACCCCCACCTGAACCCCTTAACCCCCACCTGAACCCCTTAACCTCCACCTGAACCCCTTAACCCCCACCTGAACCCCTTAACCCCCACCTGAACCTCTTAACCCCCACCTGAACCCCTTAACCCCCACCTGAACCTCTTAACCCCCACCTGAACCTCTTAACCCCCACCTGAACCTCTTAACCCCCACCTGAACCCCTTAACCCCCACCTGAACCTCTTAACCCCCACCTGAACCCCTTAACCCCCACCTGAACCTCTTAACCCCCACCTGAACCTCTTAACCCCCACCTGAACCCCTTAACCCCCACCTGAACCCCTTAACCCCCACCTGAACCTCTTAACCCCCACCTGAACCTCTTAACCCCCACCTGAACCCCTTAACCCCCACCTGAACCTCTTAACCCCACCTTAAGTGCATTGGGGGGGGTCACTGGAGACCGGTTTATGGAGTAGCAGCGCCCACAGGTTTGGGAACACCAGGAGCCTGGGGCGAATGTAGTGAGTGGGTGGGTGGGGGTCGGAGGGGCCGATTGCACAGACTGGCTGCCTCGCTTCCGTCAGTCTACCCCAGGGCATCTGTGACTACAATAGTAGCTCACCACCACCAAGTATAGAGTGAATGAATAATGCAATGGAAAGCGTCTTTGAGTGCCCAAAAAAGCGCTTTATAAAACCAATGCATTATTATAATTATTTATTTTTTGTTTTATTATTATTATTATTATTAGGCCTGAGCGGCCTGGCAGGGCACGGAGCGCTCCCCAGGCATCAGACCGTAATCAGGGGTCTCCCGGGACCCCGACCCGTCCGGTGGTATCGGCGTGTGCCGTGAAAGCTGCACATTTGTTGCTGCTCGTGTGAAAAACGGTGAAAACCACCGTCACAAGAAAGCGCGTTGTGCTCGTCACCATGGCCCCTCGCCAGCGCCCAAAACTCCGCCCACATCTCTGCTGTGGCCCTTCATACTTAGTACTGCGTGAAAATGAATGCAGCGTTTACGCTGAGGTCGCATTGAAAGAACTCCTCCTGCGTTTGTCCGAATGAGCTACTGACCCTCCCAGCTCAGCTACACATGTTGGTCAATGACCCCGAAGGTCACGTGACCTTAGTCAGAGCTTTAACATGTGGGGGTCAAGGCAACCACTCCACTTATTAAGCTTGAGCCAAATGGCACAACAGCGCCACCTGCTGGCTTAAGATGGCTGTCACATCCGTGTTGTTTTGCTTCCCGTGTGCGGTAGATGCGCGTGTACAATCACAACATAGACGACGGATCCGCCCGGACTCGCCGCGGCGTGCAGCGGCGAGTCGTAGCTTCCAACAGCCTTTAGTTCGTAAATGAACGAGGTGCGAGTCTGGATCTGCAGGTTCCAAGGCCGAGGTGGTTTCAAGCGACTGGAAACGTCAACGTTTTCTTTCTTTTTAAGTTCCAATCAATATATAATACACATGATCAAAGAACTATTGCCTGAATATTCTCCTAAAGTCTACAGGAAGAAGGTCTATATCTAAATGTCAGCCATAAAAGAGAAGAACGTTGAATATGTGAGACGACTAGTGACTCTCAAAGGCCTCTAGTCGGCCAACCGTAAAACTGCTCCGGTCCGTTCTGGGTCCGATCGAAATGCCCATATTTTCTCGAGTTCAGCTTGACCCAAATCAGGCTCTACTGTTGTGTTTTCAGGCGGGGATCGTGTCCAGAGACAATGGGGAGAAGCTGGTGATCGCCCTGGAGCCAGAGGCCGCCTCGATCTGGTGTAAAAAGCTCCCGGCGGATGGTTTTCTGTCTGAGAATCACAGCAGGACGTCCCTGCAGCAAACACCAGGAACTCAGTACATCGTGGTGGACTGTGGAGGTGAGAGCAAACGCTGCAGGACAGACTAATACTGTGATCAATGATGTGTGTGTTCCTCTGGCTGCAGGAGGAACCATCGACATCACTGTCCATGAAGTCCTGCCTGATGGAAGGCTAAAGGAGGTGTGCAAAGCCTCGGGGAACAACATGGGTGGACAAACGGTGGACAGTGAGTTCAGAGAGTTCCTCAGAGAGATCTTCGATGATGGAGTGTGGGACGAGTACGAGGCTAAGCATCCTGGAGAGGTGCAGCAGCTCATGTATGATTTTGCTTACATGAAGCAGGTGGATCAGGACGGCCAGTTCTCTTGTCCGTACAATCTGGGACAGACGGCGTCAAGGAAGAAGCCGATCAAAATGTTTTTTGACAATGACAAAGGTGCATCTTGGAACGATGGCAAAATCAAAATATCCCAGAGGAAAATGAGGTCTTTCTTTGAGGCGAGTTTGACAGGACTCAGGAACAGCCTCCAGGAAATCCTCCAGAACACAACAAACATCAAATACATTCTGTTGGTGGGAGGCTACGCCTTAAGCCAAGTCCTCCGTGATCACATCGAAAACCAGTTTGGATCTCAGTACAAAGTGCTGTGCCCAGATCTTCCACAGGAGGCAGTGTTGAAGGGGGCAGTGATGTTTGGGAGGGACAAAGCAGTCATTGTGTCTCGTAAAAGCCGCTTCACTTATGGGTTTGACTCCAATGAGAAATTTGATAGTGATAAACACGATGAGGAGAGAAAGGTCACAAGTTCAAAGGGCGAGTTGTGTGAAGGTGTGTTCTTCAAGATGGTTGAAATAGATCAAGACGTGGGCTGGAATGAAAACAAAGTGTACACGTGTCATCCAGTAACAAACGATCAGGAAATGATGACCTTCAGATTCTTCCGCACAGAGCGAAAAAACCCGAAGTACATCGATGAGTGGGGCGCCGAACAGATCGCGGAAGTTGTGGTGAAATTGCCCGATACAACCGGAGGCACTGACCGCGAGGTCAAAATGGAGGTCATCTTTGGTGACACAGAGATCACGGCAACAGCCACTGACCTGCTGTCCCACAGTGTGGCGCGGGTGAACATAGACTTCATTCAAGACACATGATGGCACATTCATTCACTGTTCAGCTCAAAACTCATTATTATTGTATTTATTTGAGCAGTATATATTCTGCTCAAAAGGAGTGAGAAGCTCATGAGCGCCAACTCAACGCAATAACAATTTTCATTTCACAATAATCCAAAAAGGACAGAGTACAAAAGGAACCTCCTATATTCCTCCTGTAATCCACAAATGTTTTTTCTTATTGAAATAAAATGAAACGATGGATCGACGGTGCCTTGTGTTTCACAGCTAGAAGGTCCCGGGTTCAATTCCCACCTTGACGGGGCCTTTCTGTGGAGTTTGCATGTTCTCTGCGTGTCTGTGTAGGTTTCCTCCAGTTTCCCCATCACTAAAAACATGTACAAAAGTAATGAGAGTGTGTTCGAGATTGCCTTTTCTCTGACACTTGAGGCAAATCTCACCTCTTTCAGATATTATTTCAATAGATGAAACCGCGAAGTAATCAGCTTTATTTTTTACAAGTACCTGGAAAAAGGATTGATGCAAAATGTTATGTTTCAAACTTAAAATATATGTGTGTTAATGATGATGCTAAAATGTATAAATCCATGGTCACGTGCTCATCTATATCTAAACTCAACCTGCCCAGGGACTACAGGTAGAAATCAGCATGTTTGCTATAACCTGGTGCATCTTTCCTTTTGGGCAATGTTTAATTGTGCACTGTCTCTAAATAGAAACCATTCTGAAGTCCCTTTGCGTTGACCTTTTATGGTGACATGAGGTGTGGGGAGTGTGTCATGTGAGATTACTACTGGTTTAAAGTCGGGTTTACAGCCCAGCAGCAGAATACACCTGCAGCCAATCAGAACGCCTGAGATGTTCATCACAGGTGTGCCGTGCAGCGTACGTGCGACACGCATGTGCTGTAAAAGTTTAGACCCCCCTCCCTTTAAGTGCACTTTGAGCAGGGGCGTGCTACTGATGCTGCAATAAACATCTTTATTTTACGATTGCAATAAAGACGTGGACCTACCTTTGTCACCATTTTTATTTCTTTATGATTTATTCCACTAAGCCCAGGACTCCCAACAGTTTAGAGCCCATTGTGCCAGTCTCCAGTCTTCAAAGAGCAGTCACATACTGAACGGCGGAGAACATCTGCAACATGTCGAAGTAAGCAGCGTTCCGTGATTTCGTTTCCGATTGTGAAGTGTTATATTTCTGTTTGGACATACTGGGTAATAATGCACATCGGATTACAAAGGGTATCAGCTTTATTACATAAATGGAACTGAAACGTGCTCATGGCTCGCTGTAGATATCAGGAGATGTTGATAGCATCTGTTTGAAAAGGAAGTCATATTTCACCAGCTCTTCCACAAAGTTTGAATTGGAGTTGGCTAAATGCTATGGAGTTGGCTTTAAAAGTTTTAACCAGTGTACTTTTGTAATGACAAAAGCTCCATTATGTCACAGGACTACATTGGCAGATGGCTTAGATGTCTTCAAGTGGCTGTGAGGTGTACTACGCTCAAAACATATGCAAAGTTTACATTTTATTCTATCTTTATAATTAAAGAGTGTATGTGTGAGCGGCGTTAGCATTCTCAGGGACTGCAGCCTTTTAGGTCTGAACATGGTCTACACCCAGTTCGAACACAACATAATCCAGTTATGGTTTTATTTTTGCAGCCTTTTAAGATCTGTGTTAGTTCTTATTTAATGTTGGATTTGGAAGGTCAAACATTTTAAGAGATGTTACGTGTTAGAGAAGCTGGAGAACTACTGACCTAGGTCATAGGATTTCCAGACAAATAGAAAAAACACCTTGGAAAGACAATGTTTCTATAGTTATGTGATATGTACAGATGGAGCAGAATGAATCTTGATTTGAGGAAAACAGATTTTTCTAAGGCTGACAATATGGTCGTCGAGTGGTCTGAGTAGTGCAGCTGATACGTGATCGCCCTCTGGTGGTGTGAGAGTGTAAAAGCTCCTTCGTCTCCGTTAAGTGACTCTGCTCGCCATTTCCTGATCTCTATGGCCGCAAAACGGCGCCACGGCCAAGCGATGTTTGAAGGTTGTTCAGACCAAGTGGTGTAAAGAGAAAACATGTGAACTCGGATACAGGAACTTGCAGATTCAAATCCCAACTGTGATTTCAAAGTGATTATTGTGTGTGGTCGCGTCAATGCGTTTCCTGAAATAGCAGTTGTAGTAGTTGAACTTGTGTTATCTCTCCAGTAACCAGTCACTTGCAATGGCTTCAGTCAGTAGTTCTGTAGGCCACATGTACGTATCCATAAGAGATTAAATGGCCAAAAACTAACCTTTGGTCTTGAGTTAGTGAACGTTGGTCCCCAGGTAATCAAACTTTGTGACTGTAAATAACATTTTGTTTCCTACAGACCACCCGATTATCCCGATGACGTTTCCCTGTGCAGTAACACATCTATGGAGCGAGGTATAAACTATGAAGGCAGGTAAGAAACTTCAGAATGAATTTCAGGGACCCCTCGGCCCCCCCTGTTTCCCCAGGAAACCCTCATAACGTCTCTTCATAAAAGCATGACCGTGTGTGCAAGTGTGAGTAAGAGTGTGTTTGTGTGAATGCTAATGAAACACTAAAAATGCCATCAAGTGGTAGACGTAAAGTGTGGTCTGCTTCTGAAGCTTACCAGGTAATGACAGTAGTTCCTGAGCACATAGCTTCATTATGTAGTGACTCGGACCTTCTACATTGTGCTTATTATTAATCACTTTCTACATTATGCAGAAGGCCTGATATGAGCAAAGAAATGACAAGGATGAAAGATGAATTCCAAAAAGAACTCAGCGAGGCCAGGTAAGAAACCAGTCCATGCACAACTTTACTATTGCACGTGCTAATGAGCTAATGAGCTAATGTGCTAATGAGCTAATGTGCTAATGAGCTAATGAGCTAATGTTTGTGACTCTACAGATCCAAACAAAGGAAAGCCGAGGAGGAGCTGAGGTTCTTCAAACAAAGGTTCAGGGCTACAGTATTAACACTGCAGTTTCAGATCGAGTTGACTGAGCCTGAACATGTTTGTCCAGGATCGCAAAGGAAGTGTCGCTCTCACTCAAGGCAGAAGACACAGAAAACATGACGAACCCTGTGAATAAAACCAGGCTCCGAGAGATGTACCAACGCCTGAGGATCAACGAGTGGCCCAAACTCACAGACCGACTGAGAGAAGAGCGAGAAGATCCAGAGAGAGTTAAGAAGATGATCCAGGTACTCGCTTCTTCAAACATCAAAGCCATTTGCAGTTCGGTCTAAAAGTAAACTTTGGCTTTTGCAGAATGTTTTTCAAAAAGCTGTGGAAAAAGTGGACGCAATGAAGAAATCTTTTTCTACAATACTGACAGAAAAAATACCTGAAAATGAGCTTCCCAAAAAGGTATTTAGTTCATAATAGTAATAATTATTATTATTATAATAATAATAATGGCTCTCCCTCAGGTTCAGGAGCACCTGCAGGCCAGCATCGAGAACATGCAGCTGGCAATTTACCACAACAAACAGGTGAACTTTGGGGGGGTTATCTCCCTCAGTGGCTACAGTTACATGGTCTGACAGATCAGATATCTGGAGGAATCAGATTACCCCATAATCAGATCCAATGCGTTTACATTCTCTTCAGGAATCAGAGAATCCAAAACTCCGGGTTCTACATGAGCCAGAGCAGATGTATTTTTAGAGAAACTCCTCTCGTCAGTCAGGCGGACCTGCAGGAACTGACCTTCATCTCTGGACGAGGAGTCGAACTGCTCCATTAGTGCCTTCAGGGCTGAGTGGAAACAACACAGGTTTAGGAACTCCAAGGTCCAGGGTTCAGATCTGATTTACTATTTATTGTTTTCTGAAGTAGTTTAGAAAATGAAAACACAAACTGATTCAATTGAATTAAAACACTAATATTGCAGCACTTTGTTTATAAAATGTGCTTTAGAAATAAAGGAGAAAGGAGAGACAATTCAGTAAATACGAGCAGGGACTCGAACTCACAACACGAACGAGGAAGTAAAGTTATGCATATGTGCAGCCGCCTAACCCACTAATGTCAGCTGCACACGGTCCTGACTCTACAAACAAATGAGAGGTTTATTCCATGGATAACGTTTGTGATTATTCATTTTTATAAAATGCTTTTCATACTTTTATTATCTTTTAATCTTTGTCTTTTTGACATGATTTTGTCCTCTGTGCTGTATTTTCCAGTTAGTTTATGCAACGTGTGAAAGATCAGGAAGAAATCAGATTATATGATTATCAGATAATGTATATCAGATTTAGGGATGTCAATTTTAGATTTTTTTTTATTGATTTCATGATTACCTCGATTATAAAAGAACGCGGAATTAACCGTAAGAATTTTAGAAGCCACGGTTTAACGCTGAAAATGCATCTCTTTTGCCGACGCATGAGTCTTCATTAGGTCGATAATTGTGACTCAAAAATCTTAAATCGTGACGGCCCTAATCAGAATATGCCGTGTACATGTCACGTCATATGATGATTCCAGAAACCCATGTAAACGTAGCCAGAGTAAGAACATGCTAATTCCAATAAGAAAGTAAGTTTGCATGATGTCCTTCCTGCAGGCGGTGATGCCGGCCGCGGTGGACTCTCCGGTGAATTGCCAGGAGCTGGTCACCGAGTGCTACTGGTTAGGCTGCCTGATGGCGCTGAACTCTCCTCCGCTTACCCTGGACTGGGCCAAGCATCAGCAGGGAATGGATCGCTGGGATATTCTTCCACGGGATATCACACACTCTCCTGACAGGTACTGGCTGCTATTTCACATTTAAGGGCACAGACAAAAGAATCAAGGGCTCCAGACAAACTTTTTTACAACAAGCACTGGTGAAGTTTGAGTTTTCTAATTGTATTACTACATGAAGCATTACGGCAAAGTCGCAGCCGTACAAACCACACTGGCTCCGGAGCGCAGCTGAACTTCAGTTTCATCCATGACATGACAAACACACAACCTCATCAGCGACTCCCTTTACCGTATATCACAAGAACCAAGTGCCGGACTCACGAGCGGTGGAGGAGAATCTAGAATCACTCTAATATAACGGACACCAACCAACTTCAAGACAGTTCCATATGGATAAATATTAGTCACATCAGTTTTAAACAACATGAATTAGACATGAAGTCAGAAAACAGCTTGGATTATTGCCTTTTTGCCTGAGAGGAAAAGCAAACATCATGATCTGTTATCCAGAGTGAGGCGGTTAGTGCGGCCCCTCAAAACACGCCCTGCATTGCCTAATAAGGGGGAAAAAACAATATTTTGACATAAAGAAATATAATGCACAACTGCTGCTCTTTTGTTGCTCGTTTAATGTGTTTAGGCGATTACAGCCTATTTAAGAACTGCTGGGTTTCAGTGACATCACAGCGTCTAAAGGCCTATAATATTATATAGAGGTAAAATTATTTAGTTTTTTAGGAAACCTTTGGTCTTGTGCAGAGAGATCATGGACCCAGTGACTGATATTAAGGATCATTTTTGTAATTCATACATTTTAAGTGGTGACGTCACAGCTCTACTTCCGGGTCTGTCAGAAACTCTTCAATACCACAATCAATATTTCTGAAACTCAACAGAGAGTTACTGAACAGACTTATTTATCAGGCCCGTTAGCAAAAAATGCTGCACCTACTGCTATAAAAGTAATATTTACCAAAATCACTACATCCGTGTTAGCGGAGAAAAATGCTAACGCACAGCAGCTACGCTAAACCCGGAAGTAGCGACTTTAGTAAACATTACTTTTTAAGCAGCAGGTTCGGCATTGTTGGCTAATGGGCCTGAGAGATAAGTATGTTCAGTAGCTCTCTGTTGAGTTTCAGAAATATTGATGTTTTTTTCTCGCATATTTGCCGGTCTGCCAGGACCCGGACGCGGATGTCGTGACGTCACACTTAAACTTAACAAACGTATAGTTTGAAATTGAGCAATTGAAAATTCCAAGATGGTGGTAACTGGTGAACTGCAGATTTCTTTGGCTTAGTTTTAGGTTAATCATTATTGGGAGAATCCACATGGAACAAAAACTGTATCAAAGTCCATTGTCTTCTCTTCCAGCACATAAACTAATGTCCAATTATTATCTATGAAAGGGGTCCAAAAGTGGTGACAATATTCAAAAACACGAGTGTGACGTTATTTCAGACTCACAAAGGTCTGTAAAAACATGTATAAATGACAGACAAACGTAACAGAGAATATCACTGTTATATAAGCACTTTCTCCAGTGCCTCCAAAGCACCGAGCAGCAATGGGATGATCCATGTTGTAGTGCGATACATGTTTATTGTTCACATGTCCCTATCAAATGAATGAATAAATAAATAAATCTGCCCGAGAAGAAACGGTGGGCTGTCCAAAAGATGTCCTGACCCTTGCAGCTGCGTGGTGTTCTTAGAAATGTGATGTGAGAGAGTGTTTGGGCTCTCACACGGACCCAACCCCCTGACATTGTTGTGTGCTCTTAAATGCAAGAACGTTGTCACCTTCGAAACCTGGATGCACTTTTTTATACTGCAGTTGGTTTTGCTACAAGCGCCCTCTACAGGACACATCACTGTCTGCTTTACTCTCAGGTGAACTGGCTGTCATTGAAGTCCTCCCTGACCAGCTGCGACTGCGTGAAGTCCCCGCCAGATAAAACATCAGATCATCACAGATTATACAAATCAAGTCCTCTTGTGTCCTCCTGATTGGAATTGTTCCCAAAATACGTGGATGTGATCTATGATGGCACACAGGCCAAAGAACATTTTGAACTCATGCAAATGAATATGACTCATCTGTTGTGATTGTTTGTTTTCTAACACACCCCATCCCCTAATGAAATAAACTCAATTCAAACTAAAACTATGCTATTTGGTATTATATTTGTAAAAAATGTCAAAGGCCACAAAATCAAACAGACTTTCTCCCTGTCTCTGTTCGTTGTCTACAGTTTCCAAAAGCCTCAGACTCAGCTGGATGTTTCCTTTGAAGTCAGTAAAATAATCTCTCATTCCTTTTGATATATGGAACTATAATGAATTTCACTTTAGAACAGAATCTTTTTCCCTGTCCCAGCGGGTGGAGGAGCACTTCGTGGCGCAGGTGCAGAGGCTCCACCGGCTGGTGGCCTCGGAAACAGAGGAACAGAGCTCACAGAACAGTGAGGAGGACCGGCGCAGAAGAGAGGCTCTGCTGAACACCACCCTGGACTTCCTCAGGAGGACTGACCAGGAGCAGCTGGCCGAGCGTCTGAGCTCCAGTAAGAACTTTATTACACTTTTTGCCTCTTTTTGCCACGGATCGGCACTTCCTTTGTATTCACACAAAGTTTGTTCATTAAGCGGAGAATGGCATTGATAGGATTCTCAAAAAGCATCTGAATTGATTTTTATACATCTATTTTTGTGGGAAATTTGAATTGCAGCATCTCCCTTTGCTCCTGCACTTTTACTCCCGCCCGCTCAATGGCAGCGCACCTGCTTGAGTAACAACAGAATATCACGAGAGTTTTTATGGCTTTCCACAGTGTAGTCTGACGGAGTTTAGAGAAACACAGCAAAAGTTTAAACTTTACTATGGACACCGCGATCACACCCAGGGGAATAAAGTCTCTATCCTTCGCTCAGCTTGTTCTACTTCCTTCCCCAGCCCCGCTTGTGCAGGAGCACGTGGAGGGGGGGTTTGAGACGCAGCTGGTGTCTGTCAGATCTTGTTCTGTGGTTGGTGGTCGCCGCTGGAAATGGCTCTGTATTTGCGTTGGATTGATTTAAACTCTCCTGTGTATTTCCGGAGGCTTCCTACCGGTCGCCGGGCGGCATAGGGAATGAACGGAAACTCGCCGTTCTCTTCCGCCGCTCTCGGTGTGAGTTCGGTTATTATGAGCGCCACCACCTTTGTGCATATGATGCTTTCACTCTGTATCGCTGCGATCCTTCTTCGTAGCGTTTAATTATGGAATAACATTAACCTGAGGGGAAACTAAAGTACGAGGTGCATTTCGACGGGTCTTTGTGCTGCCCTTGGCTGAGCTGATCTTTGTTTCTTTCACCAGGATCGACAGATGTTAAATGCCGCAGTAAACTGAAGACGCACCTGCAGAAGAGGTTTGCCCAGGTGTTTGAGGGAGTGGCTGAAGAAGAGAGTCCCGCCCCCTTGAGTCAAATCTACACAGAGCTTTACATCATAGAGGGAGGGCCCTTGGAGGTCAACCAGGAACACGAGGTCAGACACATCGAGGCCACATCTTGGAAACCAGCAGACACTCCTATACACTTTGAGGACATATTTACACAACCCAAGTCTCAACAGCCAATCAGGACGATGCTGACGGTGGGCGTGGCCGGTGTGGGGAAAACTGTTCTGACTCAGAAGTTTAGTCTGGACTGGGCTGAAGGAAAATCCAACCAGGACGTCCAGCTGCTGCTCCCCTTCACTTTCAGAGAGCTTAATGTGCTCAGAGACTCAGAGTTCAGCCTGGTTGGACTGGTCCATCACTGCTTCAGTCAAACCAAAGGTCTCTGCAGCTTTGATGACGTGAAGCTGCTCTTCATCTTTGACGGTCTGGACGAGTGCAGACTTCCTCTGGACTTCACTAAAACCAAGGCCCTGATGGACCCCACACAGAGCGCCTCAGTGGAGGAGCTGCTGGTGAACCTCATCAGGGGGAGCCTGCTTCCCTCCGCTCGCCTCTGGATAACCACACGCCCCGCGGCGGCCAATCAGATCCCTGCTGAGTGCGTCTCCATGGTGACAGAGGTGCGAGGGTTCAGCGACCCACAGAAGGAGCAGTACTTCAGGAAGAGGTTCAGAGACGAGGAACAGGCCACTAAAGTCATCTCCCACATCAAGAGAAGCCGCAGCCTGTACATCATGAGCTACATCCCCGTCTTCTCCTGGATCCTGTCCACAGTCTTCGAGCATCTGTTGAAGCCTAAGATCACTGACCTGCTGCCCACCACCCTCACCCAGATGTACATCCACTTCCTGGTGGTGCAGGCCAAAGTCAAGAACATCAAGTATCATGAGGGAACAGGAGCAGACCTTCCCTGGACTCCAGAGACCAAGGAGATGGTGCGGTCTCTGGGAAAACTGGCCTTTGAGCAGCTGCAGAAAGGAAACCTGATCTTCTACGCGAGTGACCTGAGCAAGTGTGGGCTGGACGCTGCAGAGATCGCTCGTTACTCCGGAGTCTTCACACAGGTCTTTAGAGAGGAGCCAGGCCTGTACCAGGAGAAGGTCTACTGCTTCATCCATCTGACTGTGCAGGAGTTTCTGGCCGCGCTTCATGTCCATCACACCTTCTTCAGCTGTCGAAAGAATCTGCTGTCAACACAATATAGAACAACGTGGTTTAATGCAGCCTTCTACCACTCTGCTGTGGACCGGGCCTTAGAGAGTCCGACCGGACACATGGACCTGTTCCTGCGCTTCCTCCTGGGGCTGTCTCTGCCGAGCAACCAGAGTCTGCTGACAGGTCTGCTGACTAACACAGAAAGGATGAAAACCAATGAGACAGTTGAGTACATCAAAGATAAGTTGAATGAAAAGGGCTTGTCTGCAGAGAGGAGCCTGAACCTGCTCCACTGTCTGAACGAGCTCAACGACCGCAGTCTGGAGGAGGAGATACAGAAGATCATGAGAGGAGGAGGTGTCTATAACAAACGTATGACTCCTGCTCAGTGGTCTGCCCTGTCCTTCCTCCTTCTATCCTCAGACTCACCACAGGGAGAATTTGATCTCAGAAAGTACTGTCCCTCGGAGGAAGCATTCCAGAGTCTAATGCCAGTAGTGAAGGCCTCAAACAAAGCTATGTAAGATTATTACTACTCACTCAAAGTCAGTGTTACTACAACATTTACATTGATGATTGTGCTATTATATTAACATGTAATTCCATTTTGTTTTCAGCCTGTCCTGCTGTAATCTTTCTGAGAGGAGCTGTGGTCCTCTGGCCTCTGTCCTCATCTCCTCCAGTTTAACACACTTGGACCTCAGTAACAATGACCTGTGGGACTCCGGAGTGGAGCGGCTGAGTGAGGGACTGAAGAGCACCCCCTGTAGACTGGGGACCCTGAGGTAAGACACTCATGCTATCTGCCTGTGTAGGGGATAATGCTGTGTGTTTTTAGGCTGTCTGGATGTCTGGTCTCCGAGAGGGGCGCGGCTTCTTTGGCCTCAGCTCTGAGCTCCGCCTCCCATCTGAGAGAGTTAGACTTGAGCTACAATCATCCTGGAGTCTCGGCTGAGCTCCTGACCGCTCTACGAGCTCCTCAAGGCGCCCTGGTCTCTCTCAGGTGAGCCCCTCTTTCAGGTTCATGCAATAGACACATATCATTAGGTCAGCACATTTGTAAATGTGTTGATAAAATGCACTAAATTTGGAGGAAATATTAAATAAATATATGTTTCATCTCTAGACTGGAGCCTGCTGGAGAGAAATGGCTGACACCAGGTCTGAAAAAGTGTAAGTCATTTATAGAAGAAGAAAAAAAAAACTCTCTCACCCTCTGCAGGAAGTCTCTGTCATCTTTCCACGCTCGGGTCCTCTACCAGAGGCCTGGGAGCATGAGGGTTCTGCAAAGTGTTCTTTCTGTTCTTAGAACTGCCCTTTTCTGGACAGAGACGTCTAATGTATTTCTTGGGCTCTGTGTGGTCAAGTCTGTATCTCATCCTTTGGCTAGCGTATTATTCCTGCAGGGTATCTGATTACTGGAGGGTGTGTGGACTTGTTCTTGCCATTGAGCTGTTTCTTAGGACCTGCCTTACACGGTGGAGGTATTTGGCCGTAGCCGCTTTCATTCTGTCCTTGAGGTTGCCATCTGCTTGTGGGATTCCGAGGTACTTGTAACTGTCCTCAGTGTCCGCTATTGTTCTTTCTGGGAGTGAGACTACCGTCCCTTTCTTAGTCATCCGACAGCGGTGGCTCCCCAGGTTTTCTTTGTTTAGTCCCAGTTTTAACCTCGTTAGCCTTGGAGCTACTGTTTGGACTTGGTTTAGTCTCTGAAGTAGGAAAACTACATTTCCCCTAAATATTAGGCCTAATTCAATTAATTAATTTTAACATTTTAACTATGAGTCAACAGTCTAAGTAAATCTTGTTTGCACAAAAGGCTGTGTGTAAAAATGTAGGGTACAATGACATCCAAGATAATGAATAGAAAGTCAATCAATCATTTGTTTTGTCTAGCCAAATATCACAACAGGGGTCACCTCACAGGGCTGCACAAACATTGAAACAAAACAATGCAACAATTTTGGTTGGCTTGCCATTGGCCTCAAGGGTGGATTTCCACAACCTCATCGAGTGTCGGGTTCTGCAGTCTCGAGCAACTTTTATGTGTTCAAGGGTCTGGTGTTTGGCTCCTCTGGTGTTTTTGCCGATGCCCTTTTGAGCTGTGCTTCATAAACTTGTGAATTAATGTTTCTATTGATGATATCACGTTGTCCAGGCCCTGAGGCAGAACAGCCCCACACCAGGATTCTCCCTGCACTATACTTTACAGGGAGGAGCAGGTTTTGATGTTGGTGTGCTGAACACATGACGTTGTGTGTTCCTCCCAAACTATTCAACTTTGGGTTAATCAGTCCACAGTATATTTTCCAGTCGTGCTGTGGAGCCTCCAAGTGCTCTTTCGCAAACCAAAGCTGAACAGTTTGGGAGGAACACACAACGTCAGGTGTGGAGGAAAAATGGAACAGCACCAACATCAAAACCCTCTCCTCACTGTGAAGTCTGGGGCAGGAGAATCCTGGTGTGGGGCTGTTCTGCCTCAGGGCCTGGACAACGTGATATCATCAATAGAAAAATGAATTCACAAGTTTATGAAGATATTTTGCAGAAAGACCTAAGACATTCACAACATGCACGGAATAAGTAAGTGAACCCTTGTATTAAATAGCCGGCTGACCCTTCTTTTGTAGCAATAACTGCTTTCCTGTAGTTGCAGATTAGACGCTCAAACGATCAGGAATTCATCTTGGACCATTCCTCTTTACAAAACTGCTGCAGTTCAGCCAGATTCCTGGGTTTACTTACTTTTTTCTCCCTGTCCTGTGAATGTTTACATGTTACGGCCAATACAAATGATCACATGAAAATGTTTGGGTGGTATTAGTTTAGGCAGACACTGTTTATTAATTTGTATGATTTTGATGAAGATCAGACCACATTTTATGACCAATTTAGGCAGAAATGCGAGAAATTCCAAAGCGTTCACACACCTCGTCATCCCACTGTAGTGCCTTAGATCGCGTCTTCCGTTATGCAAAAAAATGTTGTGTGAAGATGCTGTAGACAAAAAATCAGTTATGTTTGAGTAGGAATATGGCAATTATCTTTCCAAATGTTCGGTCAGTGTTCAGATAGAAAAACTCACCTTTTTTTAAACACATTTTCACCACCGTAAAAAAAAACATAACATTTTCTTTTTGTGCGCCTTGTGTTTTATTTTAAAGATGTCTGTGAACTGTCTCTGGATCCAAACACAGCCAATGGAAGACTGAAGCTGTCGGACAACAACCACACCGTGACCTTCGTGGAAGAAGAGCAGACATACCCTGAAGACCAGCACAGGTTCCACTCCGGTCCATCAGTCCTCTGTTCCAACGCTCTGAATGGCCGTTGTTACTGGGAAATGCTCTTGGACATGGATCTAGGCCAGGACGAAGGCATCTGTGCTGCACTGAGTTACATTGGGGTCACATCAAAAGAAGACGGGAAAAACAGTGAGTTTGGAGCCAACAAAGAGTCCTGGGCCCTGAAGGTCTCCAGGGAAAGTTTCAGCGTCAGCCATGATGGGGCAGAGTTCACGCTCTCGGACGTTCCTCACTTCTCCCGCACAGCGCACTCATCTCACAACGATTCCTGCTACCAAACGCGAGTGGCGGTGTATCTGGACTATAAAGGCGGGTTCCTGTCCTTTTATGAGATAACCGAGGGCAGAATGAGCCTCCTCCACACTTACCACGCCTCTTTCATGCAGCCTCTGTTTGCTGGATTCACAGTGCACAGAGGCTCCGTGTCTCTGGAAGGAAAGTGATCAATAATGCATCGCTCTGGGAAACAATGTACAGACAACAGGACTGCACGATATGAGGAAAACATGAGACATTTGATAACTGTCATGACATGTGAAAATAATATTTAAAAAAGCATTATTTTTCCAGAAATCCTGCCAAAACAGAACTAAAATGACTAAGGATCCAAATAAGGCTGAACATGGAAGTCACGTATGGCTGGTGCTTCACCTAATGCATTAGTGCGGCTAAAATAGACACATTATTATTATGTAACAACTGTCTTACATGGAGGGTAGGCATTATTATTATATTGCAATCTGCGTCTGTAGTAATTAGCACAACCAGTCAGTTTATTGTCTGAATTCTAATGTGAATGTTTGTTGTACATATACAAATAATAATGTCTTCCTCTAAAACCCTACGAGCCAACACAAAAAAATATACAAAATGTGTATAATATGTGTCCACAATATTTATCAATATTAATGTAAAAAAAGACAGCAGATAAATGTGCAAAGTGTTAATTTCACGACAAAAATAGTCATATTAAAAGAACGTAGATTGTGCCTGACTGCGTGGCCAGTTGTTTTACTTCACTACAGCTCAGTCTTTGAATGTTTTTAAATCTCTCTTAAAGGCCCATTTGTTTACACGGGTCTTCAACACAAGCTGAGCTGGATTTTCTTTGTTTAAATGTTGTATTGCCCGTGTTCAGCACTCTGGGCAGCAACGTTTTTTGTAAATGTGCTTTATAAATAAATTTGACCTTGACCACTGACTCATATTGTGAGTTCTGCAGTGCCCACACAGCTCCCGTCTTCCCTCTGTATCTTCTGAATGAAGCTGATCCTCTCCATTCAGCTGTTGATCTCAGTGGAGTCACGGGGACGTCTCCATCTGCGCAAATACAATTTTTTTTATTAGTATCAGCAATTTAGTAACAGAATGTCAGGGCCGTACCTTGTGTGAAGCACAAAGGAGGACACACAGCGCCCTGTTCAGGATAGCAGCGGTACTGCAGGAGCCTGAAATACAAAAACCTTTCAGCTTTTCTCATCTCATTAAACTGAAAAAAGCGAAGACACAACTAGAAGAAAAATATAACAATACCTCAATATAACATTAACAAGTGAAGAAATGTCCTGGTTCAACTGTTTTGCTACAGTTATAGATCGTTGATGGAGGATTCTCCAAATCCCAGTGTTTTCATCATATCTATATATCTAATATGGGGGTTGGGGCGTTACTTTAAAAACGTTATTAGTTATAGTTACTCACATAGTTAGTAACTCAATTACTCTATGATAAAAGTAACTCGTTACCAGGGAAAGTAACTATTTGTGTTACTGTCTGTGTAAGCTCTCAGTCGTACAGGAGTTGTCCATCTTCAATGAAGGTACTTGAAGGTCATCTTCTGTACTCAGTATTGAAGTCGTTCGAAGTACAGAAGATGACCTTCAAGTACCTTCATTATTTGTGTTACTGTAAAAAAAAAAAAAGTTTCTTTATGTCAAAGAATTGGGATTTTTTGTTTTTTGTTTGCAGTTGAGTCAGTCCAATGAGTAGAACAGACGGGTGTGGGGGTCATCGTGGGGGGGGGGACGACAACGGCGTTGTAACGACGGGGAGAGTAATAAATTAGATTACTCCATTAATGAAAAAATAAAGTCGTTACCTAACGCCAAACACTGGTCCTTAATTTTGATTAATTAACTGTATTTTCAGTATTTCCAGAGCACTTGATTTCTGATTTGTGTAATAATAGTTGAACAATACTTTTTCCTCCAGTTCAGTTTTATCCAAAAGCTTCTCGACTGGAGTTTACAGCCTCTAGGCCAGAGTAATGCCTCATTTATCATAGGGCGGCACGGTAGCACAGCGGTTAGCGCTCGTGCTTCACAGCTAGAAGGTCCGGGTTCGATTCCCACCTGGACGGGGCCTTTCTGTGGAGTTTGCATGTTCTCCCCGTGTCTGCGTAGGTTTCCTCCGGGTACTCCGGTTTCCCCTACCACAAAAAACATGTACAATAGGCCCAGGGACTGCAGGTGGAAATTAGCACAAGTGCTATAACCTGGTACAATGCATCTCTCCTTTCTGAGGCTAATGTATATTGTACTCTGTCCCTGTTCAAATAAATATATATCAAAAATTTGAAAGCTAAGACCTGCAATACTGATCGTGACCTTTTTGTTGCCTTCATCACTTTTTTTCCTTGCTTTTCGTCACGTTTTTTATTGTGGTTTTGTTGCTTCTCCAACACTTTTTTGTGGCTCATTTTTTCGGTTTCTTATCACTTATTGATCTTGTTTTGTTGCTGTTTTTGTTGTATTTTCATCCTCGTTTTTGGTGCTTTTTTGTCGTGTTTTTTTCAAGAAGCGTTTAGATTTGGGTGAACTCAAACTGGAGAAAAGGTCTTCGGTTCCGGTGGGGGTTAAGAGGTTAAAATTGTAAAGTTGAAGTACTGTCTCTTTAGTCACTTTCCACGACTCCTCCTCCAGAGCAGATTTTTTTTACGATACCAGCGCTTTACCGATAACTGGTTTTCGATACCGATACCGATTCTAAAATATTAGTTGTTTAGAACCAAGAAACAGAGCAATAATGTTTGGAAGATCAGCGCATTACAATATCGGGTTCATCTCCAATGTCAAGGAATGTGGGAAACAATGGGGGGAAATTTGAGAACATTGTGAGAAATTGGGTAAAAAAAGTTAAACAGAAATGTTTAAAAAAAAAATTTATTCAAAATGTGCCAAATAAATTGAGAAAAATTGGGGGTAGAATAGGGAAAATATGAGTAATACAAAATTAACACAAATTAGGACAAAAATGTGTACAAAAATCAAATAAATTGGTAATAAATTGAGGAGGAAATTGGGCAAAAATGGGGGTAAATCGGGAAAATATTTGTAATAAAAAATTAGCAAAAATGAGGGTGAAGCAATCGGGAAAATAAGGTAAATGATTTAAAAAAAATAAAAAAAAGTTCAAACATTGGGCAAACACTGGAAAAAACAAATTTAAATATGGAAATAAAAAAACATCATTTATTTGAGCTGAAACATCCATTTTCTTCCACTTGTCCGTTGCCGGGTGGGGGCAGCTGTTGGAGCTGCACCAGGCTCCTATGGCGCCCCCTGCAGGTGGTGGGTCCACAGAAGGAGCTGAAACAACCAAGTCAAAAACTTGGATCTTGTTGTGTTTTTTTCCTGTTCCCGCATTCAATACTTTTATTACATTTTTCGACACCAGTAGGTAGGGTTGGGCCATATCGTGTCGCATATCGTTATCGTGATGTTTTGATATCGCTGTAATTTTTTATATCGTTGTGGACACAATATAATTTATGCTACGCTCCATCAGAGCAGCAGAAACGGTGACTGTAGAACACGGGGACACGTGCTGAAAAAGTAAAATGAAATGAAGGATGTAAACTGCTCGAGTAGATCATGTTTGTGAGACAATTATGCAGTAAAAAAAAAAAAGAATAAAATATCACTGAATGAATCTTCCCAATAGGCGTAAGGCTGGGATTTTGAAGTAATTCGTCCATTGTCAATTATATCGTCAAATATATCGTTATCGTGATATTTATTTTTTCATATCATGATATAGATTTTAGGCCCTACCAGTAGTACTTCCTCAACTTGTATCCGACAGCAGGCTGGTTTCATCCCCAGCCCTAGTAATCTGAGGAACGTTCTCGCGCAGGTGTTTTCCCAGTTCACCTGCAGTGGCATCTCCTCAGGTCCTCCTCCAGATGTCCTCCGTGTCCGCAGCTCCAGGAGCGGGGCAGGGGGCTGAGTGTAACCCGAGCCTGCCTCTCCTCATCCCGCCTGCTCCTCCCGGTCTCTGCCCTCCGCTCCTCAGCTGTATTTTTGGGATGTTCCAGCCGCTGCCAGCCCCGGGACAAAGACACGTTACCAGGCGGGGAGCTCTGGACACTTTTAGCAGATGTTCCTTCCAGATTCCTGCGGAGGAGAAGGTGGAAAGTACGAGGGGAATGTCGGAGAAACGCTACGACGCGGTAAATCTGTGATTGTTCGCTAGTTTTAGGCACGTTTCTCTCACGTAAACGCTTAAATAAATGAGAAAACGTAACATTACGTGACTCACGACCGCGTTAGAGTCACGTTTAGCTCCTTTGCGACTTTAGTGCCGTTTTCTTCTTTTAAAACGAGAACCTCTTTTCATTTCGAAGGTTTCCCTAAATTACAGGCTCGGATTCCTCGGTGTTTTCCGCCCCGGTCCTTTAATGAGAGGCTTCTGGAAACGGGGGCCGCGTGCGGGAGCTTTTCGGGGACCGTTTCGGGGCTTTTTCGCCTCAGCTTTTCCACTTTTATCCCGTGTTTCGTCGGTTTTCCTGCGCGTTTACTCACCGGCTGCGGTCGGGCCGTTGTAAATCTGAGCAGCGCGAGACCAGACGGTCCCACCAAACCGCAGGTAACCATGGCAACGGCGCGAGACCGCTGTTGCTAGCCGCGGGGGCTAACTGATGCTAAACCTTGATTAAAACATAAAATAAATACGAACAAAATAAAATAAGACTCATATCTGTGGTAGATAATATTCGCTCCGAACCTGTTGTCATTAAAACCCTGCAGTAAATGGTTGTTGATGTGTTAAGTTATATTTAAAAGAGACATTTTGTGTAGTTTTGTTAAAACTAAAGTAGTTTTAGCTTCAAAGATACATTTTGTGGAACTTTCATCCAGAATTTGTCTTAAGAAAAAGTGATCCAATCATGTACAGGCTCAACTTCCTAACACTGATCCTGACACTTGATCCCCTGCACAGGTGTTGCTTTGTAAATAATAATTGTACATATTAATAATGTCTGTTTGAACTGTATGACCGGCCCTGGCACCAACATCACGATTCAATTGTGCGAGTCACAGAACGAGCGTTCGATGTTGTTGGTGTGTGAGTTGTGTCGGCATTTGTTGTGTAAGTGTTGCCTCAACCCTTAAATAGTTTTATGTTTTATAATTGTTGTTGGCGTTATACACCTGGCCCCGGGACAACAGCTGAAAACTAGCTTTGAAGCTAACACTGACACATTTACAGACATGTTCCTTAATGTGTACTGTCCCTGTCAAATAAACTAATTAATTAATAAAATACTTAACACTGATTACACGCTGTACATTAATCTAGTGTGTGGTCATTTAGCAAAAGAATCACGTTTTCTCAAAATGTGACTTCTTACAACAGTTTATCTCTCATAGAGGGGCGCTTTTACTGTAAAATTACTGTCCTGGGCAGATAAACAAAATGCACACTGTCGTTGTGTCCTTGGGCAAGACACTCCACCCTCCTTGCCTCCAGTGTCTGCGTACACTGGTGTATGAATGAGAGAGCGACTGGTTCCTGTAAAGCGCTTTATAGGTTGAGTCCATTTACCAACAGGGCCGCTCTGGCCTTTGTGCAGCAGAAATAAAACCAAGAAACGGAGGCAAAGTTTATCAAATCAAGAAACAACCTTTTGGTCGTCGTTTCCAAACGGCGCATATTTACTTTGAAACACAGATACTGAGAAAAGCTTGTTTTCCGTTGGTGTGTTTCGAGTGCATGTTTAAAGCTGAGCTGAGATTAATAACACAGATTATCAAAAACAGGGATGTTTTGTCATTTCCATCACATTGACTCAGATCACTGTGAACACTGGATTAACGTCTTAACTGAGCGCATCTTCTCCAGTTCGGCTTTACCCAAACCAGGCCGTGAGCAGTAGTTTTAAGTGTGTAAGTCGACTGAACGGAGGGGTAGGGCCTCATAAGTTATTACTAACTTCTTCCTTTGAGCAGCACAAATACTTATGTTGTTAAATATGTCTGTATTTAACATGTGTATTATACCTGTATGCATCTGTTGCTCAAATAAATAAATAATAATAAAAAAGCTTCTTGACTGGAGCTCTCAGCCGATAGGCCAGAGTAACGCCTTATTTGAAAGCTAAGACCTGCCATTTTTCCCCTTGTGTTATCGTCACTTTTTTGTAACTTGTTCTGCTGCATTTTCATCCTCGTTTTCGTCGCTATTTTGACTCTTTTTTAAAGAAGCTTTGAGGTTTGGGTAAAGCCGGACGGGAAAGACAGGGCTCGGTTTGGGTGGGGGTTAAGAGGTTAAATCTATATTTCTTGGTATTTTATGCCATAAATTCATAGAAATAAAATATAAAAGTCTGGTCATTGTTGAATATCCAAATGTTCCTCGGCTTACTCAGATGTTTCCACACACACATATATATATCCTGATGCTTGTGTGGACATGTCTGTGATGTTATCCATTGGTTTGCAGCTCGATGTCTGAAGGTCTGTGTGATGTTTCTCCTCAGTGCTGATGTAACCTCAGGAGATGGGTTTGGGTGGGGGTTAAGAGGTTAACATATATTTGCAGCTCGATGTCTGAAGGTCTGTGTGATGTTCCTCCTCAGTGCTGATGTAACCTCAGGAGATGGGTTTGGGTGGGGGTTAAGAGGTTAACATATATTTGCAGCTCGATGTCTGAAGGTCTGTGTGATGTTCCTCCTCAGTGCTGATGTAACCTCAGGAGATGGGTTTGGGTGGGGGTTAAGAGGTTAACATATATTTGCAGCTCGATGTCTGAAGGTCTGTGTGATGTTCCTCCTCAGTGCTGATGTAACCTCAGGAGATGGGTTTGGGTGGGGGTTAAGAGGTCAACATATATTTGCAGCTCGATGTCTGAAGGTCTGTGTGATGTTTCTCCTCAGTGCTGATGTAACCTCAGGAGATGGGCTCTGAGAAGGCGTGTGTGCTGCTGACGCCGCGGCCAGCGTCATGCATCTTCCAAACGGCCGACGAGAAGGAGGAGCTCCCGGCGGACGAGAGGTCCTCCCCCCGCTCTTCAGCTCCTCCCCCTGACCCCTGACCTCTGTGTCACAGTGAGCTCTGTTTGTTCCACAGTGTGCTGGAGATGCTGAGCTACTCCAAGTTCTCGGACCTGGAGGCGTGGCTGTGCATGCCGTCGTCCGTGCGCCTGCCTCGCTCCCTGGACTCTTCCTCCTCCTCCTCTTCCTCCCAGAGCTCGGTCCGATCCAACTCGCTGTCCCTGAACGCATCGCAGCGCTCGCTCTGCAGCCGCGCCGCAGACGCAGACAGGTACGACTATGGAGACCTGGACCTCCTTTAGCCCCCGCCTGACCCGGGCACAGTTCTCCAGTTTGGCTTTACCCAAATCTAAAAGCTGCTGGAAAGAAGCCTCAAAATCGCAACGAAAATGAAAACGCAACAACAAAAAAGTGACACAAACATACCGGAAAAGCAACAATAACATCAGGTAGAGCGGGTCGTCTCGTGGTCGGAAGGTCATGGGTTCGATTCCCAGCACATTGTTGTGTCCTTGAGCAAGACACTTCACCCTCCTTTGCCTCCAGTGTCTGTTACACTGGTGTGTGAGTGAGAGAGTGGCTGTAAAGCGCTTTATAAGTCGAGTCCATTTCCATGTGACCTTTCATGGCACCTGAAATAAGACCTCGCTCCTCACGGTGTCTCAGTGAGGTCCCGGTTCCTCCTCAGACTGAACATTATATAAAGCATGTGTTTGAAGGACCAGGGCGGGGTGTGTGCGATAAGGTCAGAAGGAACTCAGTGTTTACATTTGAGTCTAATGTACGGAAATGCAGACGACTGGGACCTCCTCGCTCCAAAGCTCTGACCTCACTCCAAAGCTCTGTCCTCCTCGCTCCAAAGCTCTGTCCTCCTCACTCCAAAGCTCTGTCCTCCTCACTCCAAAGCTCTGTCCTCCTCGCTCCAAAGCTCTGACCTCACTCCAAAGCTCTGTCCTCCTCGCTCCAAAGCTCTGTCCTCCTCGCTCCAAAGCTCTGTCCTCCTCGCTCCAAAGCTCTGTCCTCCTCGCTCCAAAGCTCTGTCCTCCTCGTTCCAAAGCTCTGTCCTCCTCGTTCCAAAGCTCTGTCCTCCTCGTTCCAAAGCTCTGTCCTCCTCGCTCCAAAGCTCTGTCCTCCTCGCTCCAAAGCTCTGTCCTCCTCGCTCCAAAGCTCTGTCTGTCCTCCTCGTTCCAAAGCTCTGTCCTCCTCACTCCAAAGCTCTGTCCTCCTCGCTCCAAAGCTCTGTCCTCCTCGTTCCAAAGCTCTGTCCTCCTCACTCCAAAGCTCTGTCCTCCTCGCTCCAAAACTCTGTCCTCCTCGCTCCAAAGCTCTGTCCTCCTCGCTCCAAAGCTCTGACCTCCTCGCTCCAAAGCTCTGTCCTCCTCGCTCCAAAGCTCTGTCCTCCTCGCTCCAAAGCTCTCCGTTGTGAGGTCAATAAAGGCTGATCTCATCTATAGTCTGTAAACTCCAGTCGAGAAGCTTTAAGATTTGGGTAAAGCTGAACTGGAGAAAATGTGCTGGGTTAAGGCGGGGGTTAAGAGGTTAAATCTACATTTCTTGGTATTTTATGCCATAAATTCATAGAAATAAAATATAAAAGTCTGGTCATTGTTGAATTTCCAAATGTTCCTCGGCTACTCAGATGTTTCCAGATGTTTGATAAACACAAACAGTTATTGCTTTAAACTGTGTCCGAGCTTTGCAGTTTATTGTTGATTATATTCGAGGTCTCCATCGTAGTTCTCCCTTTCCTCCTCAGATCAGAGAAGGTCCTCTCCTTCATGACGCCGACGTTGGCCCGAGGTCCTCAGTTCGTGTCCTCTCCGGTCCTGACCTCCACCCCCCTGACCCCCGCGCTGACCCCTGACCCCGCGGCCTGCTCAGACTCCTCCCCCAGCGGAGTCACCGTGAGGAAGAGGCGCAGGCTGGCGGCGAGTCCTGGAGGTCTGCACTGGACCTCAGCAGGTACAGAGCTCCAATACTACTCTGATACTCAGAGGGTCCATGTTCATTAGCACGTCCCGACGGGAGGGCATCCGGCTCAGTGCAGACGTGCCTCAGCTCAGGCTGTGTTTACTTCAGTCGTTTCCTGAGTCTCTCTGCCCCGCCCTTTAGAGGAACGATAATGAGCTTCCTCCTGGACTTCAGAGAGTGACACGATCTGCATGCCCCACACGCAGCCCTTTGAACATGTGGAAAACAAAACGACACAAACAATAAAGTGAGTCGAGAAAAACCTGTGAAACATTTAAAAGTCATTCATAAAACATCTGGGCAACGTTAAACAATACCAGATATCGAAGAAGAAATGTAGGTTCTGCTCGTGTCAAATGAATAAAAGTATCAAGCGTTAGATCCGAGTTTTGAGGTTGTTGGTCAAAAGAAGATGGAAGGAAACAAGTGACAAAATGTAAAAGAAAAAAAAAGTGAAAGATACTGAGGAAATTTTGAGGAATAATGGAGATGTTTTTTTGTTTTTTTTAAATTGGAAAAACTGAGCCGGATGTTAAAGACGGGGAAAAGATTGTTCTGTTTTCTGGTTCTAGACAAATACTTCTGTATCGTCCTGGCCCTGTGTCTTTATATGAACGGCTCTGACCTTCACAACATGTGGGTGTATCTGATGTCCACCAGAGGGCGCCGTAACACCAGCGTTAATCAGGGAAAGAGAGACAAGAGGTGATGGATGGACAAAAAATAAAAAAAATAAATGAGTTCTCAATGTAAAAAAAAGTGAAATAAAACGACAAAAGAAAAATGAATGATTTATTAAAATAAACGGGATGGACATTCAAAGGGTTAAACAAACTAAATACTTAGAGTCATGATTATTGTGGTCCTTAAAGTGCGTATGACGGGTCTTAATGCTTTTGAAAATATGACTTATTTAGAAGTTGCATAATTATTGTTTTATTTCAGTGGAGTAACAAATGAATGCAGAAACGTTGGGCAGAACATTTCTTTGTATTTGAATGTTTGAGCCGCTGACAGGAAGTGACGTAGATAAAGGTCAAGTTCAGTTTGACTCATTTCACATTGACTTAACACGGTCGGCACGGCAACAGCTCCAAATGGTTTTCCTCTATCTATGTCACTTCCTGTCTGTGTCCAATAAGGAAGTGAAACTATGAACGTCACAAAAAAAACTAAAGAAAACTGGGAACAATCTTTAGCAAAATCTTAAATATAATTGTGTTAACTATGTCTTAGTCTGTGTGTATGTGTCATGTGCTCTTTAATGAAGTGTAAATATAAAGACTCACGATTCATCGAAACATGAATTAATTGCAGATAATTGGCCTCATAAGTTTGGGCCAAACACCCTCCTGTATCTGAGCCACACATTAAACACTTGTATTAATTATATATTATTATTATATATCTATATTATTATTATATATCTGTATCAAAGAGTCTTCATCGCTCTGAGATCCACACTTTGTTTTTGCAAACTCGGCCAAAACAATAAATGTATAAACTTTTAGAATGGAACGTGTCGAGTTGAAATGGTTTTAGGGAAATGTCTCACAAACATCTACATCCATGGCTGTGTTTCATAAAGTATCAGATCTGTTTAGTCCGAGGCAGTGAGATGTTTAAACACCAGAGTGAGATGAACGTGGAGAAGTTTGTTTCTAAATGTTTCTCCTGAAGCTTCTTCAATAATGAGGCTCATCCATTTTTTATGAGCTCATTATGTGAACCCGAGGGTTCAGTGACAAACACCCACAGCCCAGACTCAGACTCAGACCGGACTCAGCCCGGACTCAGCCTGGACTCAGCCTGGACTCAGACTCAAACCGGACTCAAACTGGACTCAGACTCAAACCGGACTCAGACTCAAACCGGACTCATGCTCAAACTGGACTCAGACTCAAACTGGACTCAGACTCAGACTGGACTCAGACTCAAACTGGACTCAGACTCAAACCGGACTCAGACTCAGACCGGACTCAGACTCAAACCGGACTCAGACTCAGACTGGACTCAGACTCAAACCGGACTCAGACTCAAACTGGACTCAGACTCAAACTGATCTTTTTCCTCGTACTGGAACAACATGAGTTTATTCTTGAGCGTCTAGAGCGTTCAAATCGAAATACACACATGTACAACATCTGGTTTATCTCCAATGTCCAGGAATGTGGAGGAAATCGTTGAAATTGAAAAAAAAAAATTACAAAGTTTGAGGAAAAAGTATGAAAAAAGTGGGAAAATTGGAAAGATTCATTTATTTTTTTTAAATAAGGAAGAATGTGTCGACCCGGCTCGATGCCTCTAAGTTGAAAGCGTCTGAATCTAAACTTGTGATTGTGGCTCTCCAGGGTTTTGAGTAAAGTGACTCACGAGTGCTTCAGTGACCGCTCGTCTGACGTCTCGTGTTTCCGCGTCTCAGGTTCGCTGCAGCGCGACTTCCCGTCCTGCGAGGGGCGGGGCCAGTCTCCCGCGGCGACCAGGTGCGGCGACAGGGAGGAGGCGGTCACTATGAGGAAGAAGAAGACGCTCCCCGAGGACGAGCGTTTCCTGCAGAGCTCGTCCAAACTGAGGCTCCTGAGCCGCCTGGAGCGCGGAGCCCGGAGACTGCGGCTCAACAACACACACGTGAGTTCAAGTGCTCCAGCGCGGCTTTACCCAAATCTAAACGCTTTACAGCCTATAGGCCAGAGTGACGCCTCATTTGAAAGCTAAGACCTGCAGAACTGATCCACATTTCTTGAGCTTTTTTTTTTCCGCGTTTGCCTCTCTGTTCAGGCACGTTTTTGTTCCTCTTTTGTCGCTGTTTTCCAGAAGCTTTTAGATTTGGGTAAAGCCAAACTCGGTCCATGTGGGGGTTAAGAGGTTAAACGCTGAGTTTATAAGGCAAGGCAAGTTTATTTGTACAATTCAGAGTGTTTCACAGTTGCATAAACTTACAAGAAAACAGAGAAAATCAATAAAACATCAGCATCGAAATGAATGAATTACAATAAAAGGCGAGAATGAATCCTCATGAGACTGGTCCAGATCTGAGCTTCAGCCTCAGCGTGTTTAGTCCTGACTCTGGAACCACCAGGAGACCTCCCTGAGATGGTTCATGCTGTGAACTGTCATCTGTCATTTTATGTTTTCATATAAAAATGAAATATAAATACTGGACCAGGTTTGAATGTGTGGTTTTACTTGGTGACGGACTAGATTTGCTCAGAGGGATCTGGTTTAGGGCTGGAGGATGTGGCCCCCTGGTGGTCAGAGTGACGTGTCGCAGGCAGCTTACATGGATTTACCAGTCATAGAGAGAGCGCCCCCTGCTGACTGACGCCTTCTCCAGGACGGTCCCAGCTGGGGGAGAAGGTGTGGCTCCACCGTCCCGGGTCATATGTTTCCTGATCTCATTGGCTCCTGACGGGACTGTTTCTGGTTCATATCTTTGGACTCATCCTCGTCTCCTTCCTCAGCACAGATGAACTGAGGTCACATGACTGTCTCACTGATGAACTGAGGTCACATGACTGTCTCACTGATGAACTGAGGTCACATGACTGTCTCACCGATGAACTGAGGTCACATGACTGTCTCACCGATGAACTGAGGTCACATGACTGTCTCACCGATGAACTGAGGTCACATGACTGTCTCACCGATGAACTGAGGTCACATGACTGTCTCACCGATGAACTGAGGTCACATGACTGTCTCACCGATGAACTGAGGTCACATGACTGTCTCACAGATGAACTGAGGTCACATGACTGTCTCACAGATGAACTGAGGTCCTCCAAATAACGATCAAGGAAAACATTTGGACGTTTCTTTTCAAAACTGTGTCTTGTTGTTGATCAGATCAAATCATCTAAATGTGGTCGAGTGGAGCCTGTGGAGTCGAGAAGATGTTGTTAAAGAGTGGAATGAAAACCTCGTGTGAAGAAGAAAAGACTTTATTACACGATCACAAAGAGCTGCATCGATTTATCTCTTTGTTCAGTCTCCGGGTAAAAGTGTCTGAGAAGTCTTCATCAGCGTGAGTCTGGTGTGAGTCTGGTGTGAGTCTGGTATCTGAGTCTGGTGTGAGTCTGGTATCTGAGTCTGGTGTGAGTCTGGTCTGAGTCTGGTCTGAGTCTGGTGTGAGTCTGGTCTGAGTCTGGTGTGAGTCTGGTCTGAGTCTGGTGTGAGCCTGGTGTGAGTCTGGTGTGAGTCTGGTGTGAGTCTGGTGTGAGTCTGGTGTGAGTCTGGTATCTGAGTCTGGTGTGAGTCTGGTGTGAGTCTGGTGTGAGTCTGGTATCTGAGTCTGGTATCTGAGTCTGGTATCTGAGTCTGGTATCTGAGTCTGGTGTGAGTCTGGTATCTGAGTCTGGTATCTGAGTCTGGTATCTGAGTCTGGTATCTGAGTCTGGTGTGAGTCTGGTATCTGAGTCTGGTGTGAGTCTGGTATCTGAGTCTGGTATCTGAGTCTGGTATCTGAGTCTGGTGTGAGCCTGGTGTGAGTCTGGTGTGAGTCTGGTGTGAGTCTGGTGTGAGTCTGGTGTGAGTCTGGTATCTGAGTCTGGTGTGAGTCTGGTATCTGAGTCTGGTGTGAGCCTGGTGTGAGTCTGGTGTGAGTCTGGTCTGAGTCTGGTGTGAGTCTGGTGTGAGTCTGGTGTGAGTCTGGTGTGAGTCTGGTGTGAGTCTGGTGTGAGTCTGGTATCTGAGTCTGGTGTGAGTCTGGTGTGAGTCTGGTGTGAGTCTGGTGTGAGTCTGGTATCTGAGTCTGGTATCTGAGTCTGGTATCTGAGTCTGGTGTGAGTCTGGTGTGAGTCTGGTATCTGAGTCTGGTATCTGAGTCTGGTGTGAGTCTGGTATCTGAGTCTGGTATCTGAGTCTGGTATCTGAGTCTGGTGTGAGTCTGGTATCTGAGTCTGGTATCTGAGTCTGGTGTGAGTCTGGTATCTGAGTCTGGTGTGAGTCTGGTGTGAGTCTGGTATCTGAGTCTGGTGTGAGCCTGGTGTGAGTCTGGTATCTGAGTCTGGTGTGAGTCTGGTGTGAGCCTGGTGTGAGTCTGGTATCTGAGTCTGGTGTGAGTCTGGTATCTGAGTCTGGTATCTGAGTCTGGTATCTGAGTCTGGTGTGAGTCTGGTATCTGAGTCTGGTGTGAGTCTGGTGTGAGTCTGGTATCTGAGTCTGGTGTGAGTCTGGTGTGAGTCTGGTCTGAGTCTGGTCTGAGTCTGGTCTGAGTCTGGTGTGAGTCTGGTGTGAGTCTGGTCTGAGTCTGGTCTGAGTCTGGTCTGAGTCTGGTGTGAGTCTGGTATCTGAGTCTGGTGTGAGTCTGGTATCTGAGTCTGGTGTGAGTCTGGTGTGAGTCTGGTATCTGAGTCTGGTGTGAGTCTGGTGTGAGTCTGGTGTGAGTCTGGTATCTGAGTCTGGTGTGAGTCTGGTGTGAGTCTGGTATCTGAGTCTGGTGTGAGTCTGGTATCTGAGTCTGGTGTGAGTCTGGTATCTGAGTCTGGTGTGAGTCTGGTGTGAGTCTGGTGTGAGTCTGGTGTGAGTCTGGTCTGAGTCTGGTCTGAGTCTGCAGCAGCTGAACTCAAGGCCTCCTCCTGCAGCTCAGGGAACAGGAGAGCGACGAGGCGTTCAGAAAGGCTGACGTAGGCGTGACACGGATCGTCCTTGGAGTTTTCATCAGAACTCACAAAGCTCTGCCTTTAAACCGTTTGGACCGTTTGGACCATGACCTCCTGTGATCTGGAGTTTGGACCATGACCTCCTGTGATCTGGAGCCGCGAGACAATCTGAATATATCGATGATGAAGCCATAACATCAGAAATTTGTAAAAACACTTTGGGCCTGATGTTGTGTCTCTACACACACACGTTGTGATCTCGCAGCTCCAGGCTTACTGCATTGAAGTGGGAAGTCCTGGGGTGGAGACACACTTCTTCCTCCAACCAGGTCGAGTCCACGGTCGGGAAGGGGAGGGTTGTGGGGGGTGAACAAGCGAGTGCTGAGGCTGAAGCTCCTTCTCCCTCGAGACACGAACATGGTTTAGCTCACGATGGGTGAATACAGTCTTTGACCTGTGAGAGCCTGAGGTTTAAAGAAGAACACATGTAAACGAGGTGCTCCATCAGAGCTTCACCTCCTCTGGCGACGCCCTCTCACAGGTGGTGAAGGTGCAGAACTCACAGCTCCACACTTGGATCCTCTCAGTTTGCTAAAGGCAAGAATTGTCCTGAACAGACGACACAAGGGCAGAAGAAAACACTTTTCCCAACAGATGTTTTCCATATTGTGTCATTTCTTCCCACCATTACAAGTCTTTTTCCCCCCGTTCCTTGACATCAGAGACTCGTGTTTTTAAATGTGCAGATCTTCCAAACAGCAGTTTGGTTATGATCTGGACCAGGGGGAGGCAAAGGGCCGGACCGTAGTAAAGTGTTGTCATTTATGGCCTGAATGTTCTGCTAGAACATTTTTAAGGAACTGACTGTACTTTTCTCTTTCCATTTGATCTCTGTGTAATAATATTCCTCATAATCATCTTGAGGGCCAGAGGTTTTCTGATGAAGGGCCGGTTTTGGCCCCCGGGCCTGACGTTGCCTCCCCCTGATCTCCTGCCTTGACTTTTCCTCGTGTTTGTCGTAAACGCTGTTCGGTTTGGAGAGAACATCGGTGACTCAGGCTGAATCAGAGCTGCTCCACTTCTCCCTCGCTCTGAATCACATCCTGATGAAGCTGCAGCGAGTTCTGTTTATCCTTTTCCTCAAAACAAGAAACAAAAGTAATACTGATGAGCCCGATGATCTTCCTCTTTCCAAATGTACGGATCTAAACTAACGAGCTTCAGAACATCAGCTGGTTTCACTTTTGTTTTCACCGTGACACAAACGCAGCTGCACGGGGTTCTTTTGGGACTCTTCGCTCGGATCAGATTTAACTCTGGTTTCTCCAGATTCTTAAGATGAACCCACGGCGAGCTTCTATAACCGCGGTGTTCTTCAAACTGGTTCATCTGGACAACCCGAGCAGCAGCGGGTTATTTTCCAAAACATAAAAAAAATAAAAATAATGCAAACTGGTCCAAAAAAATCCCAAAAATGTTCTGAACTTTTTCAAAAATAAAAAAAAATCCCAATCATTTAAAACATTTCAAAAAAATATAAAAAATTCCCAAAATGGCCAAACTTTAGGAACATTTGAAAATATTTTCCAAAATGAAATAAAAATAAAATTAATCTAAACCATATTTGGACGGCACGCTAGCACAGCGGTTAGCGCTCGTGCTTCACAGCTAGAAGGTCCCGGGTTCGATTCCCACCTGGACGGGGCCTTTCTGTGGAGTTTGCATGTTCTCCCCGTGTCTGCGTAGGTTTCCTCCGGGCACTCCGGTTTCCCCTACCACTAAAAACATGTACAATAGGCCCAGGGACTGCAGGTGAAAATTAGCACAAGTGCTATAACCTGGTACAATGCATCTCTCCTTTCTGAGGCTAATGTAGATTGTACACTGTCCCTGTTCAAATAAATAAATACAAATTACAGCGTCATCAAAGCCTTTCCTGCTACACGTGGATACCAAACATGTCAGTATTTGAATGAGTGTGAGAAAGACCAGGAGCCACACAGACATGATGGAGTCACTTCCTGGATAAATCTCAGAGAATAAACCTGGTAAAGAGTTTGGGCAGATTTGACTCTGACAGAGTTAGATCTAAGGCGAGACACAGATGTCTCCGTATCGCTCAGAAACGATGAAGAAACGATGAAGAAAACCTTCAAAGTTGTTTCAAAGCCGTTACAGCATGTTTGTTATTTGCTGTAAAAGGTTCATATCGTCTTCTTGTTACTGTTTCGTTTGTTCAGGATGAAAAACACGAAGAGGAAAGAACTTCAACCCGAGGCCCTCAGACTTTATTAAGACTGAAGAGACTTAATCTTCATCTGAGGGCCTCGGATCCACCATTAAGGCAAGTGCTTTCCTCATCGTGTTTTCATCCTGATTTTTAGCAAAGACATTAAAGATGTTCCTCGGCCCCAGTGCGCCCCCCCCCCCCCCGACCACCTCCCCCCCCCGACCACCTCCCTCACGGTTTCTGTTGTAGTGAGACAGAAGGTCTTCATAGTGTTTTCATCGTTTCTCCTGCTGGTGTGGAAGCTCGCGTGTCGTCTCGCTGGCTGAATAATTGAAGCCCTGTTGCCGCGGCGACCAGGTGACGGTCCCCGGGCGCGGCGGGGGCTCTCGGGGGGGGGGGGGGGGTGGTGTCGTGGGTAATCCATCCCAGCAGCCGGTCCTGCAGTCACTGGATCCCCACAGGGAAAGAGAAAGGCCTCGGACGGCGTTTCAACAGTGGCTCCGGAGTCCAGCTGTTCCTTTCAGCTGCTGCAGGAAGTGACAATACACCCCTCGCTCTGATGCGCTCGCCATGGCGCTCTGATGCGCTCGCCATGGCGCTCTGATGCGCTCGCCATGGCGCTCTGATGCGCTCGCCATGGCGCTCTGATGCGCTCGCCATGGCGCTCTGATGCGCTCGCCATGGCGCTCTGAGGCGCTCGCCATGGCGCTCTGAGGCGCTCGCCATGGCGCTCTGATGCGCTCGCCATGGCGCTCTGATGCGCTCGCCATGGCGCTCTGATGCGCTCGCCATGGCGCTCTGACGCGCTCGCCATGGCGCTCTGACGCGCTCGCCATGGCGCTCTGACGCGCTCGCCATGGCGCTCTGACGCGCTCGCCATGGCGCTCTGATGCGCTCGCCATGGCGCTCTGATGCGCTCGCCATGGCGCTCTGATGCGCTCGCCATGGCGCTCTGATGCGCTCGCCATGGCGCTCTGATGCGCTCGCCATGGCGCTCTGAGGCGCTCGCCATGGCGCTCTGAGGCGCTCGCCATGGCGCTCTGAGGCGCTCGCCATGGCGCTCTGAGGCGCTCGCCATGGCGCTCTGAGGCGCTCGCCATGGCGCTCTGATGCGCTCGCCATGGCGCTCTGAGGCGCTCGCCATGGCGCTCTGAGGCGCTCGCCATGGCGCTCTGATGCGCTCGCCATGGCGCTCTGAGGCGCTCGCCATGGCGCTCTGACGCGCTCGCCATGGCGCTCTGAGGCGCTCGCCATGGCGCTCTGATGCGCTCGCCATGGCGCTCTGAGGCGCTCGCCATGGCGCTCTGAGGCGCTCGCCATGGCGCTCTGATGCGCTCGCCATGGCGCTCTGAGGCGCTCGCCATGGCGCTCTGAGGCGCTCGCCATGGCGCTCTGAGGCGCTCGCCATGGCGCTCTGAGGCGCTCGCCATGGCGCTCTGATGCGCTCGCCATGGCGCTCTGAGGCGCTCGCCATGGCGCTCTGACGCGCTCGCCATGGCGCTCTGAGGCGCTCGCCATGGCGCTCTGATGCGCTCGCCATGGCGCTCTGATGCGCTCGCCATGGCGCTCTGATGCGCTCGCCATGGCGCTCTGAGGCGCTCGCCATGGCGCTCTGATGCGCTCGCCATGGCGCTCTGATGCGCTCGCCATGGCGCTCTGATGTGCTCGCCGTTTCAATAAGCTTCACTAGAGAGGATTCTGACTGAAAACAAAAACTGAGATATTTCTGACAGACGTTGCGATTGTGATTTTGATATTTTATATTGTGGCTTTAGTCATACTGTGTTTTCATCGTCGGGAAGCTTTTAGATTTGGGTAAAGCCGAACTGGAGAAACTGTGCTCGGTTCAGGTGGGGGGTAAGAGGTTAAAGGTTTGGTTTGTGAAAAGCCTTTGCTGCTCCAGTGTGAGGAGGCCTTGGCTCCGCCCCGTCAGGAAGCTAAGCCGGGCCGGGCCGGGCAGGACCTGGATGGGAGACGTGAGTGTGAGCGCTATATAAGACTAATGCACTATTATTATTATTATTATTATTATTATTATTATTGTTATTATCGTGAATACAAGCGGCCGAAATGAGGTGGCTAGGGCATCTGTTCCGGATACCTCCTGGTCGCCTCCCTCGGGGGGTGCTCCAGGCATGTGCCACTGGGAGGAGGCCTCGTGGAAGGCCCAGGACACGCTGGTGGGACTATGTCTCCGAGCTGGCCTGGTGTGGCCTCGGGGCCCCCCCAGAACAGCTGGAGGAGGTGTGAGGAGGCTGAGACTGCTGCCCCCGCGACCCGGCCCCGGATACAGCGGGAGAAAATGGATGGATGTATTATTATTATTATTATTATTATTATTATAATTATTATTATTATTAAACGCTTAATAACTAAAGTTCTCTCGCTTCTGCAACGTCCAAAGATCCAGCGTCACATTTCACAAAGATCTCATTGATGACCTTCCATCAGCCCGTCCTTCAGTGATGTGGAGTCACAGCGTTCAAGTGTTAGAGCTTCAGATTTTATTCTCTCTGTTCTGTTCGACATAAACCTTCAGCCTTGAGGTCTGAGAGATGTTTGCTTC
Organism: Proterorhinus semilunaris; assembly: GCA_021464625.1. Lineage (NCBI taxonomy): Eukaryota > Metazoa > Chordata > Actinopteri > Gobiiformes > Gobiidae > Proterorhinus > Proterorhinus semilunaris. The sequence continues at coordinate 27,405,352 of CM038363.1, forward strand.
AGTGCTTCAGGAGACCTTCTGTAACTCTGGCCTTTCAGCGTCTGGACAGAAAGAACCAAAGCGTTTTGTGAGACGAGCTCCAGGTCCTTTCAGTTTCAGTCACGACGCTGCAGCTGAGAGAGACAAACATAACCGTGGAGACGTGGACGTGTTGATCCAGATGTTCAAAGTGGATCAGTCACAGAGACACGGGACTCGGATGAGGCTGAAACATCTGAGCGGCTGAAGCGTCGGTTTGAGCTGAACGTGACTCACGTGTGAAGGTCGGGAGCGTTCGAGAGCGGTGAGTCAACGCGAGACAAAGACATGAACACGCCGCTCTCACGCTGAAACACACACGGGAGGGAGGGCAGGGAGTTCAGCTTCCCAATGGCCTTGTGTATGAAACTGTTTTTAAGTCGACTGGACCTGGCCCGTAGATTCCGCAGTGTCCTCCTGAACAGACTGTGGGATGGTCCCTGGCTTTGCTTTGCCACATTGTCTACAGTTTGATTTGGAAGTATTTTGTCCGGTGTGTAATACATCACTCTGCCCTGTGGGGGCGCTGCACCTGCATCAACAGCTGAAAACACATGCAGTGAAAAGCTTTTTCTGCTCCTGTTGTGAACCTGATACTGACCTCAGACAAGTCAAAGGACTAAACAGAAACAGAAACAGGACTAAACAGAACCAGGACTAAACAGAAACTGGACTAAACAGAAACAGAACCAGGACTAAACAGAACCAGGACTAAACAGAAACTGGACTAAACAGAAACAGAAACAGAACCAGGACTAAACAGAACCAGGACTAAACAGAAACAGAACCAGGACTAAACAGAACCAGGACTAAACAGAAACAGAAACAGGACTAAACAGAAACTGGACTAAACAGAAACTGGACTAAACAGAACCAGGACTAAACAGAAACAGGACTAAACAGAAACAGAAACAGAACCAGGACTAAACAGAAACAGAACCAGGACTAAACAGAAACTGGACTAAACAGAAACAGAAACAGAAACAGGACTAAACAGAACCAGGACTAAACAGAAACAGAACCAGGACTAAACAGAACCAGGACTAAACAGAAACAGAAACAGGACTAAACAGAAACTGGACTAAACAGAAACTGGACTAAACAGAACCAGGACTAAACAGAAACAGGACTAAACAGAAACAGAAACAGAACCAGGACTAAACAGAAACAGAACCAGGACTAAACAGAAACTGGACTAAACAGAAACAGAAACAGAAACAGGACTAAACAGAACCAGGACTAAACAGAAACAGAAACAGGACTAAACAGAAACGGGACTAAACAGAACCAGGACTTATTGCAGGCGGTGCATCACCAGCAGGTCCAGCCTGATGGGACGCTCCGTCTCAGGCTGGTATTTACCAAAGGGCGAGCGCTGCCCTGAGTCTGGTCTGTCAGGCGTCGACACAGAGAGGCCACAAACAGGTCGCTCTGAAAACAGGGCTCAGCGTGAACCCATCATCCAGGAGGCGACAGGAGCAAACAGGAGGCGACAGGAGCAAACAGGAGGCGACAGGAGCAAACAGGAGGCGACAGGAGCAGACAGCGAGAGGCGAGGGAACCTTTGTTTTAATGTCAGAGTGAAAAACAGACCAAACTTTACCGGTGACTCCATCATGTCTGTGTGGCTCCTGGTGTTTCCCACGCTCATTCATTCACAAATGCTGACATGTTCGGTATCCACGTGTAGCAGGAAAGGCTGTGACCGAGATGCTGCTGTAATCCAAATATGGTCATTTCCTCTGAGGGACAGTATGGAAATGTTTGGAACAATTTTAGAAAAAAAAATGATTTTGTATTTTTTATTTTGAAAAATTTGACGAGTTTTTGTATTTATTTAATTTTTTGGGAAGTTTGGAAAAGTTTTCTAAAATTTTTCGAAAAGTGTGTGCACGTTTTTGTGTTTGAATTTAGTTTGAAAAGTAAAAAATGTTGGATTTTTTTTTTCCTTAAAAAAGAAGAAAAGGAAGAAGAAGAAGAAGAACTTTATTTATGTAAACCTTTAAACCTGGCTCTGTTTCTCTGGTTGCTTTTCTTCATAAACTCGGTTTGTGTTTCTCTTATTTCCCGGTGGGAAAGTTCTGCCCGAGGTCTGAGTGAACGCTCCTCTCCAAACGCCCACGTCCAGACGCAGACTAAAGCCTCCTGAGAAACCCTCGCCCTGGTCTGACCTAGAGCTGCAGTGAAAGGCTCCATGATATAAACATGTGACTAAATCTCACACGTCAAACTGAAAACGACCTGTGACCCCGCTGGAACCGAGCACATGTTCTCCAGCTTTACCCCAATCTAAAAGCTTAACAAAAAAGATGAAAACGCAACAAAAAATAAAAAAACACTTTTGTAGGTCTTAGCTTTCAAATGAGGCGTTACACTCTTGCTCTCCACTCGAGAAGCTTTAGGTTTGGGTGTTCAGGAGCCGTGTTCAGGAGCCGTGTTCAGGAGCCGTGTTCTGGAGCCGTGTTCTGGAGCCGTGTTCTGGAGCCGTGTTCTGGAGCCGTGTTCAGGAGCCGTGTTCTGGAGCCGTGTTCAGGAGCCGTGTTCTGGAGCCGTGTTCTGGAGCCGTGTTCTGGAGCCGTGTTCTGGAGCCGTGTCCTCCTCCTCCTCTGGCGTGTTCCCGTCGACAGGCTGTAATTTTCCCGTGGTGGATTTTCTCTCGGCGCTCGTGCCGCCGTTGCCGTGGCGACCAGGACATTTCCACAGTGCCGTGAGCGCCGGCGCCGCGGGAAACTCCGGCGCTTTAATGGAGGCAGATTATAGGAATTATACACGAAGGCTGAAACTGACAGTTACTACAACAGCACTATGGGCCTGAGGCGGGTCAGGACTATGGGCCTGAGGCGGGTCAGGACTATGGGCCTGAGCGTGTGCGTGTGCACGTGCGTGTGCGTGTGTGATTCCAGTGACAGAGATTTGCATACGGGGAAGTAAATAATAAATATGACGATTAAGAAAAAAATCTAATGAACTTCTTCTCCTCACACTGTTTATTGTGACGGGTGTGTTTCTCCTCTCTGCAGACGGGGGGCGCCGCGGGACGCTACGACTCCAGGACAAAGTGAGTAGATTTGGTTTCCCTCTAAACGCCGTGAATAAAACATGAGACGTTAAATCCCAAAGTGTTTCCTGCTGTGAAGAATGTCCGCGCTCCTCAGTTTGAAACGCGCTCCCTGCAGAGAGCGAGCCTGAAGCCGCTCAGATGTTTCTGCAGATCCATCCTGTTGTTTTCTAATGAGCTAATGCTAATGAGCTCATGCTAATGAGCTCATGCTAATGAGCGTTTACAAAAGGCGCGTGATTGGAGCGTTTGAAACCACTCAGCCAATCAGCTCTCAGGCCTTTAACAGGTTCCTCTATTGTTCAGCTCCAGGTCAGAAGAAACCAACGCTGCTGGAGACGGAGCAGCATCGAGTTCAGCTCCCGGGGGGGTGGGTGGGGGGGGCATGTAGGGAAGGATGGCGGAAAGATTTCAAATGTTTTTTGGGGATAATAAGGATAATATAGGGGAAAAAAGGGAACTAATGGAGGGAAAAATAGGGAAAAATAGAGTGGGAAACGGGAGTAAAAATGGAAAAAATAAGGAAAAAGTTGGGCATAATTGGGGAAAGATTTGGAATGTTTTACGGGGGGAAATATGGAAAATATAGGGGGGGAAATAGCTACAAAAATGAGAAGAAAACAAAGATGAAAACAAAACAGTGGCAAAAATGAGAAGAACAAAAGAACATTTAAAAAGTGACGGCAACGACGCGCTCGGTTCGGGCGGGGGTTAAGAGGTTAAAGTCCTATTGTTGGTTTTTAACCTTGTGTGTATTTGTGTCGACTGTATTTAAAATATAGACCACGATGCAGGCGACCCTAGTGTGGGAGGAGCAACATCATAATAATAATAATTAGGGCCGGGGATTTTTTTCGATTAATTGCGATTAATTAATTACATGAGGTTTAGTGCGATTAAAAATATTAATCGAAATTAATCACACTTTGCTTTCCACACTTCAGTTTCCTCTTTTCCTGCAGACGCACAATTAATGGCAATACTGCACTGGTCTGTTGAACAAAAATAAACAATATTGTGTTGCTTAAGCTCAGTCATTATTCAATGGTAAACTAAAAACCCATATGAAAAAACTCACTGTTCTCAGGTCAAATATTTATATGCGATTAATTTCGTGCCCCTGGTAGGGTCTCCCAGGGCAAACGGGTCCAGAAGCCCCTGATGAGAGACCAACAGGCCCGGTTAGAACCATGAGGCCGTCCTTCTGTGGACCCACCACCTGCAGGGGGCGCTATAGGGGCTGGAGCGGCTCCAGCTGCCGTTTAACCGTGCGTGACAAATCTTTGAAAACAATTGAATATAAATCAATAAGGTTAAACGTTCGACCTTCAGCTCGAGCTCTAAACGATCGATAACTTGAACATAATCCATTCGTGTGAAATCTAACCATGACCTCATCTTTATCCTGACTGAAGGGAAGCGAGCGGCGCACGGGTTTAACGCCACGTGCTCACTGCGGCGACGGCGCGCAAAGCTCTGCGGGCGCGTTTGGAATCATGTCCTCCCGTTGTCATGGTAACGGCCGGGTTTAATGGCGTCCCCCCGGTCTCAGCGCGACGCTCTGCCGGCGATAAACCTGCAAACAAACTCCTATGTTCCCTTTTCTCTCACGCTGAGGCCACGTCTCCGCTTTAGATCCTCCTGCAGACGATCTTTGGAACCGATACCGATACCGATACTTTAGGGTCATTTCGATATGTTATTAAAGTTTATATGTTAACAATCGGTCACTTTAACTGCTTAATTAAATAAAACAAAACAATAAAGAAGACAAAGTTCAGGCGAAGTATCCTCGGGGGGAAGAGATCCACCCCCATGGACGGACAGAGACCTGATGGGAGTCCCTCAGCAGAAGAACGTCCAGTCCTGGTTGGAGCTTCACTTCTTCTGGTCCAGTCCCTGAGTGGTCTGTGATTGGCCCTCTCTGTCGTCCAGGAGCAGGACATTGTTTATGATGAAGACCTTCCCGACCTTCATGTGCTTTACCGTCACAGAGGAGAGCTCGTCCTTCTCTCTCTTCGCCTTCGAAAACTAGGATGAAAACGCAACAAAAATGTGAAGAAAAAGAACGTCTAATAAGTGAGGAGAATTTACGTCAGTTTAGTAGGGCTTAGCTTTCAAATGAGGCGCTGGGTAAAGACGTTTTTCATCTGGGGAAATAACGAGAGGAAGAGCGGCGTCTCCTGAGGATTCAGTCTCTTATTCTAAGATCTTCTTCCTCCGGGCCGTTTCCTGTGACTTTGTTGATTCATTTACGTCGACGGCGTTCGGTCCGAGTCCATCGTAAAAGGATTTGTTGAAGATCGTTTTGTATCGAGCCGAGCAGCACCGGGACGGTACTGGGATCAATCGGGTCAATACCGGAGACAAAGGCAAAAGTTTACTGGGTTTACCGAGTTTACTGAGTTTACTGGGTTTACTGGGTTTACTGAGTTTACTTGGTTTACTGAGTTTACTTGGTTTACTGAGTTTACTTGGTTTACTGGGTTTACTTAGTTTACTGGGTTTACTGAGTTTACTTGGTTTACTGAGTTTACTTGGTTTACTGGGTTTACTTAGTTTACTTGGTTTACTTGGTTTAGTGAGTTGACTGGGTTTACTGAGTTTACTTGGTTTACTGAGTTTACTTGGTTTACTGAGTTTACTTGGTTTACTGAGTTTACTGAGTTTACTTGGTTTACTGAGTTTACTTGGTTTACTGAGTTGACTGGGTTTACTGAGTTTACTTGGTTTACTGAGTTGACTGGGTTTACTGAGTTGACTTGGTTTACTGAGTTGACTGGGTTTACTGAGTTTACTTGGTTTACTGAGTTGACTGGGTTTACTGAGTTGACTGGGTTTACTGAGTTTACTGGGTTTACTGAGTTTACTGGGTTTTCTGAGTTTACTTGGTTTACTGAGTTTACTTGGTTTACTGAGTTTACTTGGTTTACTGAGTTGACTGGGTTTACTTGGTTTACTGAGTTTACTTGGTTTACTGAGTTGACTGGGTTTACTGAGTTTACTTGGTTTACTGAGTTGACTGAGTTGACTGGGTTTACTGAGTTTACTGAGTTTACTTGGTTTACTGGGTTTACTTAGTTTACTGGGTTTACTTGGTTTACTTGGTTTACTGAGTTTACTTGGTTTACTGAGTTGACTGGGTTTACTTGGTTTACTGAGTTTACTTGGTTTACTGAGTTGACTGGGTTTACTGAGTTTACTTGGTTTACTGAGTTGACTGGGTTTACTGAGTTGACTGGGTTTACTGAGTTTACTGGGTTTTCTGAGTTTACTTGGTTTACTGAGTTTACTTGGTTTACTGAGTTTACTTGGTTTACTGAGTTGACTGAGTTTACTTGGTTTACTGAGTTTACTTGGTTTACTGAGTTGACTGGGTTTACTGAGTTTACTTGGTTTACTGAGTTGACTGGGTTTACTGAGTTTACTTGGTTCACTTAGTTTACTGTTTTTTAAATGTATTTATTGTTACAAACGTTCATTTTATGAAACAGAACGACAGTTTTGGCACTTTTACAGCCGTTTTATTTGACATTTAAATTAAAACTATCATATAAAAAAAAAATCACTCCAGCGTTAGCTCAAAGACGAGCAGAAAGTCGGTCAGAGCTCGGGGTCCGAAGCGCCGGCAGAATGAGCGACTACAGCGGCTAAACGTCGCTAAACTCCGGAAAAACTGTATTTCTGCGATAAAGACCAAACTCATGAGACAGGACTAATTATGGATAAATACGAGTCAGATTTATTTAACATGGATTTTACATGAATGGCTTGGATTATTCGAGAGGAAGCTATCGGTCATTTAGCAGCTCGAGCTAAAGGTTAGCAGCTAACGTTAGCATGTTTCACCATAACCGTTTATATCTAAGTCATTTATTCATAAATACAAACACACGATTGAAACGGCTGATTAAATCCCGTCGTGTTGTTTAGTTCAAAGACCTGCTGCTGTCAGGCATTCTTCTCCCGCAATGCATTGTGGGCTATATTGACCCGTTTAGTGACCGCTGCTGCTCACTACTTTTCAGAATGCATTGTGGGAAATTTTGAGTGCACTACCTTTTTCTCCCTACATAGTCACTATAGGGAATAGTGCGGACGTTCGGACACAAAGGCCGTTGTCCCGTCAGTCGCACTGGGGCAGGATTTGTCCAGAAAGTGTTTCCAACACGGAGACAGAATCAACACCGCCCGCCACATATGAAAACATGCATCGTATAGAACCACTTTGACTGTGGGGGGGGGGGGGGTTTACAATGCAGCGCTCTATAAGCTGTTCCTCTGTATAGCCCACACACACAGCCCCCCCCTCGTGCGTGTCTCCATCTCGATCATCGCCGGAAGCTGTGTCTGTTTGGTGCAGAGGAGACGGCTCCCAGCCCGCGACCCCCCCCCCCAAAAAACGTAACATTTGAAAAGAAAAAAATTAGAAATATATATTTATTTTGAAGTATTCTTTTTTTTTAAAACAATTACGAAAATAAATGAAAAATTCAGATTTTTTTCTCATTTTTAAACATTTGAAAAGAATTGGTGGAGGGAAAATGTGGGAGAACATCTACGAAAAATTTTGACATTTTTTAAATTGTATTTTTTTTACTAATAGAGTTAGATTTTTTTTTAATGTGGAAGAATTAGAAAAAAAATCTAGGAACAAAATTGGGAAAAAAATGTTAAATACTGAGGAACAAATAGTGAAATAAATGTGTCATCTGTGCAGAGAAGAGGCTGGACTTCAGGACCGGGTTGCTCCTGGTTTTGTCCAGAACATCTGCAGTTTTTCTTCATTGTTCTCGTGTTGTCGTGACGTTTGCAGATGTTGAGGGAAAGTGGAGGCGTAATGAAAGATGACCTGCTGCGTCTCCTGCTTTTTCATAATTGCTCTTTTCAGCCGCACGCCGCCGCCGCACGCCGCCAAGCGCCGCACGCCAGGATATCAGAGGACACAGAGATACTTTACACACGTGTGCAGTCGTCGTCTCGTTCTCCGTGAGTGAGCGCTTCCTCGCTCTCCCACTCGCGCTCACTGTCAGACTGTTGCACCGGCGTCGCCGTGGAAACAGAGCCGTCACTCACGCTCACCTGAATCGCCTTCAGAGGAATGTGACTCCAGGAGGAAACCGTCTCACTAAAACACGCCCTTTATGCATATATTATACTGTAGCGCCGCCCACACGGCGAGGACATGGCGTCAGAGCAGGAGTGGATTTCTGAGGTCGAACCCGTGACCCCGAAGCAGCCGCTCTGACTCTGCGTTTCGCTCACGGGGCGGAGCCTCTGTGTGAAGGTGGAACAGAAGCTCAGGTCCCTCCCCCCCAGGGCTGGACCGTTAAACCGTAACCGTCGGGCACCGGAAATTGGGGAAAACACATTAAAAAAAAAAATAATTAAATGGGGAAATTGTGGAAAATTTAGGGGAAAAAATTGTAAAACATGAGAACATTTGTTCAAAATGGGGGAAAATAAGAAAAACATGTAATGTGTTTTTTCTGCCATTTTGTTGATAAAGGAAATTTCACCTCAAACACATGAAACACATGAAACACATGCAGATGAATAAATTAACATTATTCATCTGTTTTATCTGTATGACAAATATTTTAGTTACTAAAAAAATGTAACGGTACCCAGCCCTACTCCCCCTCTCTCTCCCCTCCCTCCCCTCTCTCTCCTCTCCTCTCCCCCTCCTCTCTCTCCTCTCTCCTCTCTCTCCCCTCTCTCCCCCTCTCCCCCTCTCTCCTCTCTCTCCCCTCTCTCTCCTCTCTCCCCCTCTCCCCTCTCTCTCCTCTCCTTTCCCCCTCCTCTCTCCTCTCTCCTCTCTCTCCTCTCTCCTCTCTCTCTCTCCTCCTTCCCTCCCTCTCCTCTCTCCTCCCTCCCCTCTCTCCTCCCCCCCCTCTCCCCCTCCCTCCTCTCTCTCCTCCCTCCTCTCCCCTCCCCTCTCTCCTCCTCTCTCCTCTCTCCCCTCCTCTCTCTCCTCCCTCCCCCCTCCCTCCCCTCCCTCCCCCCCTCCCTCCCCTCTGTAGAGTAACAGGTGTTAGTACAGCGCTGCGGCTCACTGTGGTTGCTGCAGCGCTGGAGGCAGCTGTGTGGCCGTGTCATACCCGAGGATGAGGCTCTGTTCCTGGGCAGCCGTGCTCTCGCCGGCCCCCGTGGCTCCAGAGCAGGAGGACTAGGGCTTTTATCTGAATGAGAAGCTGCTGGAGGCGCCTCCATCTGGAGCTGGACGGCTCTGCTGCCGTGAGTGAGCGACTCGAACGCAACAGGCGGCTTCCCGATGCGGCGCTTTCTGCAGAAGTTTGATCTAAATCACATTCAGCTTCAGGTTTGGGCTGATTCTGTGCATAGTTTTATTTATTCATATATCTGAGTCTCTGCTTTGGTGACAGTCCACAGGTGTTCAAAGTAACAGAACGGAGGCGCCTCAGCTTTGATATTGTGCGTTTTATAATTGGTATCAACGTCTGCATGAAGAAAAGAAATCAAGGACTCGACACAAACGGTGGAAAAATGACTCAGATATTTTAACCTTAATGTGAGGAATTCTCTTCCCACAGCCGGTAATAAACCCGCCTCACACTTACAATGCGAGTTTCTTTTCTTATGGGCTTTGAAAATGACAGTTTCATGTTTCTTCTGTGATGCGACAAAATCTAGGAAGAGCAGATCGGATTAGTTTCATCTTCAAAATCGTTTGAACTAATGTCACAAAATACAACACACATTTAAACCTGTCCATTAAAACATAAATAAAAACCTGCTGCACATTTCCCTCATATTTCCTTTACATTTAAACGTTTTTCTCAGTGTCTCTCCTCAAACGCGTCTCTAGGTGGCGCTGTTCCCCGGGTGTGTTAAAGAAAAGGCCCCTGATCCCGTTTTAAATGTTCCCCGTGTGTGTTCCAGGCCTGAAGGGGGCAGTGTCGGGCGCCTGGCTCAGAGGTGGAAGCGCTGGTCGTTGGGGGATGGTCTGAACTCTGACATCACTTCCTGGTTCTACTCAGGGCTGGACCAATCGTCGGGCAGCTTGGACAGGTACGAGACATTACCTGTGTGCTGGGGGGGAGGGAGAGCGGGAGGATTATTTCATATTGTGAGATAAAATATTGTGATTTTGCAATTATCAAATGAAAGGAAACAACTGATATTTTTAGTTTTGGTAACACTTTATTTTACATATTGCACCTGCCACATTTAGTACAGCGTAATGGGCTTTGTACCTATGTGTTTGATACACAATGGAATAATACATGTTTGTAGTTTGGAGGAACATCATGTAATAAGACCCTCACTCTAATTTATTGACCCCGCTAACCCTACGGGTCTTATTACGGTTCATTATGTACCTCCAAACTACAAATACACATTATTCCCATGTGTATGTACAACACATGTTATTACAGAGCATATTACACTGTAGTAAAGTTAGTATAGGTATCAAGGAAGTGCAAAATTAAGTGTGACCTTAGTTTTTGTATTTAAAACTCTTTTAATACTGGAGTTTGTAAATTTACACTGTTTTTAGAAATGAAAAAGGCTTTAAAACCTCAAATGGAAAGTGTGAGGGAGGAATGGTTCAGCGCATAATTATGTATATTTGAAAGAAGGCAAGTTTATTTGTAGAGCACAATTCAAAGTGCTTCACAGTTGCATAAAATTACAAGAAAACAGATAAAATCAATAAAACATCAACATAAAAATTAATCAATGACAGTAAAATGCAAGAGTGCAGATAAAACACTTTCAGTTTTCATCTGCTCGGGTAAAAAGAGCTGTTTTCAGCCTGGATTTGAACATTGTCAGAGTTGAGGCCTGTCTCACATCCTCATGAAGACCTCCTCTGGTCCTGACCCCCTCTAGTCCTGACCCCCTCTGGTCCTTACCCCCTCTGGTCCTGACCCCCTCTGGTCCTGACCTCCTCTGGTCCTGACCCCCTATGGTCCTGACCCCCTCTGGTCCTTACCCCCTCTGGTCCTGACCCCCTCTGGTCCTGCCCCCCTCTGGTCCTGACCTCCTCTGGTCCTGACCCCCTCTGGTCCTTACCTCCTCTGGTCCTGCCCCCCTCTGGTCCTGACCTAATATGGTCCTGCCCCCCTCTGGTCCTGACCTCCTCTGGTCCTGACCTCCTCTGGTCCTGATCCCCTCTGGTCCTGACCTCCTCTGGTCCTGACCCCCTCTGGTCCTTACCCCCTCTGGTCCTGACCTCCTCTGGTCCTGCCCCCCTCTGGTCCTGACCTAATATGGTCCTGACCCCCTCTGGTCCTGACCTCCTCTGGTCCTGCCCCCCTCTGGTCCTGCCCCCCTCTGGTCCTGCCCCCCTCTGGTCCTTACCCCCTCTGGTCCTGACTCCCTCTGGTCCTGACCCCCTCTGGTCCTGACCCCCTCTGGTCCTGCCCCCCTCTGGTCCTGACCTCCCCTGGTCCTGACCTCCTCTGGTCCTGACCCCCTCTGGTCCTGACCTCCTCTGGTCCTGACCCCCTCTAGTCATGACCCCCTCTGGTCCTGCCCCCCTCTGGTCCTGCCCCCCTCTGGTCCTGCCCCCCTCTGGTCCTGACCCCCTCTGGTCCTTACCCCCTCTGGTCCTTACCCCCTCTGGTCCTGACCCCCTCTGGTCCTGCCCCCCTCTGGTCCTGACCTCCTCTGGTTCTGACCCCCTCTGGTCCTGCCCCCCTCTGGTCCTGACCTCCTCTGGTTCTGACCCCCTCTGGTCCTGCCCCCCTCTGGTCCTGACCTAATATGGTCCTGCCCCCCTCTGGTCCTGACCTCCTCTGGTCCTGACCCCCTCTGGTCCTAACCCCCTCTGGTCCTGCCCCCCTCTGGTCCTGACCTAATATGGTCCTGACCTCCTCTGGTCCTGCCCCCCTCTGGTCCTGCCCTCCTCTGGTCCTGACCCCCTCTGGTCCTGACCTCCTCTGGTCCTGACCCCCTCTGGTCCTAACCCCCTCTGGTCCTGCCCCCCTCTGGTCCTGACCTAATATGGTCCTGACCCCCTCTGGTCCTGACCTCCTCTGGTCCTGACCCCCTCTGGTCCTGACCCCCTCTGGTCCTGCCCCCCTCTGGTCCTGCCCCCCTCTGGTCCTGACCTAATATGGTCCTGACCTCCTCTGGTCCTGACCTAATCTGGTCCTGACCCCCTCTGGTCCTTACCCCCTCTGGTCCTGACCCCCTCTGGTCCTGACCCCCTCTGGTCCTGACCTCCTCTGGTCCTGACCTCCTCTGGTCCTGCCCCCCTCTGGTCCTGACCTAATATGGTCCTGACCTCCTCTGGTCCTGACCTCCTCTGGTCCTGACCCCCTCTGGTCCTGACCCCCTCTGGTCCTGACCCCCTCTGGTCCTGCCCCCCTCTGGTCCTGACCTAATATGGTCCTGACCTCCTCTGGTCCTGACCTAATCTGGTCCTGACCCCCTCTGGTCCTTACCCCCTCTGGTCCTGACCCCCTCTGGTCCTGACCCCCTCTGGTCCTGACCTCCTCTGGTCCTTACCTCCTCTGGTCCTGCCCCCCTCTGGTCCTGACCTAATATCGTCCTGACCCCCTCTGGTCCTGCCCCCCTCTGGTCCTGACCTAATATCGTCCTGACCCCCTCTGGTCCTGCCCCCCTCTGGTCCTGCCCCCCTCTGGTCCTGCCCTCCTCTGGTCCTGACCTTTTTTTAAACTTTTGAACACTTTTCCAAACTGTCACCCACAAAGGAAATGACCATATTTGGATTACAGCGTCATCTCGATCACAGCCTTTCGTGCTACACGTGGATACCAAACTTGTTGGAGTTACTTCCTGGATAAGTAACTCCCGGCGAATAAACCTCGTAAAGCGAGAGTTTGGGTGTTTTTCCCTCTGAGTTACGGGTCTGTAAACTCAGCGAGGCAGAAGAACGACTGAGGTCCTTCATGTGGGACCACGTTGGGATCTTAAAGATGATCCAAGTGTTGTCACTGATGGACGTCCTGCGTCTAAATGGTGTCAGAAAGTTTCCGTCGAATATGAAACACTTTTATAAACTCCTAATGAAGTTTGTCCGGCTCAGGATGGAAAGTGAAAGCTAATGATTCCCTCTGCGTCTCCTCAGGAACCGAGGAACATGAAAGTGCTCACACGAGAGCCTCGTTAGAGCAGCGCTGGGCTATTCATTTTCAGAAGAGGCCTCATGAGAAGCTCCGACAATAACCAACTTCTGCTCAACGTTGTCCTTTTGCACACGGCACTAAGCGCTGGGCTTTGTAGGGCTGCAACTAACGACTACTTTTGTAATCGATTAATCTATTGATTATTTTTACGATTAATGGAGTATTCGCTGAATGCTGTAGGAACATTTTATTGTTTCCATCTTTTTATCACATATGTTGATGGAGGCTCTTGGCGCTAATTCTGCTTCTGACTGGACGAGACACAGAGAGATATTCATGAACAGGCCCTAACTATAAAACTATAAGGTTTTCATCAAAAATACAACATTTTAATGTCATTTTTGCTCTATTTGAGTCGATTAATCGATTACTAAAATAGTCGACTATTTCAATAATTGTTGTTCCAGTTAGACCGACTCAGACTTAAACCCCATGTGAACCAGGCCAAAGGTCTACGTCAAAACTCAACCTGACAAAGGCTACAGGGAGGAAGGTCTCCCTCAGCTGAGGCTGATCTATGAGGGGCCAACTTCACTCAGCGAGAGCGAATCCTCCGCGCAGACTTTAAAGCGCGGTGAACACGGTCCTGATCATTCTGTCCAACGATCCGGCTCCTGTTTTCTTAGTTTAGCCTCATTCAGAGGCTGAGCCATGAATAATTATAAAGTCATAATTATTGAGTAATAAAGTTGACATCGTTTCGTAGTTTTCTATGTAGCGCGAGGATCACCTGGAAGTAACTCTGGAGCTCCGTGTTTTGTTTCGGGTTATGCGGATCGCGTCGCCTCATGAGGAGCGTGTTTGATTTCACCCGTCTGTGTCTCTGTCGTTATGTGTCCGTTGTCTCCGCCTGCGTCTCCATGGCGACGTGACCCCGTGACCCGCCCGCCCTCGGCCAATCACGCACTTCCGTTTGTCAACACGGGAAGCCATTAGCGCCAAACGTTTTCTCGCCGACGACCTCCGACCAGACGCCAGCGACAGGAAACCTTTAACCGATATTAAAGTCACAGTCGGTTATTAACGGGAAACGCCCCCTTAACTTCGGCCATTTTAAATCTCTGTTATTTCGCTTCACGTTGAAGTCTCTACGTTGACGTTTCTTCTCACCTTCAGTCTCAGACCGTTGGTTCCGTCCCGGTTTCTCGGCGAAAGTGGGAAATAATGAAGCACAACGGCCGCCCGAGGAACCTCACAGCAATTAGAATAAAAGTTATTATCACAAAGCGTTTAAAAAGCGGAGACTGAGGTGATGTCATCAGTGCCGCGGCGGTGACGGTCATAAACTCTGAGCTTCAGGAGGAAAACAAAACCATTCACTTCACAATGATGGAAACTAAAGGCACTTCTGTGGATTCAGACTCAACTGGAACTCAGGAAACGAGTGTGAGGAGAGTGAACTATAAAATAAAGGAATAATGAAACATCTGCTGTAGAGACTGACGAGAGAGAAAGGTTTCAGAAAATGGACAAAACTGCAGATATCTTTAAATGTGTGCTTTTATTTTGTGACATATTAGTTCCGAAGATTTGCTCGGAAGGATTTTGGATCTGCCACGATGAGAATAAATGTGGATAAATGTGGATACATGCTGCCTTCTGGTGGTGGTTATGGAATCATTCAGAGGTGCCAAGGCAAATACTAGAGGAAAGAAGCAGCTAAAATACAAACCATGAGCAACATGCAACTGTTATGCTAACACCAGCTAAAGTTAAGCTAACAGTGGCTAAATCCCCGTTTAGAGCAGAGTGTGTGACCTGCGTGTTAATAGTCAGGGCGGGAACGTGTCTGCGTAGGTTTCCTCCGGTTTCCCCACCACTAAAAACATGTACAATAGGCCAGGATGAATGCGAGTGTGGCTTGTTTACATGCATGAGACCCATGTATGTTCATTAACATGCACTGTCCCGACCAAATAAAGCAATAAATATGAATACAAATATATAAACCCGGGTTGACCAGCACTTCCACTCACCGCCTTCACATGGACAGGTCGGCGCCCGTTGTCATGGGAACACGTTGAACAGCTGATCGTGGCTGATGAAGGTTTGATGGTCTCGAGTCGACCCATGAAGCTCCATCATGTGCCTCTTCCTTGTGTCTCCTCAGGCGTGTGGGAGCGAGCAGAGCCATGCAGCAGATGCAGTCCCTCCAGCTGACCCAGAGGGGGCGCTGTACCGACCCCACATCCCCCAACGCGGCCAAGCGGCTTTACCGAAACCTGTCGGACAAACTGAGAGGCAGCAGCTCCTCCATCGAAGACACCTACTTCTTCGGGAAGAACGACCGGCTGCGCAAGGCCTCGGTGAGTTTAAAGCCACACTGTGGAGCTTTAAGGCCTCGGTGAGTTTAAAGCCACACTGTGGAGCTTTAAAGCCTCGGTGAGTTTAAAGCCTCGGTGAGTTTAAAGCCACACTGTGGAGCTTTAAAGCCTCGGTGAGTTTAAAGCCTCGGTGAGTTTAAAGCCACACTGTGGAGCTTTAAAGCCTCGGTGAGTTTAAAGCCTCGGTGAGTTTAAAGCCACACTGTGGAGCTTTAAAGGACCTGTATCATGCTATTTTAAGCCATTCCAAAGTAAAGTATATGCATTTATATGATATATTGTACCTCTACCACTACGGAGCACTCATTTTTGTGATAAATATAAGTATTTTCTGGAGGTATTTTTCCAACCCGGAAAACAAAACGCTTGGATTCAGTTAACTCCGCCCCCTCTCGCCGCTCATACAACTTTAGCAGTAGTAGAAATATATATATCACAGCAAAAAGTGAAGTTACTTCATGATGCTGTTATAAGGAGTTAACATGTGCAACACAGCTTCATGGCTAAATGGCTAACACACATGCTAACACACACACGCTAACACACACACGCTAACACACACACGCTAACACACACACGCTAACACACACACGCTAACACACACGCTAACATGCATTTTGATCGACTCACCACTCTGATGTTTCCATCATGGAATTTGCGCTGGTTATAAAAGTTAATCCACTTTGATTCTGGCCAAGGTTCATTAGCATCCATCAGTACAGGCTCAGACAAACACTATTGTGGCTGATAGTCGCTGAATCCCGGAGGAAAATTCCAACTTCTATGGCCTCTTCTTTGGGGAGGTTGAATAAAGTCCAGTCCTCGCAGCCAAACGCGGTTTTCTCCGTGACATTATCGTGAGGTAAGAAAAAAGAACAGGTGTCCAGACTCCAGAGTAGGTTAGAAAAAGCTCCCTCTTCACAACTTTCGGTGCGACATGACATGACCATCTGTTCAGACCGTTCGGACGCTCAGGGGGAGCGTTTGTTTTCGGTACAGGGGCAGCGCAGCGTCAGGCACTTCCTTTATTTATTTATTATTTTTTTTTTTTTTTTCTTACGACAGAAATAATGAAAAAAACTGTTTTACAAATAAAAATCATGCCGTAAGGCATTAGATTACAGACGTCGAGCACTTCCGTTCCGCTGTGACGACACAACTGAACATGCCAGTCGTTTACCAGGAGAGGGCGGAGCAGCTGCTCAGAGCGCAGGATTCAGGAGGACTGAGAACTGCGTGAATGAATCCAAAAACCACTCTGGGGGTGTTTTTGATAAGGAAATAGCATAACAACATGGTTAAAAGCTCCAAAAAGTCGATTTTGCATGATATAGGACCTTTAAAGGACCTGTATCATGCTATTTTAAGCCATTCCAAAGTAAAGTATAGGCCTTTATATGATATATTGTACCTCTACCACTACGGAGCACTCATTTTTGTGATAAATATTAGTATTTTCTGGAGGTATTTTTCCAACCCGGAAGACAAAACGCTTGGATTCAGTTAACTCCGCCCCCTCTCGCCGCTCATACAACTTTAGCAGTAGTAGAAATATATATATCACAGCAAAAAGTGAAGTAACTTCATGCCGTTATAAGGAGTTAACATGTGCAACACAGCTTCATGGCTAAATGGCTAGCACACACGCTAACACACACACGCTAACACACACACGCTAACACACACACGCTAACATGCATTTTGATCGACTCACCACTCTGATGTTTCCAGTATGGGACTGGTTATAAAAGTTAATCCACTTTGATTCTGGCCGAGGTTCATTAGCATCCATCAGCGACAGGCTCAGACAAACACTATTGTGGCTGATAGTCGCTGAATCCCGGAGGGAAAGTCCAACTTCTATGGCCTCTTCTTTAGGACGGTTGAATAAAGTCCTGTCCTCGCAGCCAAACGCGGTTTTCTCCGTGACATTATCGTGAGGTAAGAAAAAAAGAACAGGTGTCCAGACTCCAGAGTAGGTTAGAAAAAGCTCCTTCACAACTTTCGGTGCAACATGACATGACATCTGTTCAGACCGTTCGGACGCTCAGGGGGAGCGTTTGTTTTCGGTACAGGGGCAGCGCAGCGTCAGGCACTTCCTTTTTTTTTTTTTTTTTTTCTTTTTTTTTTTTTTTTTTTTTTTCTTACGACAGAAATAATGAAAAAAACTGTTTTACAAATAAAAATCAGGCCGTACGGCATTAGATTACAGACGTCGAGCACTTCCGTTCCGCTGTGACGACACAACTGAACATGCCAGTCGTTCACCAGGAGAGGGCGGATCAGCTGCTCAGAGAGCAGGATTCAGGAGGATTACTGAGAACTGCGTGAATGAAGCCAAAAACCACTCTGGGGGTGTTTTTGAGAAGGAAATAGCATAACAACATGGTTAAAAGCTCCAAAAAGTCGATTTTGCATGATATAGGACCTTTAAGGCCTCGGTGAGTTTAAAGCCACACTGTGGAGCTTTAAGGCCTCGGTGAGTTTAAAGCCACACTGTGGAGCTTTAAGGCCTCGGTGAGTTTAAAGCCACACTGTGGAGCTTTAAGGCCTCGGTGAGTTTAAAGCCACACTGCGGAGCTTTAAGGCCTCGGTGAGTTTAAAGCCACACTGTGGAGCTTTAAGGCCTCGGTGAGTTTAAAGCCACACTGTGGAGCTTTAAGGCCTCGGTGAGTTTAAAGCCACACTGCGGAGCTTTGGGGAGGGGGGTCCTTGTTGTCCCGTCTGAGCGCCGTCCCGTGTTCAGCCTCGTCCTCATTAACCTTTGTGCGAAGCTCCTCCCCCTCGGCTCGATGCGGATCCGGTTAGCGACGCCGTAATCCCGTTAGCGACGCCGTGATCCCGTTAGCATCTGTTAGCGCTCGTGTTTCCGTTAACTCCTGCCATCAAAGAAACATCTCAACGCTCGTATCTTCACATGTCCCACAAACGCAGATAAAACTGAGTCAAGGGGTGAAGGAAACATTTATCTGTCAGATGAATCATTCAGATGTTTTTTGGTTAAGTTCGAGCTTTAACGTAGTGACCGGTGGAACACTCGTAGCCCGGGGCAGTTTCCCCAAACTCAGCTTCATCACTCGCTTTACAAACACGTCCATTACTGATGTTCCTCACCTTAAAGTTCCTGCTCAGGCCCTTTGTACCGATGAAGACACTGTCCACCTGTCGAGGACCACGAGAAGTCCTGCTCCTCCATGTGAAGATCCGAGAGAAACTCTGAAGACACGATGCTCGAGTCCTTCTGCTTCGGTCAAATCTGTCCATCGATGATCCTCCAGTTTCCTCTGGTTTTCAGAGACACGTTTACATTTCAGCTCCTCTGAGGAGATGGAGGTGGAGCTGCATAAACACAGCTACACAAAACGGAGCGACGCGATACTGGAGCAGATGATGCCAAAACATTTAGTTTTTTATGGAAAATAAGGCGCGGATCATATTTAATTGTTTGGCCTCAGGAGCCGATTGAAAAGGTCTAAACTAGTGAATGTGAAGTCAATGAAAATCACCTTGTGAAAGTGGAGGCGACCAAACAAGCACTTTTCAAAATGGACCATGAGGACCATGAGGACCATGAGGATCATGAGGATCATGAGGATCATGAGGACCATGAGGATCATGAGGATCATAGCTTTACTTTGGAACATTCGTACACAACTAATCAGTCTCTCCAACAGAGGAACGAAGCACTGGATGAGACGTCCAGGCAGAAGATGAGCCTGAATCCAAATCATGATCAGACGGCTGAGTCGTTCTGTCCTCGTAAACAGCTGCAGTTTTTACATCCGTCAGTCCGAGACCGAGGTGATTCAGCTCAGACTCCGTTATGTAACCGACTCACAGGTTTAGAAATCAGCCTGAGAGCAAAGAAAACAACTCCCACTAACCACTAAAACATGTACAATAGAGTCCAGACGTCTGGAGCGACAGCAAAGTGAGAGACGGATCTTATTGTCTCCATGTTCTAACCTCTTAACCTCCGCCTTCACTGAGCAGACTTTCTCCAGTCCCGTGTTTACCACTGGAGCTCACAGCCTCTAGGCCAGAGTAACGCCTCATTTGAAAGCTAAGACCTACAAAACTGAAGCGTCTTCGTTCTTGTTGCTGAAAACATGATTAAAAATGCAACAAAAGTAAAATGTGAAAACAAAAACAAGGACGAGGCACATGCGTGTTGCAGGGCTTAGCTTCATTCACTTCTCCAGTCGAGAGGCTTTTAGATTTGGGTAAAGCTGGAGAAAATGTGCTCGGTTAAGGCGGGAGTTAAAGGTCATAAGACTTATTTAAGAGGATATTTCAGTGAAGAAACGTTGGGCAGAAAAGTTATTTGTATTTGAAAGTTTACGCACGGTAGCACAGCGGTTAGCGCTCGTGCTTCACAGCTAGAAGGTCCGGGTTCGATTCCCACCTGGACGGGGCCTTTCTGTGGAGTTTGCATGTTCTCCCCGTGTCTGCGTAGGTTTCCTCCGGGTACTCCGGTTTCCCCTACCACTAAAAACATGTACAATAGACCCAGGGACTGCAGGTGGAAATTAGCACAAGTGCTATAACCTGGTACAATGCATCTCTCCTTTCTGAGGCTAATGTATGTTGTACACTGTCCCTGTTCAAATAAATAAATAAAATAAAATAAATAAATAAAATAAGCCGCTGACAGGAAGTGACATAGGCGAAGGTAAAGTTCAGTTTGACTCATTTCCCATTGACTAAACACGGTCGGCACGGCAACAGTTTAAAACTGTTTACCTTCTTCTATGTCACTTCCTGTCAGTGTCCAATAAGGAAGTGAAACTATAAACTAAAGAAAACTGGGAACGATCTTTAGCAAAGTCTTAAATATAATCGTGTTTTAGCAGAAACCGTGTCTAAAGAGTCAGATGCCCTTAAGAAGCTGCAGAAACCAAACCTGTGAGATGTTTTTCCAGAATGAAAGCGTAACTTTTGGTTATGTTCATGTGAGTGATCCACAGCAGAAGTTTCATCTCCCTGTTCCCCACCTCGTCCTAAAACGCCTCCGCTCTCGTTCAAACCGGGGCTTTGATGGAACATGGCGGCGACGCGGGACGTTCGAGAGGCTCCGAGAGCGAAATGTGTCAAACCCTCTGAATTATAACGAAGTGCAGACGGAGAGAAGAGCTCCACAAAGCTAACGTTCCTCCGTGAGTTTCTCTGCGCTGGAGTTTCCCAGTGATCACGGGTTCGTCTTTCATCATTAACACGTTTTCCTCCACGTTTCTCGACTGCAGATAAACTGGACATTGTGAATCTCTCGCCGCTAACGTTCAGTATAACAGGTCTGAGTCTGGCAGCAGAACCTCTCCGGTGCAATGAGGCCTCCTGGAGCCGGAGGAGCTGCTGGCTGTGAGCGAAGCGTCATTAGCACCAAACCGTCACAAACAGCTCCGGCGTGGACGTCGGTAAAATGAAGACACAGAGATGTGTGTCAGATCCTTTAAACCGGAGAATGAGGGACGTGTGAATATCTTAAAACAAACTGGACACGGAGCTCTATTCCAAAGCCAAACGTCTAAAGTCACATGACTGTCTCCTAAAGGCGTCCCAGACTGGAGACAATAATGTGCTCAATATTCACATAGGGTTGTTTTTGTCTTTTGGAGGAAAATTATTGTTGGTCTAAATGTGATCGTTTCCTCTGTCTGGAAGTTTCCCAAAGCCCAGGCAGAACAGTCCTCGCCTTAAAAAATCTTTTTATTTTACATAATAAAAAACAAAAGAAAAATGGGAAAGACATTGGGGAAAAAATGAGAAATAATGGTAATATTTTAAAGTGGAACTACTACATACAGATACATAGATAAATAAAATGGTGGGTAATTAGGAAAAAGCGTAGGAACAATTGGGAAAGTGTTTTCTTCTGTTTTTTAGTCAAAATGATCTTTTTGAGCGAGTCCGATGTCCAGATAAACCTGTCTGTGTCTCAGATGGCTCAGTACAGCGAGGTGCTGTTCGAGGCGGTGGAGCAGCAGGACCTGGACACGGTTCAAATCCTCCTGTTTCAGTTCAGCCCCGAAGAACTGGACCTCAACACGCCCAACTGCCAAGGCCTGACGCCGCTGGACATCAGCATCATGACCAACAACGCCCCCATCGCCAAGCTGCTGCTGCGGGCGGGCGCCAAGGAGAGCCCTCACTGTGAGTATGAGCACAGAAACACACCCTAAACACGCCTAAAACCAACACGCATGACCCACAACGCCCCCATCCCAACACGCATGACCCACAACGCCCCCATCCCAACACACATGACCCACAACGCCCCCATCCCAACACATATGACCCACAACGCCCCCATCCCAACACACATGACCCACAACGCCCCCATCCCAACACATATGACCCACAACGCCCCCATCCCAACACGCATGACCCACAACGCCCCCATCCCAACACACATGACCCACAACGCCCCCATCCCAACACACATGACCCACAACTCCCCCATCCCAACACACATGACCAACAACGCCCCCGTCCCAACACACATGACCCACAACGCCCCCATCCCAACACACATGACCCACAACGCCCCCATCACCAAGCTGCTGCTGCGGGCGGGCGCCAAGGAGAGCCCTCACTGTGAGTATGAGCACAGAAACACGCCCTAAACACGCCTAAAACCAACACGCATGACCCACAACGCCCCCATCCCAACACGCATGACCCACAACGCCCCCATCCCAACACACATGACCCACAACGCCCCCATCCCAACACATATGACCCACAACGCCCCCATCCCAACACACATGACCCACAACGCCCCCATCCCAACACATATGACCCACAACGCCCCCATCCCAACACGCATGACCCACAACGCCCCCATCCCAACACACATGACCCACAACGCCCCCATCCCAACACACATGACCCACAACTCCCCCATCCCAACACACATGACCAACAACGCCCCCGTCCCAACACACATGACCCACAACGCCCCCATCCCAACACACATGACCCACAACGCCCCCATCACCAAGCTGCTGCTGCGGGCGGGCGCCAAGGAGAGCCCTCACTGTGAGTATGAGCACAGAAACACGCCCTAAACACGCCTAAAACCAACACGCATGACCCACAACGCCCCCATCCCAACACGCATGACCCACAACGCCCCCATCCCAACACACATGACCCACAACTCCCCCATCCCAACACACATGACCAACAACGCCCCCGTCCCAACACACATGACCCACAACGCCCCCATCACCAAGCTGCTGCTGCGGGCGGGCGCCAAGGAGAGCCCTCACTGTGAGTATGAGCACAGAAACACGCCCTAAACACGCCTAAAACCAACACGCATGACCCACAACGCCCCCATCCCAACACACATGACCCACAACGCCCCCATCCCAACACACATGACCCACAACGCCCCAACACACATGACCCACAACGCCTCCATCCCAACACACATGACCCACAACGCCCCCATCCCAACACACATGACCCACAACGCCCCCATCACCAAGCTGCTGCTGCGGGCGGGGGCCAAGGAGAGCCCTCACTGTGAGTATGACCCACAACGCCCCCATCCCAACACACATGGCCCACAACGCCCCCATCCCAACACACATGACCCACAACGCCTCCATCCCAACACACATGACCCACAACGCCCCCATCCCAACACACATGACCCACAACTCCCCCATCCCAACACACATGACCCACAATGCCCCCATCCCAACACGCATGACCCACAAAGCCCCCATCCCAACACACATGACCCACAACGCCCCCATCCCAACACACATGACCCACAACGCCCCAACACACATGACCCACAACGCCCCCATCCCAACACACATGACCCACAACGCCCCCATCCCAACACGCATGACCCACAATGCCCCCATCCCAACACGCATGACCCACAACGCCCCCATTCCAACACACATGACCCACAACGCCCCCATCCCAACACACATGACCCACAACGCCCCCATCCCAACACACATGACCCACAACGCCCCCATCCCAACACACATGACCAACAACGCCCCCATCGCCAAGCTGCTGCTGCGGGCGGGCGCCAAGGAGAGCCCTCACTGTGAGTATGAGCACAGAAACACGCCCTAAACACGCCTAAAACCAACACGCATGACCCACAACGCCCCCATCCCAACACGCATGACCCACAACGCCCCCATCCCAACACACATGACCCACAACTCCCCCATCCCAACACGCATGACCCACAACGCCCCCATCCCAACACACATGACCCACAACGCCCCCATCCCAACACACATGACCCACAACGCCCCTATCCCAACACATATGACCCACAACGCCCCCATCCCAACACACATGACCCACAACGCCCCCATCCCAACACACATGACCCACAACGTGTCAATAAATCAGGTACAGAGCCTTCAGATGAAGCTGTCTCTTCATTTTTAGGCCTCATTGGGAAATATTAAGTTTATGTTTTAGGCTTTACTTTGCAAATAATCCCATTTCAAAGCAGAGTTTCATCTGCTCGAAGAGGGAGCACGTGTTTGGACTTGTGGGAGTCTTCATCAGGGAGTCTTCATCAGGGAGTCTTCATCAGGGAGTCTTCATCTGCTTTTGAAAAACCCTGTTTCGTGGAAAGTTCCCGTCGGCCCCTGCCTGGTTCAGGAGGGATTTACGAGGCTCGCGGGGGTTTCTTGTGTAAACGCGCCATAAACACTGTTTAAACTCGGCCTAATGAAGCAGAGACTTCCCTTGGAGACGCTCCTCCCCCAACCCTCAACCCCCGGCAACGGAGTCACGGCCTCTTTCACCAGCACGAAGTCAACGCCGCACACAATCAGGAAGTACGTGCATCCACTACACGTGCTACACGTGTAGTGGATGCACGTGTATCCATGTTCTCCTCATGTTCAGGTCCGTGATCTTCCGCTAAAGTTCTGTTAACACTGACTGGGTTTCCGTTGTGTTTATCGGCGTCGCGTCCTTATCGGTGACGTGATTAAGTCCCTTCATCAGAGCGGATCTGAATAAGTGGATTACGCTGAAGATCCGTCTCACTTCGCGCTTCGATCGCCTCCAATCGGCTCAGAAGCACAAAGCACAGACACTCAGCCGGCACTTGAACGCCTCACGCTCGCTCAGGCTGAGGAGCCGGTGAACCTCGAGAATGTGTGGCTGGCGTTAAAGCGAACACTGCTCCCTCATTCTTATGTTGCAGACTTTTGCATATAGTTTCAGAACCATCAGAGACCGGTTTTAGTTTTGGAATCTACTGATCTTTGTCTTTCAAACGAGCTGCCGCCCCCTGCTGTCACAGTTCAACACTGACACGTTTAGAAGCTTCACACACAGGATTATAGAGCAGACATGTTTAAAAATCTGCCAAAAATATCGTTCATGCAGATCGACCTCTGTTAGATACATTTCTATGATTTAAACCTTTACTATAATAATACATTATTATTGCTTCAGCCCCTATAGCGCCCCCTGCAGGTGGTGGGTCCACAGAAGGACGGCCTCATGGTTCTGACCGGGCCTGTTGGTCTCTCATAAGGGGCTTCTGGACCTGTTTGCCCTGGGAGACCCTACCAGGGGCACGAAGCCCCCGACAACAGAGCTCCAGGATCATTCAGGTCAAACCCTCCCCCACGTTAAGGTGGAGGCTCCAGGAGGGGTAACCAGAGACTATTTGAGAGAGAATAGCCTTCATATCGGTATCAGACCGTGTTGGAGGACATTTTCAAAACGTACAACATTTTTAAATAATTTTATAAACCAGTTAAAAAAATCTTCAAAACATTTTTAAAAGAAAATCCACACATTTTTAAACCTACCTTAAAAAAAATGCCCCAAAAAATGATTTTACTCTGACGGAGTTAAAACTAAGACAAAAACAATAAAACTCTGGACATTGACGAGTGCGAGATCAGTTTCCAGTCGCAGCAGCGTTTTGTCCGAACTGTCTGAACGTCCGTGGTTATAAAAGCTCTCGCTCTGAATCACTGGCCTTGGACGAATGCTGTGCCGATAACAAACCAATGTTCCCTCCAGCGCAAACAGAGGTGATGAGAAAAGAACAGACAGGACACAGAGGATATGGCAGATTATTATTACTTACTTTTCTGGTGTAATTATTGGTGTCGGCCTTGAATGTCATCAGGGAACAGAAATCCATTGATCTGAACACAGTGACGTCCAGGTGATCCAGCTACTTTTACACTGGAGTCGCTCAAAAAGAGAATTGTTTTTTTCCACATTTGTTTGTGTTTACAATTAAAAAAATCTACTTTCCCCGAATATTACATTTTCCCCCATAATTTTTCCCAATTTTTCCCACTCTTTCCTGCCCCCCATTTTTGATCTATTGGTATACTTTTTTCACCAATGTATTATTTTAATCTTCTTTACACTTTCCCTCTCAAAGCAAACTCATGAGTCTGACCCTCGGCTGTTCACACTTTCATGTCGATGAAAACGGACCTTTTGCAAAACACCGCCCCAAAGCAGCCATTGTTCAATCATACCTCATAGCAACTGTTGCTACCCGACATCCCACGTATCTCCTGCCATAGAAGTTTGTGGAGAAGGGCATGTTCTCCCCTTTTAAAGCCTAAAAAGGTGAAGGACTCTGTATCTAAACCTCTGCTCTCCTCTGCAGTCGTCTCAGTAGAGTCTCTGTATTAAACGTCTGCTCTCCTCTGTATTAAACGTCTGCTCTCCTCTTTATTAAACATCTGCTCTCCTCTTTATTAAACGTCTGCTCTCCTCTGTATTAAACGTCTGCTCTCCTCTTTATTAAACATCTGCTCTCCTCTTTATTAAACGTCTGCTCTCCTCTGTATTATACGTCTGCTCTCCTCTGTATTAAACGTCTGCTCTCCTCTGTATTAAACGTCTGCTCTCCTCTTTATTAAACATCTGCTCTCCTCTTTATTAAACGTCTGCTCTCCTCTGTATTAAACGTCTGCTCTCCTCTGTATTAAACGTCTGCTCTCCTCTGTATTAAACGTCTGCTCTCCTCTGTATTAAACGTCTGCTCTCCTCTGTATTAAACGTCTGCTCTCCTCTGTATTAAACGTCTGCTCTCCTCTGTATTAAACGTCTGCTCTCCTCTGCAGTCGTCTCAGTGGAGTCTCGCGAGGCCCACCTCTCGTCCCTGGTGCTGGAGGCGGAGCGTCGGGCGGCCGAGCTGGCGGCTCAGGCCCAGAGAGAGGGCCTTTCCCTGGACGCCTGCCACAACAACAAGGCCCTGAGGAGCTGGGAGTGGAGGAGCCGGCTGTACGCGCGCATGAGGACGGGGTTCCAGCACGCACGTGAGTCTGACCCGACTATTACACTTTCACTACCTGACCCGACTGTTACACTTTCACTACTGTCAAACACGTGAGTCTGACCCGACTGTTACACTTTCACTACTGTCAAACACGTGAGTCTGACCCGACTGTTACACTTTCACTACTGTCATACACGTGAGTCTGACCCGACTGTTACACTTTCACTACTGTCAAACACGAGAGTCTGACCCGACTGCTGTTACACTTTCACTACTGTCATACACGTGAGTCTGACCCGACTGTTACACTTTCACTACTGTCATACACGTGAGTCTGACCCGACTGTTACACTTTCACTACTGTCATACACGTGAGTCTGACCCGACTGTTACACTTTCACTACTGTCATACACGTGAGTCTGACCCGACTGTTACACTTTCACTACTGTCATACACGTGAGTCTGACCCGACTGTTACACTTTCACTACTGTCATACACGTGAGTCTGACCCGACTGTTACACTTTCACTACTGTCATACACGAGAGTCTGACCCGACTGTTACACTTTCACTACTGTCATACACGAGAGTCTGACCCGACTGCTGTTACACTTTCACTACTGTCATACACGAGAGTCTGACCCGACTGCTGTTACACTTTCACTACTGTTAAACACGAGAGTCTGACCCGACTGCTGTTACACTTTCACTACTGTCAAACACGAGAGTCTGACCCGACTACTGTTACACTTTCACTACTGTTAAACACGAGAGTCTGACCCGACTGCTGTTACACTTTCACTACTGTCATACACGAGAGTCTGACCCGACTGTTACACTTTCACTACTGTCATACACGTGAGTCTGACCCGACTGCTGTTACACTTTCACTACTGTCATACACGAGTCTGACCCGACTGCTGTTACACTTTCACTACTGTCATACACGAGTCTGACCCGACTGCTGTTACACTTTCACTACTGTCAAACACGTGAGTCTGACCCGACTGTTACACTTTCACTACTGTCATACACGAGAGTCTGACCCGACTGTTACACTTTCACTACTGTCATACACGAGTCTGACCCGACTGCTGTTACACTTTCACTACTGTCAAACACGTGAGTCTGACCCGACTGTTACACTTTCACTACTGTCATACACGAGTCTGACCCGACTGCTGTTACACTTTCACTACTGTCATACACGTGAGTCTGACCCGACTGTTACACTTTCACTACTGTCATACACGTGAGTCTGACCCGACTGTTACACTTTCACTACTGTCATACACGAGTCTGACCCGACTGCTGTTACACTTTCACTACTGTCATACACGAGTCTGACCCGACTGCTGTTACACTTTCACTACTGTCATACACGAGAGTCTGACCCGACTGCTGTTACACTTTCACTACTGTCATACACGAGAGTCTGACCCGACTGCTGTTACACTTTCACTACTGTCAAACACGTGAGTCTGACCCGACTGCTGTTACACTTTCACTACTGTCATACACGAGAGTCTGACCCGACTGCTGTTACACTTTCACTACTGTCATACACGAGAGTCTGACCCGACTGCTGTTACACTTTCACTACTGTCAAACACGAGAGTCTGACCCGACTGCTGTTACACTTTCACTACTGTCATACACGTGAGTCTGACCCGACTGTTACACTTTCACTACTGTCATACACGAGAGTCTGACCCGACTGTTACACTTTCACTACTGTCATACACGAGTCTGACCCGACTGCTGTTACACTTTCACTACTGTCATACACGTGAGTCTGACCCGACTACTGTTACACTTTCACTACTGTCAAACACGAGAGTCTGACCCGACTGCTGTTACACTTTCACTACTGTCATACACGAGTCTGACCCGACTGCTGTTACACTTTCACTACTGTCATACACGAGTCTGACCCGACTGCTGTTACACTTTCACTACTGTCATACACGAGAGTCTGACCCGACTGCTGTTACACTTTCACTACTGTCATACACGTGAGTCTGACCCGACTGCTGTTACACTTTCACTACTGTCAAACACGTGAGTCTGACCCGACTGTTACACTTTCACTACTGTCATACACGAGAGTCTGACCCGACTGTTACACTTTCACTACTGTCAAACACGAGAGTCTGACCCGACTGTTACACTTTCACTACTGTCATACACGAGTCTGACCCGACTGCTGTTACACTTTCACTACTGTCATACACGAGTCTGACCCGACTGCTGTTACACTTTCACTACTGTCATACACGTGAGTCTGACCCGACTGCTGTTACACTTTCACTACTGTCATACACGAGTCTGACCCGACTGCTGTTACACTTTCACTACTGTCAAACACGTGAGTCTGACCCGACTGCTGTTACACTTTCACTACTGTCATACACGTGAGTCTGACCCGACTGTTACACTTTCACTACTGTCATACACGAGTCTGACCCGACTGCTGTTACACTTTCACTACTGTCATACACGTGAGTCTGACCCGACTGTTACACTTTCACTACTGTCAAACACGTGAGTCTGACCCGACTGCTGTTACACTTTCACTACTGTCATACACGTGAGTCTGACCCGACTGTTACACTTTCACTACTGTCATACACGAGTCTGACCCGACTGCTGTTACACTTTCACTACTGTCAAACACGAGAGTCTGACCCGACTGCTGTTACACTTTCACTACTGTCATACACGAGTCTGACCCGACTGCTGTTACACTTTCACTACTGTCATACACGAGTCTGACCCGACTGCTGTTACACTTTCACTACTGTCATACACGAGAGTCTGACCCGACTGCTGTTACACTTTCACTACTGTCATACACGTGAGTCTGACCCGACTGCTGTTACACTTTCACTACTGTCAAACACGTGAGTCTGACCCGACTGTTACACTTTCACTACTGTCATACACGAGAGTCTGACCCGACTGTTACACTTTCACTACTGTCAAACACGAGAGTCTGACCCGACTGTTACACTTTCACTACTGTCATACACGAGTCTGACCCGACTGCTGTTACACTTTCACTACTGTCATACACGAGTCTGACCCGACTGCTGTTACACTTTCACTACTGTCATACACGTGAGTCTGACCCGACTGCTGTTACACTTTCACTACTGTCATACACGAGTCTGACCCGACTGCTGTTACACTTTCACTACTGTCAAACACGTGAGTCTGACCCGACTGCTGTTACACTTTCACTACTGTCATACACGTGAGTCTGACCCGACTGTTACACTTTCACTACTGTCATACACGAGTCTGACCCGACTGCTGTTACACTTTCACTACTGTCATACACGTGAGTCTGACCCGACTGTTACACTTTCACTACTGTCAAACACGTGAGTCTGACCCGACTGCTGTTACACTTTCACTACTGTCATACACGTGAGTCTGACCCGACTGTTACACTTTCACTACTGTCATACACGAGTCTGACCCGACTGCTGTTACACTTTCACTACTGTCATACACGAGAGTCTGACCCGACTGCTGTTACACTTTCACTACTGTCATACACGTGAGTCTGACCCGACTGTTACACTTTCACTACTGTCATACACGAGAGTCTGACCCGACTGCTGTTACACTTTCACTACTGTCATACACGAGAGTCTGACCCGACTGTTACACTTTCACTACTGTCATACACGAGAGTCTGACCCGACTGCTGTTACACTTTCACTACTGTCATACACGTGAGTCTGACCCGACTGTTACACTTTCACTACTGTCATACACGAGTCTGACCCGACTGCTGTTACACTTTCACTACTGTCATACACGAGAGTCTGACCCGACTGTTACACTTTCACTACTGTCATACACGAGAGTCTGACCCGACTGTTACACTTTCACTACTGTCATACACGAGAGTCTGACCCGACTGTTACACTTTCACTACTGTCATACACGAGAGTCTGACCCGACTGTTACACTTTCACTACTGTCATACACGAGAGTCTGACCCGACTGTTACACTTTCACTACTGTCATACACGAGAGTCTGACCCGACTGTTACACTTTCACTACTGTCATACACGAGAGTCTGACCCGACTGTTACACTTTCACTACTGTCATACACGTGAGTCTGACCCGACTGTTACACTTTCACTACTGTCATACACGAGAGTCTGACCCGACTGCTGTTACACTTTCACTACTGTCATACACGAGAGTCTGACCCGACTGTTACACTTTCACTACTGTCATACACGAGAGTCTGACCCGACTGCTGTTACACTTTCACTACTGTCATACACGTGAGTCTGACCCGACTGTTACACTTTCACTACTGTCATACACGAGTCTGACCCGACTGCTGTTACACTTTCACTACTGTCATACACGAGAGTCTGACCCGACTGTTACACTTTCACTACTGTCATACACGAGAGTCTGACCCGACTGTTACACTTTCACTACTGTCATACACGAGAGTCTGACCCGACTGTTACACTTTCACTACTGTCAAACGTCTGAAGCTCCACCAAACACACTTAACTTCTGGAAACAACAATAATAAAGAGATATTCTTGCAAACCATCAGAAACATGTGCTTTGTTGTTCAAAATAATACAAAAGACCAGAAAAAACCCTCGTAATTTTCCCTAATTTAATTATATATTTGTTTACAACTTTTCCCCAATTGCTTCTCCATTTTTTTCCCCAATTTTCCCACATTTTTGTTTAAATTTTCCCCTATTTTCACCTGATTATATGTTTATAATGTTGCATGTTGTGTTCAAAGCAAACTCGTGAGTCTGACCCTCGACCGTTCACAGTTTCACGTCGATGAAAACTGACCTTTTGCAAAACCCCGCCCCAAATCAATCATTGTCCAATCATACCTCGTAGCAACCGTTGCTACCTGACATTCCCCTGCCTCAGAAAGTAATGGAGCTCAGCGAGTCTTCATCTGTTCAGAGCAGAAAGAAAAGCGCCTGCTGACTTTAGAGCCGAGGTCGGACTCGTCCACATTTAAGGAGCTCCAGGTTTTTCACACCAGGCCGGAGTTTGAGCCAAAGATCGTCGTAGCTTCACCTCCATGACCTCAGAACTCATGAAGGAGATGAAGCTTCTCCGGTTTGAGAAGCTTGTCTGCAGCTCAAAGCATGAAAAATAAAACATACAATATTAAAATCCCAAATCAAATCACAACATCTGGGACCGTTTTTGTTTCATGTGACTCGGCCTCAGGAATGACAGAGAAATGAAACAAACTAAGACTAGAAATCTGCATAAAGACAGTTACCATGGTTACACCTCTGTTTAAACTATAGACTTCTTAGAACGTTGTGATGTTCGGTTTTGCCTACATCGTGAGGCTCGTGGCGTGACTTCCATTCGTATCAAGTCAAACTCTCTGCAGGAAACGCCGTGAGGTTAGTCTTTATCAGCTGGGTCTTTATGAATGATCCCACACTACATTACCCACAACCCCCTGCGGTCAGCACACGACATCAGCCGCAGCGAGAAGCCAATCCTCATCTGCAGCGGTAATGGAGTCACACATGTGCACGAACACGGTTCTCAAACTTATGGAAACATGCATGAGGAGCTCAGAGGAGCCGTAACCTGGTCGCCGCGGGTTACGGCTCAGGGGAGTTCTTACAGACATGTGCCTGACCTTTGACCCCTGTGCCACAGGTCCCCCCGAGGCCCCGACCATGGTGCGTCTGAGCGTGAGCAGCAGCTCCACTCTGAGCGTCAGCTTCCAGGAGCCGCAGAGCCTCAACTCTACTGTGGTCACCAAGTACAGAGGTATTTATACTTCTATTACTACTACTACTGTAACTACTACTACTGTAACTACTACTGCAATACTCTACTGTGGTCACCAAGTACAGAGGTATTTATACTTCTATTACTACTACTACTGTAACTACTACTACTGTAACTACTACTACTGTAACTACTACTGCAATACTCTACTGTGGTCACCAAGTACAGAGGTATTTATACTTCTATTACTACTACTACTGTAACTACTACTACTGTAACTACTACTACTGTAACTACTACTGCAATACTCTACTGTGGTCACCAAGTACAGAGGTATTTATACTTCTATTACTACTACTACTGTAACTACTACTACTGTAACTACTACTACTGTAACTACTACTGCAATACTCTACTGTGGTCACCAAGTACAGAGGTATTTATACTTCTATTACTACTACTACTGTAACTACTACTGCAATACTCTACTGTGGTCACCAAGTACAGAGGTATTTATACTTCTATTACTACTACTACTGTAACTACTACTACTGTAACTACTACTGCAATACTCTACTGTGGTCACTAAATACAGAAGTATAAATACTTCTATTACTACAAAATACTGTTTTGTGAGCAGCTGGATTGACTCGAGGAACATTAGCTGTACGTGTTAAAGCTAATGGAGATCAAAATACAAATACAAACCAAGTAACATGAACTGAATCGATTTGGGAAATCCTAATCAATACCCAGCCCTAATTTACACTACAGGGTTACTTAACACTACTACAGCTATGAAAGCGTAAATAACAGTGTCATAAGTTTCTCTACATTTATATTTCTGTTTCC
The DNA here is from genome assembly GCA_021464625.1 of Proterorhinus semilunaris. Classification (NCBI taxonomy): domain Eukaryota; kingdom Metazoa; phylum Chordata; class Actinopteri; order Gobiiformes; family Gobiidae; genus Proterorhinus; species Proterorhinus semilunaris. The sequence continues at coordinate 27,438,754 of CM038363.1, forward strand.
CGCTGCAGCGTTTTCAGTTTCAAATCCTCCCAAACTGTTTATTCCACCTCCGCCTCTGCACCGAGCCATGGATGAGCTCAGCACAAAGGAAACTCTTCCACTGCACCTGTTATAGATACTGACACACATGAAGAACGTTCAGCTTTACCCAAATCTAAAGCCTCTTGACTGGAGAGTTTACAGCCTATAGGCCAGAGTGACGTCTCATTTGAAAGCTAAGACCTGCAAAACTGCAGCGTTTTTGTCACATTTTTGGTGCTTTTTTATTGTGTTATTGTTGCATTTCCGGCACGTTGTTGTGGCTCTTCTGCTGCTTTTTTGTCACTTTTAGTCGTGTTTTTGATTTGGGTACGAACTGGAGAAAATGCTCTTGGTTAAGGCGGATGGTTAAGAGGTTAATAGAAAGCTGCAGGCCGGAACCATAGCAGATCCACGATCCATCAGTGTTTAAGCTGCTCAAGACGTTAGCATGCTACCAGTTAGCATTTAGCTTCAACACGATAAACACATGTGTGTGTCACATCTATGAACACTGAGGAAATCCTCCAGTAACAGCTCAGCTCTGACCTCTGTCACACGTATCCAAGGATAGAGGTTCAGAGCTGAGCTGTTGAAGCTAAATGCTAATCGGTAGCATGCTAACGTCTTAAACACTGACTCATTGGTTTCTTCACATAAGGGCCGTGTTTTTACTGTTATCTTCCTGAGCAATGATCAGTCAGTCAGTTGTCTTTCACTTATATCCTGAGTAGAGATATTGTTACATGTTGCAGTACTGCATAATTCTACTTCGGTATTCAAAATGGCCGCCATAACAACAAAGGTCACATGACTGAAAGGCATGTATAGGCTGTCAATACGCTTTGAGGTTTGGATATGCAGACTTACTAACCCTTGACCCTGAGGTGGCAGGTAACAGGATAATAGTAACATACATGTTGTTTTGGAAACTCAAAGACGCTTCACGTGGGGAAGAAGAAGAAGAACCTTTATTTATATAGCGCCTTTCACAGACACAAATAAATAAATAATAATAAATAAAATAATAACAAAGCGCTTTACAATAAAACAAAACAGGGGTTTGGGGTTAAGGGTCGTTCGGGAACAAACAGTTCGTATGTTTGAAGTTACGTCATCTTTATCAATCAGCAGAAACGACTTTCCAAATGAGTTTATGAACAATTAAATTCATGTTTTAACCTCTTTTCTCCAGGCTTTACCCAAATCTAAAATCTTCTTGAAAAAGCAACAAAAACTTAAACGTGACAAAAAAGCGTAAAAAAGAGACACAAGGGAAAATCTTAGAGTCTTGCAGGTCTTAGCTTTCAAATGAGGCGTTACACTGGCCTATAGGCTGAGAGAAGCTTTAGATTTGGGTAAAGCCAAACTGGAGGAAATGTGCTCTGTTAAAGTGGGACTCTGACTCGATCGTCATCAACCTTCCAAAAAGCTGTGGGTCTGGATCGGCTGTACCAGCAGGGGGCGCACTCTCACGGTGGCTCTGCTGTAAAGTGTGGAGTCTTATGGAGCGACTGAGATGCAGATGTGGTTAAAGAGTTGTTAAAGTTTGGCTTTGTTTATGTCTCCCGTCTTCCTACACGTGGATACCTAACATGTCGGTGTCTGTGTTGCAGTGGAGTGGAGCTGCGTGAAGGACTTCTCTCTTTTGGCCGGAGACGCCGTTTTAGACAATCTCCAGAGTCTGAGGTTCAGCATCAGCGGACTCACCACGGTAAACAGAACCCTCTTTGATTCCTGAACACGAAGGCCTTTCGTGTCTGTCAAGCTTTACATTCAAAGGACTTTAGTTTCCCTCAGTCCTCTGGTGGAATGTTCAGGGAGAAGTTAAAACGCTTGTATTGGTCATAGAAAGAGTGAGACTCTCTCGGTCTGTAACGGTCCTGACTCCTCAGCTCCTCTCAGAACTGAAGAGCTTTCCTTCGCTCTGACATTTCAGCTCAAAGTCCTGGAGTTAAAGGGCAGCTCTTCAGACAAAGCACATTATCGAATCGAAGTCCAGGCCCAGGCGTTAACAAATATAAATAAAAACGGTCATGGCTGCAGCGGGACTGAGCCAGAGCGTTGAGGAAAATGAGAGTGACAGTAAACGCAGCAGAAACGTGACGAGGAAAGAGTTTCATGAGATGAAGAACAGGAGTCAAAGGCTGTGAACGGTGAAAACCCAGAGACTCAGGAGACGTCACGGCCGGGTCGAGCTGAGCGATATATCGTCTACATGATCATCTCATATTGATCATGTAGACATCAGATACTCTGCAGGAATAATACGCTGCCAAAGGAAGAGACCACAGATGTTAAGACACGAAAGCTCCTTACCGTGCATGGAGGTTCCTCCCCAAATCCAGCTCCCTGAGACTTTACACTATCCAGGATGAAACATCTAAGATCCATAAGTTCATCAAGGCTCCAACAGATGCTCAGTGAATGTCTCAGACGATGGGGAACAGAAGATGAGGCGCTGGAGGTCCCGTCATGGGAGGACAAGCCCCTACACGGGAGGAACCACCGAAACATACCTGAAGAAATCCTACCAATGGCTCGACAGAGCTGGCCTGAAGGACAGCACAGAGGCTCATCATGGCTGCACAGGAGCCTTGAGCACCAGAGCACAGAGGCCCAGATCTATCACACCAGACCAGACCTCAGGTGTAGACTGAGCAAAGAGGCCGATGAGACGATCCAGGACATACCTGCAGGTGTGAGAAGCTGCAGGAGATGCTCACATGGAGCAACATAACCAAGTGGAATATCTGTGCAGAGTATGGGCTGAAACCCCAAGGTCAAAGTGGGAAACACCTCCAAAGGTGGAAGAGAATGACCGAGCCAAGATCCTGTGGGACGTCCAGATACAGACGGACTGTATCCGGACGTCCCACATCCGGATACAGTCCGTCTTTTTGTTTATTTGTTTATTTGAACAAATGGTCTGAACCATTTCAAAGAAAAGAAACGGTTCAGGATAATGATCTTTTTGAGCGATGTTCTGAATTCACCTTAGGGTTAGCGGTTATATCCAAATCCCAAAGCCTATAGGCCAGTGTGATACATCATTTGAAAGCCAAGACCTTCTAGTTTCTTAAACTGTGTGTAAGATCTGTGGGAGTGAAACACGACTCGCGTCACATAACCTTAACCACCTGGATGACTGAGATCATTTGTTTATCTCTAAATACGAAGCTAAAAGTGCGTCTCCTGTTGTGACTGTGATCAGTTTGTTTTTATCTAAAGTCTCTGGGACGTCCCGTTCATAATGACAGCACTTCCTCCTGCGGCGCGAGGCGTCTGCTCAAAGCAGCGAGTTCCTCCAGCACGACATTTCCATAAAAACATCTTTATCCACCGGTTCCTTTTCACATTTCAGCTTTTACAGAACGTTCCTCGCTCTGAACGTCTTTAATGAAACCCAGTGTTTCTCCTCGACCTTCACCACAAACACTTTCAATCAGAGAAGCCGAGTTCCTCAAGTGTTTGATTAAAGTCCTGTTGTTCATGTTTTGTTTAGGGTCAAGTTTACTTCGTACGAGTGTCGGCTTTCAACATGAAGGGCTGGGGCCCGGCAGCCTGCGCCCTGCCGGCCTGGGCCGCACCCTCCAGTGAGTAGTACTACTACTACTACTACTACTACTACTACTGCAAATACTACTACTATACTACCGGCCTGCGCCGCGCCCTCCAGTGAGTACTACTACTACTACTACTACTGCTGCTACTACTACTACTGCTGCTATACTACTACTACTACTACTACTACTGCTGCTATACTACTACTACTACACTACTACTATACTACTACTACTACTGCCGGCCTGTGCCGGTATACTACTACTACTGCTGCTATACTACTACTACTACACTACTACTATACTACTACTACTACTGCCGGCCTGTGCCGGTATACTACTACTACTGCTGCTATACTACTACTACTGCTGCTATACTACTACTACTACTACTGCCGGCCTGCGCCGCGCCCTCCAGTGAGTACTACTGCAAATACTACTACTACTACTACTACTACTACTGCAAATACTACTACTATACTACCGGCCTGCGCCGCGCCCTCCAGTGAGTACTACTACTACTACTACTACTGCTGCTACTACTACTACTGCTGCTATACTACTACTACTACTACTACTACTGCTGCTATACTACTACTACTACACTACTACTATACTACTACTACTACTGCCGGCCTGTGCCGGTATACTACTACTACTGCTGCTATACTACTACTACTACTACTACTACTGCTGCTATACTACTACTACTACACTACTACTATACTACTACTACTACTGCCGGCCTGTGCCGGTATACTACTACTACTGCTGCTATACTACTACTACTGCTGCTATACTACTACTACTACTACTACTACTACTACTACTACTACTACTACTACTACTACTGCTATACTACTACTACTACTACTGCTGCTATACTACTACTACTGCCGGCCTGCGCCGCGCCCTCCAGTGAGGAGTACTACTACTACTACTACTACTACTACTACTACTACTACTACTACTACTACTACTACTGCCGGCCTGCGCCGCGCCCTCCAGTGAGTACTACTACTACTACTACTGCTATACTACTATACTACTACAGCAGAGCGTGTAGCAGCAGCGCGGGAACGGCGTGATTAGCGCTGCGGCTAACGCAATGCTAACGGAGAACAAAGCCATAGTCCTTCACTATTGGCTGCAGGATAAACGCTGATGTTTTCACTGTACGTCCACAATCTACCGGAAACCTGAACTAGACAGACGTAAACAAAAGCTCGCGGCGGAGCGGACTTTGCCGCCATGTCTCACACCTCCATTGACTCACAAAATCGCCCTCCCTGCGATTATGAAATCGTGTTGTGTAATATCGCGATAAAATTGCAAATGCAATTAATCGTTCAGCCCTAGTTTAAGGCATTCAACTATTTCACGCTTTTCATCAGCAGAGAGTTCCTTTTTCTTTCCCTTATTGCTTGAAAATGAAAACGTCCTTTTTCAGTAGTTTTTCATTAACTGGACTTAACCTGAAACTAATGATCCCAGAGTCTGAGACACAAAACTATCCATGAGTTTCAATGAAAACGTTTTTTTTTACTTTTCTGGCACTGAAATACAATTTGCGTCATAATTTGGAACGCGGTTTACACTTGAACTACAAATACTGCTGCTACAGTTCATTACGCCGATTCATTCACAAACACTGACATAATAATAATAATAATGCCTTACACTTGTATTGCGCTTTACAATTTTTGTTTCTCAAAGCGCTACACTGTCATCATTATTCATTCATTCCATACTCGGTGGTGGTAAGCTACTGTTGTAGCCACAGCTGCCCTGGGGTAGACTGACGGAAGCGAGGCAGCCAATCTGCGCCATCGGCCCCTCCGACCACCACCAACCACTCACACCATTCATCCCGGCCTATTGTACATGTTTTTGGTGGTAGGGGAAACCGGAGTACCCGGAGGAAACCTACGCATGTTTGGTATCCATGTGTAGCACAAAAGGCCGAGATGACGCTGTAATCCAAATATACGTCTCAAAATATCTCTGCACTTTTGTGACCGACCTTCCCGTCTGGAGGTTCTTAGCGTTCAAATGAGGAGCGGCCTCGAGTGCTCGGGTTTGAGTGGAAGCGGCCGCAGAAATGCGTGAGGTCACAGCTGCGCCGCGACAAAAGACGAGCCGTCGGTGAGGTCATTGTGAGCGTTTCCATGGTCACCGGCAGAGAGTCGTGAGGCTTTGGATGAAAGAGGAACGTTTATTCTGCGGATTCATGAAGATGTTTCACTCGGCCTTGAGCGGCTTCTGCCCACTCGGTCGCAGCGACACGTGAAAAGGTTTAAGAGACAAAAGCCCGAGCAAAGAGAAAATCTAAAATTAAACCGTCGATGTGTTCAGAGGGATAAAAGGTTTATTACAGAGAGGCTGCAGGTGAGAGCGAGATCTGGACCTTCTGCTGGAGGACATCGATATGAGAAACTAATGCTTTTAAGTCTTAAGACATTTTATGCAGAAAAATGTTGATATTTTCAGCAATAAAATATAGATAATGGATAGTTCCAGGTTTAAATGTGTGGTTTTATTGTGTGACATTAGTTCTAAAGGTTTGCTCAGAGTTTTTGAATAAATTAGTCAAAATTCTAATTTCTCCTTGTAAGGAATCAGATCTGTGTGAATCCTTGAGTTTAAACTTTCCAAATGTCGTCTCGCTGTAACGTGTGGAATGAAAACAGTCCCTGTGGATGTTCCTCCAGTCTTTAGCCGCTCTGTCTCACAAAGGAAATGACCATATTTGGATTACAGCGTCATCTCGGTCACAGCCTTTCCTGCTACACGTGGATACCAAACATGTCAGTATGGAATGAATGAGCGTGGGAGAGACCAGGGAGCCACACAGACATGATGGAAAACATTTTACAAACTTTTCTAAATATTCTAAAATGTAAACAAAAATAAAAATAATCCAAACGTTCACTAATTTTGTGTTATTTTTTTTTACTTTTTTTTCTAAACTTAAAAAAAAAAGTCACCATTTTAGATTTTTTTTATTTTTTTTTAAACTTCCAAATACGGAACAGTTTAAAGGAAATGACCATATTTGGATTACAGCGTCATCTCGGTCACAGCCTTTCCTGCTACACGTGGATACCAAACATGTCAGTATTTGTGAATGAATGAGCGTGGGAGAGACCAGGAGCCACACAGACATGATGGAGTCACTTCCTGAATAAACCTGGTAAAGAGTTTGGGCTGATTCGACTCTGACAGAGTAACATCTCACACGTTCAGGAGGAAACGTACGGAGCCCGCCAGGGGACATGAAAGGAAAAAAAAAAAGGGGAGGAGAATTTTTTTTTATATCAAAATCCCTACTTATTATCTCGGGATCCCGGGATAATAAGTCGGGATCCCGAGATAATTAAGTCGAGATCCCGAGATAATTATGACGAGATCCCGAGATAATTATGTTGAGATCCCGAAAAAGATTCACGGAATTCTGGTTGAAACTGTAGATGGCGCGCAAACACCAGAAGTATGATACTTCGGTAAAGTTAGAAAGATATTCACAGATTCGGCTTTTCCGGATCAATAACTCATCATCGTAACATTGCTTTCACAAAAACGACACTTCAGTGCGATCACGGCAAGGTGGACTACTACCTACACTCGTATTTTCCTCAAAACAAGCCGCACTCCGTGCTGGGAGACTTGCATTGGCCTCTACGCAGAGCCTGCTGGTGCTCGAATGCGCAGGGACCACTGCGCCAATGCTCCACCCCTGGTCTCAATGTACCGTACCCTGGTCTCAATGCACCGAT